>JAUPFV010000001.1:269627761-269957058 GCA_036936605.1 Limnanthes douglasii subsp. nivea
GATGTTAGCTAGAATTAGCTACAAAAATCTTCCCTTTTATTGTACTGTCTATAAGAATTTTGGATTTAGAGAACATTGAATGCACGAAATTGAAGCCTAAGACTATCAATCATGTTGATCATGTTGTAGTTGATAATTCGATTAAAGTCAACTCTGCTCATATGATCAAATCTTTTATAAACTCTAACTCTTAAAATTTAGAGACTGATCAAAAGATCCTTCTTTATGTATACTTAGTCAAACCAAGACTCTTATTGAGATCCTAAGAAAAATAATGAAATGAATCCACTTATTCATCTGGATGGTAAACTAGAAATTTCCCCTAAAAATGCTGAAATTATTGAGGCTATTGAATCCTTAGACTTAGGTCTCCATATTAGCAACAAATCTGACTATTCTAATCATGACTTAGATTTTGATTCTGATCAACACTCTTCTAATAAAGATAATATTGGGAGTCTTCCTTCATACCTCACTCTTAAACGTAAGGTAATTGATAAAGGCTTCAAAGAAATTCTTTAAAAAACTCAAGAATGCTAAAAGTAATGAATCTAAATCATTTATTACCATTAAAGTCTTAATATGTTACGTGCATAATCAAACTTCCTCTAGCTATTTCAAATGAGTATAAATATCATCAATTGGAACATTAGGGGAATTGGTAATAAAGCCTCTATTATGAGGCTCGAGTCTCTTAAAATTAATTCATGCGGAGGTTTCTTATTATAATATGGTTAATACCTTTAATATTTTTGTGGTCTATGCTAATTGTCAAAGGAATATTAGATCAGATCTTTGGGAAAATTTAAGATCTTTTTCTTCTATGCCCAAAGAGTGGTTGGTCATGAGAGATTTTAATGCAATTTCATCTTCCCATGAATAGTTGAACTGCTCCGCTCTTTATTTGAAAAGCATAGATGAATTTAACAATGCTATTAAGGATTGTAATCTTGAGGATGTTGGCTATTCCTTGAATAAATTTACATGGTCTAATAAGACCAAGTGGAAGAAATTAGATAAGTTTTTAATTAATCAGGCTTGGTCTGACCTATTCACCAATACTAAAGTTCTTCATTTGGAAAGAAAATTGTTCTATTCATGTTCCCTTTAGTATTACTATCTCTACAGAGCATATTAAAACCAAATCTCCTTTTAGATTTCTTAATATGTGGACAATTAATGATGATTTTCTTAATATTGTTGAAACTAATTGGAATATGGCTATAAAGAGTAATAAAAGTACTATATTTTGGTATAAACTTAGGAGGCTCAAATCAGCCTTTAAAGATTGGCACAAGAAATATTTTGACAATATATTTGATTCAATCTCTAAGGCTGAGGACATTATTAATTCTCTAGAAATTAGATTTCAAAATTCTAACTCTCTTGAGGATAAAAACAAACTCGATAAATCTAAATTAATACGCCTTCACTTATTGGCTAAGAAAGAGTCCTAATGGTTTCAAAAAAGTAATTATTCTTGGATAAAATATGGTGACTCTAACACTAAAACCTACTATAACTATGTTAATAGAAAAAGGAAGAAAAATATAATTACTAGCATCTGTAATAATGTGGTTTGGTTTTCTGATATTGATGCTATCAATAAATCTGTTGAAAAATATTTTAAAACTAACCTAACAGAGATTACTTTAGATAACAGTCTCGACTCTATTCTTGACTTCATTCCCTGTCTTATAAGTGAAGATGATAACAATAATCTTATGTCTATTCCTAGTACAGTTGAAATCTAAAATGTGGTTAAAAGTCTTAACAACTCTAGTGCTGGTATAGATGGTGTTAATAGTTACTTTTATAAAAGTTGTAGGAATATAATTAAAGTTGACCTCACTACTTTTGTTTAATCTTATTTCCTTGGTTATCCTATTCCTCAAGGGGTGTTTTTTATCTTAATTTGTTTAACCCTAAGACTGATAATCCCTCTAATTGGAAATCTTTTACACCTATTAGTTTTTTTATTTTATTTTACAGAATTCTATTTTAAGGTAAAAAATAATAGGATCTCGATTTTACTTCCTAAGATCATCTCTAGTTTTTAAAAGGGATTTGTGGTTGGTAGAGACACCCAGGATAATATTCTCTCGGCTAAATAAATTATTCATGACCTTAAACATAATAATAGTGGGGATAATATATTAGTTAAGGTAGATATGGCTAAAGATTTTGATAATTTATCTCATTGGAGATCTTATCTTTGTTTGGTTATTCCTATCAGTTTTATTAATTTGATTGTAAAGATGATTAAATGTATTCATATGTCTGTTTTGATCAATAGGGAGGCCATAGGTTTTTTAAAAGCATGAGAGGAATAAGACAAGGAGATTCTTTATCTCTTAGCTTATTTAGCATGGCTGAAGAATATTTTATTAGGGGTCTCTATAGCCTATTTAATAGAAATGAATCTATGACTTACAAAACTCGTAGTCCTATTATGATACCTTGTCTCTCCATTGCTGTTGACTTGCTTGTTTTTACCAATGGGCTTCTATCCTTAATTGAGAAGTTGGCCTTTTTCTTGGATCATTATCAAATATATATGGTCAGTCTTTAATCAAGACAAGACAAAAAAAATCACTAAAAGCAGTCTTTGTCCTAATAGAAAAACCTCAATTAAAGTTCAAAGTGGTTTTACTATAGAATCTATCCTTATTACTTATCTTGGAGTTTCTCTTAATACAAATCATAAAATTATTAATTTTGAGACTCTTATCACTTAAATTAAGGATAAAATCAAAAATTGGGATATCATTTATTTATCTTTTGGGGGTAAGCTAACTCTTATCAATTGAGTTCTTATGGCTTTACCCTTATATTGGCTTTGAAATTATTGCTTTTCTAAGGCTGTTATTATAATAATTTAATCTATGTTTAATAATTTATTGTGGAGATCTTCCTCTGAATCTAGAAATTTGTGTTGGTCTAAATGGTTTAATCTCACCAAACTATTTGGTGAATGGGGGCTTAACATTAGAGCTATTAAAGATTTACAAGACATTTACTCTTGCAAATTATGGCTCAAATTCAGAGCCCAAAATTCCATTTGGTCTAATTATATGTCCATCATTTATTGTAAATATAATCAACATTCCTTAGAAGTTAATGTGGCCAGAAATCATTCTTTTACTTGGAAAAAAGTGATGTCCATCAGATGTCTTGCTGAAAGCCATATTTTTGTAAACTTGGCAATGGTGTTGCTGACTTCTAGCTGGATAACTAGTGCAAATATTCTCCTTTTATTGAGCTCTCTAAAAATGCCGACAATAGTTGGTATAAGTCAAATCTTGTTTACTCTTATTGGGACATAAACATTAACAATTGGAACATTTATAAGTTAAGTACTAAGGTTTTTCCATATGATATTGATAACATTGAAAAGTTAAAAATTGACATTCTCTCCAAGGACATGATTCTTTGGTCTTTGTCTAATTATGGATTTTTTTAATTCTAAACGAACATAGAATTCCCTTAGAACTAAGTATAATTTTTCTAATCTTTATAAGAAAGTTTGGAATAAAATTTGTCCTAAGAAATTTTCTTTTCTTAGTTGGAGAGTTCTTAAAGATTGGATTTCTACTGACTATTTTCTTCAAGGAAGACATTTCACCTTAGTATCTAAATGTCAGTTCTGTGATTCTATAGAAAGCTCTAAACATATTTTTGTCCAATATTCCTTCTCTTGAATATATGGAATCATTTTACTACTTTGTTCAAAGTTAATATTGCTAATCATATGACTTATTCTCATATATCGAGATGTTGGTTTTGGTTTGTCAAGATAAAGGTCTATATAAGGACTATTGTCCCTATTTTGATTAGCTGGGTCATTTGGAAATATAGTAATAAAGCTAAATTTGATGGTCTCTTCTTAATTCTAAAACATCTATTCAATATGTTATTTTTTATTATTAATTTGGATCATGCCTTACCAAATCTATTTGGTCTAATGATGAAAATATGGCTTCTACCTTAGGCTATTTTAATCACCTTTTTTCTTCAAACAAAGTGAAGGTTATCAACTAGTCTCCTCCTTAACTTGGTACATATAAACTTAATGTTGATGGATCTTATCTTCTTAATGGGGAATCTAGTGGAAGTGGTTTAGTTAGAAATAGCCTAGGTAATATTGTTAAAGGATTTGAGAGGCTTTATGGTAAATCTTGTAATATGATTGCTTAGGCTCGTGCTTTACTAGATGGTTTATTAATTTGTAATTCTCTGCAAATTAACAATATTGACATTAAGTCTTATTCTAAAATTCTGGTTGATCTTATTAACTCTAATAGCTATGCATGGTTTGTTGATCATAACCTGTCTTGTTGTAAGCATCTCACGAACTCTGATATTACCCTTATTCACGTCTCTAGAGTCCAAAATAACGTAGCCGATTGGCTCGCTAAATGGACTATACCATGTAAGATACAAATTCATTTTAATCACATTGAAATTCTCAATGCTTTAATGTTATTATATTTCTTGAAAATATAGGTACTAGTACATTAATCTCCCTAATAATATCGTAATTGGGGTTATTTAAGTTTTAAGGATATTCTGTTTATAATAATCTGCTAAGCAAGAATTTCCTGACTAAGCTTATCTCCTTCTTAATTAATATTTTTGCAAGGAACTACAGGTTATTCAAAGTATTAGGTAACTTACTTGTTAATGGAGTTCATCGTTCTTCATTTAAGCTCTGTCAATTTCATGATTCTCTGCTACTATGGAGTTTCCTCTCTTGTTGGATTTGTTATTCGATAAGTGAACTTTTCTATTTGTATTGAAGCTGTCTGTTTTATTAAAGTTTTTGAAATCAAAATTTTGTGGTGCAAAATGTGCTCATTTTCATTCAGCTTTACCTTCGATTTAGGGTTAGGTTTGGGAAAACGATATTCTGTTGCCGATATTTTTACATCTGAATGGCTTCTGAAGTTGTGGTGTAAGGTTCTTCTGCTTGGATCGCTCTCCATCGAACTGACCGCCGGCGAGTTCTTCTTCATTTACCACAACCAATCCTTCTCTCTTCTCCTCTCATTCGTTTAATGATATGATTTTTCATATTTGATCGGGTAGCCGGGAAAGCCATCCGTTGGTATTGGTTCTCTGTAATTATTGTTGAGTGGCTGCCACAGGGTGTATCAAGATGTAGATCAATTAGGTTCTATGGATTGTTTCCTTTTTCTTTTTTCATGAAGAGGTATTCCTCTTATTGGGCTATCATTTTGGCCCAATATGCAAATATGGGAGGCCTTTGTACTATATCTGTGTTTAATATCAATTTCTATTTTATAAAAAAAATAGTCAACCTCTCTGATATTTAGCCAGATTTATATATTTTGGTCTGATAGAGCTTGTATGGTGATGCTACAACAGCGGAGTAGATTTATTTTCTGATGAAGTTTTAGTCTCATCAGTTGAGGGCTGAGATATAGGCTCTGAGAGCAATAAAACAAGCTGAGAAAGGGGTTAAAGAAAAATATGGTGCGTCGGTACTTTACCACACTGGAAATCCTGGAGAGAACGAGTAGTATCTAAAGACCCATCTCTGTTTTAAGAAAACACACCGATCTAAACATGTGAAGAGGTTTACATCTGAATCTTCAAGCAGCTCATCTAATGAGGCAGAGCTTGAAGAATTTGTGTCTTCAAGCAGAGATGAGGGACAGTCAAAAAATAAAATAAGGTTAACTAAAAAGCATTCAAGAAAAAAGATAGCCATGACAGGCTTAAAAAGCACCATGGGAAGGGAAAGGGTTCGGCTGATCAGCATATTGACCATATTCTATTTTATCCTTTTTCTTTTGAGTCCGAACCATGTATTTTTGCTACACCAAACAAAGATATTGTTTTTATCCATAATAGAAACTGGAGACAATCGCATTTATCTGCGAAAATACTCTCCGAACACCTTCCCAAGAGGTTTGATAGCTCTAAGATGGATAAGTATTGGTGTGGTTTATTTCTGTTTGAGGGTAAGTTTGTAATTTTTGTTTAGAGTTTTGTGGAATTTTGAGAGTATTTAATACTTGGGTAGAATGTAAAGGGAGAATTGAGCTGCCTGGTTGTATTTAATTTTCATTACCCCCATTTAATGTTGGTGGTTGGGTATTTATACCCTTATATTTGGGCCACATGGGCTTTCGGGTCGTGTTTAATGGATTCAGGTCGAGTTTAAAGACCCATTAGTTCTAAGTAAGTAAATAGGCAGCTTAGTCAAAAAGTGATTAGGTTTTAAGTACTTTAGTTCTGTTCGGATAGTTCAGTGGATAATAGTTGTCCGAACTGCCCCTGTCCGGTGAGGTAGACATTGTCCGAGTTGACCCTGTCCGGTTCCTATAAAGTGTAGTGGCAGAATCCAGACTCATCAGTAGCCCCTTTTTTAGGTGATGTTCAAAAACCTTTAGCAAGACCTGAAAAACAGCCTGTTGCTGGTGACAGCTACATCCGGACAGGTCCTTCAAACTATGTTACAGCTTTATCCGAACTGAAAAGTTCTTGAAAACTAAACGGTTTCTTGCCAGAGTTCATGGGACACGTGTCTCTTTCTGGTTCGTCACATCAGCCGTTTTTTCACCTAGAATGGCGCTCCCACATTCTCCAAAAAGTAACTTCTTCATTTAATGAAGATGACATCAACGTTGTTCCTTAATCTTTGCAACCCTTTCGAATTCTCCTAGGTATCAAAGCATCTTTTTTTGTGTTTACTATAAATTAATCATTCATTTACTGTTTTACCATCCTCTTCATCCTTACTTTGCTAAATTTCAGAGCTTTCTCTCTCAAAAACAGATACTTCTTTTCGGTTGTGAGTTTATGTTCACAGCTAGGAACGCTTTAATCAAAGGCGGGTGGCTTAATCTATCAAAGTTAGAAAAGGCCCAAAAAGTTGAACGAGAAAGGCGCATTGCTGCATGCCTTCCTACTTCCCTTGTCGACAAACTAGAAATTACAAACACAGAGCCTGACCATGGCTCTTCTTCAACTACAAGTGTTAAACCGAGGAGATTGTTTCAAACCAACCTCTCACCCATTGTTTCAGGTTCGTCGGTTCAGGATTCAGAGCCCACTGTTGAACCAGGGCAAGCAGTTACCAGTTTTAAGAAGCCTTCTCCATTTATCACAATGGGGTCAGATGCAGATGTCTCTTCAAATAAGTTAGTTGATCGGAGAAGAGGTTGCCTGGTAAGAGGGCAGGCTCAAAAAGGTACACCTTCCAAATCAGGGGCCAAGGATAGCAACACAGGGTTAGAGGCACCCATGAATATTCCTAAGGACAAGCTGTCCGGACCGGAGGCATCTAGCTCAAGTCTCCGAAAAGAAACTACTGCAGCTGATCCCCAGCCGGAGGCCAGAGCACAAGAAGCTAGTGAAAACCAACAATCCGGAGGGCATGCTGAGCCAATCTCTAACTCCCCTCACCCAAAAACAGCTGAAAATCCATCCTTGGTAATGGAAGATGTAATGGAGGATTCTATTGAAGAGGCTCCGTTTGAGTCCGAAGTCTCCGGACAAACGAGTGATGCTGGTGCTTCCAAGAAGGATAAAGGAAAAGAAAAGCTATGCCTAAGGCATCCAGATCTGCCGGAGATCCTTGAGGGAAAAGTGGGACCTTGTTTCCACAAGGTTAGTTTTAAGTATTTACTTGTTTTGAAAAAAAATAATACCTTCATCCACACAGCCGAACTGGGTCGGATGCGAACAAAGTGGGGTATCCCGGAGAATGTAAAAATAAGGATCTCAATAGACCCTGAAACACCGATCGACTGCAAGCGCAGTGAAATAGTTATCTTCACTGAACTTTTTAACTGCGGACTAAGGTTTCCCTTAGATCCGGAGATAGTCAGATACTTCCACCTCATCAAGTTTTGCCCAAGTCAACTGAGCCCTACTGCCTGGTACACTCTCATGGCCTGTATCATGGCTTCCAGGCTCTATGGAATTCCTCTTCCAATGGAGGAATTCGAAGCTGTGGCCAGCCTCTGTAGAAACCACCACATTCCGTTCTATCACTTCAATATGGGCGATGACTATAAAGCAGTGGATGACCTGCTCGAGTCGGAGAGAAATTGGAGGACTCACTTTTTGTTTGTGCGTGGTGCCTGGGAGAATGGGAGGAAGATTAAAGCCGGTACCAACCCATGTCTCCTCACCAACAGATGGCGAAGTGATGGTAAGAGTCCTATCTCTAATTCCCATCTTCATTCTTTATAAGTTTGTTTATCTAACTTGCATTTTCTTTGTCTTTGTTTCTTAACAGTGCTACCTAAAGACTTCAATGATCACTTAAAGGCCGGGCAGATCACTTGCACCAAGATCAACACTTGGGCTGCTGAAAAGTGGGGAAATCGCTTCCAAACGCCTTTACTGGAGGCAATCTTGCAAGGTCCCACCTTTGGAACACTACTGACCGGAGGGACTTATCCTGGGACGAACTTACCACTCCACCCCCTCCGGAGGTAGTCCTTAAAAGAACACACGCACCGGACGTGTCACTGTATTTGCCTGGTCGAGCCAAGGCCCCAAGTAAAGTGAAAGGCAAAAAGGGAAGGGCAAGAAGAGTGTGGTTGAAGTTAACCCCACCGAAGCGGAGGAAACTGCTCCAACAAACCAAGAGGGGCCAGTTCCAAGTTAGATCGATGCTGTTCTTCTAGAAGTTGTGGAGCACGAGAGTACTAGGGAAGAGGCAGGATCTCCAAAACCTCCAAGGGTTCCTAAGAGAGACAGGAAACGGGGAGCAGAAAGCAAAGACAAGAAGGCCAAGAAGAAAAAGACCTCCAGAGGTGATGAACTTTCTCTCCGGCCTCCGGAGCCCCTCCTTCCTGTTGACCCTACTGACCCAACAAGAGCAGAAGATATCCCTGGTGACTTTCAAACCGATGAGGTTGGAGGAGGATACATCAGTATTGACGGTGTCGACATTACAGGGCTTGAGGGACTTGGTGACTACTTTGAAAACCTCCCCAGAGATGACTTTGCTGGGCCCTACCTCCCTCCAAGCACTTCGAACACCGTTACCTTCAACAGTAAGTCTTTCACCATTTCAAGTAAAAGAGATGTTATAACTCACTCTATATTGAGTAACATTCAGCCAGTGCTGGTTCTGGAGAAACAAGTGCGAGGTCTGTCAGCTATCATTACTGCCCTTAATTATGACAAGGAGAAACTGTCCAATGACCTCCTCATTGCCACCCAAAATTCTGATGTTTTAAAGAGAGAAAATGAGGAGTTAAAGAAGAACCATGAGAGTTGGGCCACAAAGTTAGCTACCCTAGAAGATACTATCAAAGACCTCCGGGCAAAGCAGTCCGGCTTGGAGAAAGATCTCACCTCTTCGAAAGAGGAGATGAAGGTCAAGGACCAAGTCATTCATACTTTGACCAATGAAAAGATCGCACTCGAGGACTCGGTGTCCAAGGCTGCAGAGGAAAAAACTGATCTGCTAAGGGAGCAAGAGGCAAAAATCCAAGCCAAGATTGATGCTTACACCAACAATGTGATAGATACACATGAAGAAATGTATGCCAAAGTGAAGTCAGATATGGTCTTGCTCTTTCATGAGAAGTTCCCGAAGAGGAACCTGGGAGATTTATGGACTTATGTAGAGTACGAACACCTTCCCTTCCACACTATGTCTGATGGAGACTTGCATGATTATTCTAGTGCTGACTCATCCGATGAGGAAGAGAACACCGGGGAGAGTCCAAATGAGGAGAATGATGACCTCAAGAAGAAGAAAATGAGTGAGGCTGAGCCATCTTCACAGGCTCAGTCTTAGAATATCAATTATTTTTTCACCTTTTGTTTTAATTGAACTAAAGTCCTTGGAAGGCCAAGGTATTTTTGTAACTGTGTTCGGTGTTTGACCGGATAGATCTTTTTGTTTTGATTGACAATTAAAAGTCCTTGGATGGACAAGGCACTTTGGTTGTTTCAATGGGTATCTTTACTTTACCTCATCGAAAACAATGAAGGGAAATGGAATCTGCGATTGATAGGAAGTCATGCCTCCCTCCGGTTGGGTAGCTAAAGTATGAACATGCCTCTTCCTCGAAGAAGCAATGGGTACTGTCATGGTATCCCCTCCAAAAATGGTGAGTGACTCAAAAACGTTAATGAGCCCGGACACCGTTTTACAATGTTCCTCAATGGCACCCACTCTGTTTCGAGTTGGATCAGGGTCCAAGTACTCTGACTGTACATCGAATCTCTCGATTATCACCATAGCTCCCTCTGGAGCGGATGCGCCTGCATTGTTTGGAGCAGCCCGATGAGCATTATCAGGTCTATTTCCTCCTCTTCTTTTAACATATGCTCCCAACTTTCCTCTTTCAATTAAATTCTGGACTTCTTGCTTTAAAGCAATACAATCCTCATTGGTATGGCCAGTATCATTATGATACTGACATAAGCAATTGTTACGATGCTCCCTAGGAGATTGTAGCGCAACCGGACTTCTATAGTGTACTTCTTCCTTTGTTTTGTCATAAATGGTGGCTACACTTCCTTTTGAATCAGCAAACCACTCCGATTGAACCCAAGGACCTCTTTTATTTCTAGATTGCTGACTTTGGGCATGCGCAATGGCTGAGACTGAGCTTTAGCTCTATTATGACCCTGTCCGGCCTCCCTTTCCTTGTTCTCGGACTGATTTTGGTTGGGGTTTGGAGCAGCTGGGGCAGACCTCACCTGTATGTGCACCATAGTTTTCTTTGTTTCATCCACGTTAATTTGCTTTCCAACCTGATTCAGTAGACCTCCCCATGTCATGGCCTTCTTTCTGGTCACTGAATCAACCAAATTTTCAGGGTTTAAACCCTGCCTTAGAGAAGCTATTTCTACTTGTTCGAAGAAATCAGCCAACCCATTTTTGGTGTTTACAAAGCGACTTATATATTCCTTCAAAGATTCATTCGGTTTTTTGGCACAATGGATAATTGTGTCTCCATTTCCCTTCACCTCTTTACTTCCGACAAACTGCCTCCGGAAGGCCACCAAAAAGGTATCGAAATTTCTGATGCACCCCTGTGGTAGGCTATTATACCACTTCAGGGAACTCCCCGTAAAAGACTGGGAGAAGGCTCTACAAAGCAACTTATCGTCATCATCGAAATTCATCATGAAATTCTTGAATTGTTCCAAGTGATTGTCCGGGTCTTTACTGCCATCGTATTTTTCCATCTTCGTACTATCAAACCTCTTAGGGAGGTTCCCGGACAGGATCTTGGATGACAATGGAGATTGTCTCCAATTCCGGCCACGACTGAAAATAGTATCCTCGTTAGGAGTTGCAAAGATACCTGGTTCATCATGGAAGGCAAAATGATCCACCAACATCCGGTCAATGTGTCTCCGGCTATGAGATGACCCTTTGCCTATATGCCTCTTTAACTTTCCATGTCTGTCCATTTTTCTCGAATACTTCTTAACCAACTTCTGTTTCTTTTTAGATCGGCCCTCATCAGTGCTGGATGACAAAGATTCTTCAACTCCATCTTCGTCCGAGGAGCTACTGGAAGATTCTGAGTCTCAATCAGAGCTCTCCACTGGCCTAGACCGGTGAGACTTTTTAGAGCTAGCATGAGTAATTTTCGTACTCACATGGGTTTTCGAAGGCTCATGCTCTTTAGGGTTGTCAGTATGATGACCAAATGATGCCTTTGACTTTTCCTTTATGCCCATCTTTGCCCTCTGTGCCCTCAGGGATTCTATCTCACCTTTTAATCTATCACGCTCCTCAATGGTATATTCATCATTTTCTCCCACCACTTCAAGCAAAGCTGGTGGTACTTCCGGGGCGTCCAGATTCATTCGGACTGGTTTTTCTGATGGTTTTGAATGCTAGATTCAGGCACAGTTTGTCCTCCCACTGTGGTCGCCAATTTGGTGTGGTTTATTTCTGTTTGAGGGTAAGTTCGTAATTTTTGTTTAGAGTTTTGTGGAATTTTGAGATTATTTAATACTTGGGTAGAATGTAGAGGGAGAATTGGCTGCCTGGTTGTATTTAATTTTCATTACCCCTATTTAATGTTGGTGGTTGGGTATTTATACTCTTATATTTGGGCCACATGGGCTTTCGGGTCGTGTTTAATGGATTCATGTCGAGTTTAAAGACCCATTAGTTCTAAGTAAGTAAATAGGCAGCTTAGTCAAAAAGTGATTAGGTTTTAAGTACTTTAGTTCTGTTCGGATAGTTCAGTGGATAATAGTTTTCCGAACTGCCCCTGTCCGGTGAGGTAGACATTGTCTGAGTTGACCCTGTCCGGTTCCCATAAAGTGTAGTGACAGAATCCGGACTCATCAAGTATGACGGGAGCAAAGATCCGGATAACCATCTGGAGCAGTTTAAGAACTTTATGATGAACTTTGATGATGATGATAGATTATTGTGCAGGGCCTTCTCCCAAACTTATACAAGAAGTTCCCTCAAGTGGTATAATAGTCTCCCTCATGGATCTATTAAAAAAATTGATATCTTTTGGGTTGCCTTTCGGAGGCAATTTGTTGGAAGCAGAGAGCTAACGGGTAATGGGGATACCAGTATCCATTGTGCTCCGGAGCCAAACGAGTCTCCGAAGGAGTACATCAGTCGATTTGTGGGCTAGCAGATTGCTTCGAACAAGTTGCAATAACTTCCCTTAGACAAGGTTAAGTCCGGGAAATTTGGTTGATTCAGTCACCCGGAAGAAAGCCATCACTTTTGGAGGATTGTTGAATCAGGTGGGAAAACAAATCAATGTGAAAGAAACTAAAAAAGACTATGGTGCCTAGTTTGATAAGGTCTACTACTACAACATCAACGCCTCAGGGTGCTAATCAGTCTGGGTACAAGTTAAAGGAGACCGGACAATGATCTAATCGATTAAGGCAGAATCAGTCTAGCCTAAATCGGAACCAACAGGTCAGGAACAAGAGGGGACCATGGGTTCAGCCTAAGTGATTTGCTGAATTGGAGGAAAGCATGGCCACAATCTATGACAAAACTAAGAATGAAGTTTGATGAGTCTGAATTCTGCACGCTCCCCGGACAAGGACAGATCGGTCCAAGGCCTCCGGACCGGACAGATCATTTTGAGCACTATGACCATATGACTGGTCGAACTATGACAAAAGTACTAAAAAACCTAAACACTTCTTTACTAAGCTACTTGCTCTCCTACTTAGAGCTCATGGGTCTTTGAACATGACCCGGGTCCATTAAACATGACCTGAAAGCCCATAAGGGCCCATACATCAGGGTATAAATACCCAACTACCTACATTAACTGGGGGTAATGAGAATTAACTGCTACCAAGCTGCTTAATTATCTATCTACTCTCTACTCTAAACACATAACACCCACACACTATTATAAAACACCAACCAAAATTACCAGCCTACCCTCAGGCGATTATTATCCACACCAAATTGGCGACCACAGTGGGAGCAGAAGGTGCCTGAATCAAGCATTCAAAACCAGCTAAGAAAATCTGTCCGAATGAATCCGGACAATCCAGAACTACCACCAGCTTTGCTCGAAGTGGTGGGAGAGAACAATGAATACACTGTCAAAGAGCGTGATAGGCTAAAAGGTGAAATAGAAGCTCTGAGGGCAGAGAAGGCCAAGATGGGTGTGAAAGAAAAGTCCAAAGCATCGGGTGCTCATCACACCGATAACCCCAGAGAGCATGAGTCTTCAAAAACTCATGTGAGCACCAAAAAGACTCATGCCAGTTCTAAAAAGTCTCACCGGTCTAAGCTTGTGGAGAGTTCTGACTCAAGCTCGGAGTCTTCTGATAGCTCTTCGGACGATGAAGGAGTTGAAAAATCTTTATCCTTAAGCAGCGATGAGGGTCGAACTAGAAAAAAACAAAGGAAGATTAAAAAGTATTCAAGAAAAAGGGATAGACATGGAAGGATGAAGAAGAATATTGGTAAAGGGTCATCACACAGCCGGAGGCATGTGGACAAGATGCTGATGGATCCATTTGCTTTCCACGATGAACCAGGTATCTTTGCAACTCCCAATGAGGATACTGTGTTCAGTCGTGGAAGGAATTGGAGGCAATCTCCATTGTCTTCTAAAATTCTGTCCGGAAACCTCCCCAAGAGGTTTGACAGCACCAAAATAGAGAAGTACGATGGCAGTACTGATGCGGACAACAATCTGGAGCAATTTAAAAACTTCATGATGAACTTTGATGACGATGATAAACTACTTTGTAGGGCATTCTCCCAGTCATTCACGGGGAGTGCACTAAAATGGTATAACAGCCTGCCTCAGGGTTGTATTAAAGATTTCGATACTTTTTGGGTAGCCTTTCGAAGGTAGTTCGTAGGGAGTAAAGAGCTAAAGGGCAATGGAGACACAATAATCCATTGTGCCCAGGAACCAAATGAGTCCTTGAAAGAATATATAAGCCGTTTTGTGAATACCAAGAATGGGTTGCCTGATTGCTTCGAACAGGTAGCAATAGCGTCCCTAAGGCAGGGTTTGAACCCAGGCAATCTAGCTGATTCAGTGACCAGAAAGAAGGCCATGACGTGGGGAGGGTTGCTGAATCAGGTTGGCAAACAAATAAACGTCGATGAAACAAAGAAAACCAGGGTGCACAGGCAGGTGAGGTCTACCCCAGTGGCACCAAATCCTAATCAGAATCAGTCTGGGAACAAAGCAAGAGAGACCGGACAGGGGCATGGTAGGGAAAAAGCTCAGTCTCAGCCAGCTGCTCCTGCTCAGAGTCAGCAATCCAGAAACAAGAGAGGGCCATGGGTCCAATCGGAGTGGTTCGCAGAGTTAAAAGAAAGTGTGGCCACTATTTTTGATAAAACAAAGGATGAGGTGCATTACCGGAGACCGGCAACACTGCAGTCTCCCAGAGAGCATCACAATAACTCTTTTTGCCAATATCACAATGATATTGGTCATACCACTGATGACTGCATAGCATTGAAACAAGAAGTTCAAAACTTGATTAAGAGGGGAAAGCTGGGGGCCTACGTGAAAAAAAGAGGGGGTAACCGGCCTGATAACGCTCACCGAGTTGGTCTAAGTAATGCTGCTCCAGAGGGAGCCATGGTTATAGTTGAAAGGTTTAACGTAGAATCTGAGTACTTGGATCCTGATCCAACTCGAAACAGAGTGGGTACAATTGAGGAATGTTCTAGGTCGGTCTCCGAGCTCATTAAGTTTTTCGAGTCACTTACAATTTTCGGAGGGGACACTATGACAGCTCCTACTGCTTCTTCGAGGAAGAGGCACGTTCATACTTTAGCCTCCCAGCTAGAAGGAGGCATGACTTTCTATCAGTCACAAAACTCATTCCCCTTCATTGTTTTTGATGAAGATGATTTAAGAGACATTGCTGGCCCTCATGAGGATGCTGTTGTCATAGGAGCATCTATAGGGGGCAATGACATAAGACGAATCCTGGTGGATACTGGAAGCTCAGCCAATATCCTTTTCCTAACCACATACAAGAAAATGAAAAATCCAGCTGTAATTCAGAATTCAGACAGGTCAATCGTGGGCTTTACAGGCAGCTCAGCACACGTGATCGGAGAGTTCGAAGAAGAAGTGTTATTGGGCAAGGGCCCTTTCAAGAAAATGGTCAGAATACTCTTTATTGTGGTGGATTGTCCCACTTGCTATAATGCTATACTAGGGAGGTCTTGGCTCTCTAGGATGCATGCAGTGGCTTCAACAGTCCACCAATGCTTGAAATATTCTGTTCAGGGACAGGTTGGAGTCGTCCGGAGCAGCCAAAAGATTGCAAGAGAATGTTATGCCACTGCCCTGGCTCCTCGAACGCTGGGGGCAGTCCGTATTAATGAACAATATCAGTTTGAGGGCCTTTCTGGGGGTGAGGGTGAAATTGATGACCCTAGAGAGACCCCTGGAGTATTGATACCGATCG
Organism: Limnanthes douglasii subsp. nivea; assembly: GCA_036936605.1. Lineage (NCBI taxonomy): Eukaryota > Viridiplantae > Streptophyta > Magnoliopsida > Brassicales > Limnanthaceae > Limnanthes > Limnanthes douglasii. The sequence continues at coordinate 269,643,671 of JAUPFV010000001.1, forward strand.
AAGAGGTAGAAACACACTGTTTGGAAGATGGGAAAAATGTCAAGATAGGGTCTAAGATGCCACCTATGTTGAAAGATGAAATGGTAAAGTTTTTAAAGAACCATCAGCATGTTTTTGCTTGGTGCAATGCTGATGTTACTGGGGTCCCATCAGAAGTGATATCACATCACCTATCCGTCCGGAGAGACGTAGCTCCAGTGGTTCAAAAAAGAAGAGATTTTTCCAAAGAAAAGGCTGATGTCATTATGCAAGAGGTTGACATGCTCACAAAGGGGCACATCAAGGAGTCTCAGTACCCTTTGTGGACTGCCAATCTTGTCTTGGTGAAAAAGAAGAATGGCAAGTGGCGCATATGCATTGACTTCACAGATCTCAACAGAGCTTGCCCAAAAGATTTGTATCCGGTCCCCCGGATTGACCAGTTGGTAGACTCCACTTCTGGGAACAAGCTACTTTCCTTCATGGATGCTTTCTCCGGATACAATCAGATTCAAGTGGATCCGAAGGATCAAGAGCATACCAGATTTGTCACTGACAGAGGTCTTCATTGCTACAAGGTGATGCCATTTGGTCTGAAAAATGCTGGGGCTACTTATCAGAGATTAGTCAACAAGGCATTTGCTGATCAAATTGGAAGGAATATGGAAGTGTACATTGATGACATGATGGTGTAGAGCGTGGATGAGCAGTTGCACTTGTCCGATCTCCAAGAAACTTTTGCCAACTTGGTAAAAGTAAATTTGAAATTAAACCCAGAAAAATGTGTGTTCGGAGTGCAGTCCGGGAAGTTTCTAGGCTACATCATAAGTGAGCATGGAATACAACCCGATCCGGACCAGCTCAATGCTCTATTCCAAATGGAGCCTCCTCGAAACATTAAAGAAGTACAGCGGTTAACGGGGAGATTAGCTGCCTTAAACAGATTTATATCAAGGTCTTCGGACAGGTGTGCTCCTTTCTTTCAAACTTTGAAGGGTGCGAAGGGATTCGATTGGACCCCACAGTGTGATGAGGCTTTCAATGAAATCAAGAAACACCTGTCCTCCCCCAAAACTTTGTTTAAACCAGTTGATGGGGAAACGCTCTTCGTATATTTGGCAGTTTCAAGTTGTGCCATCAGTGCTGTGTTGGTAAGAGAGGTCGATGGTCATCCCCATCCGGTGTACTACATCAGCAAAAGCTTGATAGATGCAGAAAGGCGTTACTTGAAACTTGAAAAATTGGCATTAGCCCTGGTGATAGATGCTAGGAAGATGAGGCCTTATTTCCAGGCTCATCCTATCATCGTCCGGACCTCTTTTCCCCTGAAGAATGTCCTTTAAAAAGCAGACATTTCGAGCAGGATGACTAAGTGGTCAGTAGAGTTAGGGGACTTCGACATAGACTTTGCTCCCCGAACAGCAGTCAAGGCCCAAGCTGTGGCTGATTTTCTAGTTGAATTCCACTCCGACAGGGATTCAGAGCAAACTACTAACATAAAAGATAAAAAGGTATGGGTCGTCCGAACAGATGGTGGATCTAGCACTATGGGATGTGGTGCAGGAGTGTGTTTGACTTCCCCGTATGGAGACAAAATGTACCAGGCTATTTGTTTTGCTTTCAGGGCATCTGATAATGAGTCCGAATACGAAGCAGCTATAGCTGGTTTAAAGTTAGCCTACATTTGTGGGGCTAAGAGGGTCAAGCTGCTAAGTGACTCCCAACTACTTATCCACCATGCCCAAGGCCAATCTGAGGCTAAGAATGAGCAGCTTGTGAAATATTTACTCCTCCTCAAAAATGAAGCACTTAAGTTTAAAAGTGTTGTCTATGAACATATTCCCCGGGCAAAAAATGAGTTAGCAGACTCACTGGCAACCATAGCATATACGGAGTCATATCTATGGATCCATGTGCTTGAAAGCCCCTCCATCCAACTTTGTGAGGGTGAAAAAGAGGAGATTTTTGAAATACAAGCAAAACAAGCTCAAGACTGGAGATTTCCTCTCCTACAATATCTCTCTGATGGTGTCGTGCCTCCAGATAAATCACTAGCCAGAACATTGAAACACAAGGCTCGTGGTTTCATCATATTGAGAGAAGTGTTTTACAAAAAGTCCTACAGTAAACCTCTCCTGCGCTGTTTAGGGGATGAAGAATCACAAGTGGTCCTCTCCGAATTGCACGATGGTGAGGGATCAACCCATTGTGGGTTTAGAGCTTTAACAAGAAGAGTTTTACTCTCTGGTTATTATTGGCCATCCATCATGAAAGATGCTAAGGAATTGGTAAGAAGGTGTGACCCATGCTAGAGGTACAGCAATGAAATTCATGTACCAGCCATTCCTTTAGGGTCAATTACTGAACCTATTCCTTTTGCTCGATAGGGATTGGATTTAGTAGGGCCTCTCCCTGTGGCGTCCGGAGGACGCAAAACTATAATTGTGGCCATAGACTAATTCTCGAAGTGGATAGAAGCAGCCCCTCTAGCAGGGACAACATCAAAAGCTGTTATAAAATTCATTCTGTCCAACATTTGTTGTAGATTTGGTGTCCCACAAAAGATAACCACAGATAATGGGCCACAGTTCGACAATAGAGAAATGGAGAGCTTCTGTGCCTTAAGGGGTATACAACATTGTTTTTCCTCACCTTTCCACCCACAAGCAACTGGGCAAGTTGAAGTGGCTAATAGAACTATTATGTCCGGTTTAAAGAAGAATTTGGAAGCGGCTGCTGGGAAGTGGCCTAGTTATCTACAAGAGGTCTTGTGGGCCTACCGGACAACACCTGGGGCTGCAACACAAGGATCACCCTTTGCTTTGGTCTATGGGATGGATGCATTAGCTCCCATAGAGGCAACTCTCCCCTCCTTTCGTGTTCACAACTTCTCCGAACACGCTAACGAGGTGGCAATCAGAAGTCAACTTGATCTGATAGAAGAAAGGTCTTCTTACACACTAAAGAAAAGCTGTTCGAAAAGTTGGCCCCAACTTGGGAGGGTCCGTATATGGTTGTTGAAAGAATTAAGCCTGGAACTTATTGGTTGGAGTACAAAGATGGCAGAGTTCTAACTCATCCTTGGAATATCGAGAATCTCCGGATGTACTTGGAATAGCACTTGTGTAAATATTTACTTGTTTGAACATCCATGTAAATATTTGGGGGCATACTCTTTCCTCTCTGGTGGAACAGAGAGGTTTTAATGACGTGTCCGGGCAGTTGAATAAAATTTTATGCCTTCTTAAAAATTTTCTAAGTGTTTTTAAAGTTTTGTCCCTTGTCATACTATCCGGATTGAAATAACTAAGGGCTATTTAAACTCTAGCCGGAGAACTTAAACACTCTCACAATGAAACAGCTAAAGGCTACTTAAACTCTGGCTATCAAAATTAGAACAAGCAATGAAAGAAGATGATAGTTGTACAGAACAAAAATATTTATTGAAATTAATAACTTGAAATTGCCTTGGCCTTCCAAGGACTTTTAAATAATCAAAGTCGAACACAAAAAACCTATCCGGTCAAATACCGGACACCATTACAAAAAGAGTGCCTTGGCCTTCCAAGGACTTTAGTCTGGATAGAAAATAAACAAAGTGAATCATAAGTTAAGGTTGAGCCTTTGAAGATGGCTCACCTTCATCTACCTTCTTGCCCTTAGGGTCGTTTTTCCCTTCATCTACCTTCTTGCCTTTAGAATTATCTTTCTCTTCATCTAGGCTCTCCCCAGTATGTTCTTCATCACCCAAGGAGTCACTAGAGTAGCCATACATGTCGCCTTCGGCCATCGTATGGTATGGGAGGTCTTCAGGCTCAATATAAAGCCATAAGTCCCCTAGGTTCTTCTTCGGAAACTTTTCATGGAAGAGTAGAACCATGTCAGACCTAACTTTCTCAAGCAGTTGCTCTTCGCTTTTGATCATCTGGTTGGCATAAGCATTGATCTTGGCTTGGATCTTGGACTCTAGCTCCTGTAACAAAGTATTTTTCTCCTCGGCAGCCTTGGATGCTGCATTCTCAAGAGCGATCTTGTCAGTAGTTAAGTTGGTGATGATTTTGTCCTTTGCCTTGCTTTCTTCTTTTGAGGCAGTAAGGTCCTTCTCCACACCGGACAGCTTCTCCCGGAGGTCTCTGATGGTTTCCTCTAAAGTGGCGACTTTTGTAGTGGTTTTCTCCTGATTTCTCTTCAACTCCTCCTTTGCTTCCTTTAACATGTCAGCATTGGAAGTGGCAGTACGAAGGTCTTCGGACAGCTTATCCTTGTCAGATTTAAGGTCTTTTATGATGTCTGCCTGACCCCGGACTTGTCTCTCCAACGTAAGTACTGGTTGCATGCTGCTCAGCAAGGAGTGGGCTATGGTATCCTTTTCACTAGAGACAATAAAAGTCTTAGCATTAAAATTGACTATGTTGGAGCTACTCGGAGGAATGTAAGGCCCTGCAAAGTCATCTCTGGGGAGATTGAGGAAATATTCACCAAGCTCACCAAGACCGGTGATGTCTACTCCATCAATGTTGAGATCTCCTCCCTCAACCTCATCAGTGTGAAAGTCCCCAGGAATCTCTTCGGCGTGCATTGGGTCAGAAGGCTCAGCTTGGAAAGAAGGCTCCGGAGCCCGGAGAGAAAGCTCGTTTCCCTGAGAAGTCTTTTTCTTCTTCGCCTCCCGGTCTGCGCTTTCGCTTCCCTGTTTGCGATTTCTCTTGGAAGCCCTTGGAGGTTTTGGGAAATTCGTCTCCTGCCTTTCAGTCTCTAGCTCCACTACTTGCAAGAGGGGAGCATCAATTTGGCTCTGTACTTGCCCCTCCGAGTCTGTTGGAGCATCTTTCTCAGCATCAGCAGGGTTGGCATCACCCACCACCTTTTTGCCCTTTTTCTTCTTGCCTTTCATCTTGCTCGGGGCTTTGGCCCGGCCTGGCAGGAAGAGTGTCCCATCTGGTTCATGGGTCCTCTTTATCACAACGTCTGGAGAAGGCTGGGTGGTGAGCTCCTCTCAAGTCAAGTCTCTCCGACCTGTGGTGTTCCACAGGTGAGACCTTGCCAAATTTCCACTGGTAAAAGCATCGTGGAATCGGTTCCCCCAATTCTCAGCAGCCCAGGCATTAATCTTGCCACAAGTTATCTGCCCGACTTTCTGATAGCCACTGAACTCCTTGGGCAGTTCTGCTAAGACAAAAGCGAGATAAGTTAGTATAAACTAAGTCTAAAAAGAGAAGAAAGACAAATGCAAGATACTTACGGTCACTCCTCCATCTACTTTTGAGGAGGCTTGGGTTCTCTCCGGATTTTATCTTCCTGCCATTCTCCCAGGCACCACTAACAAATAAGAACTGAGTCCTCCAGTTCCTCTCCGCTTCTAGCAGATCGTCCACAGCCTTGAAGCCATCCCCCATATTGAAATGGTAAAAGGGGATGTGGTGGTTTTTGTACAGGCTGGCCACTGCAGCGAACTCCTCCATTGGCAGGGGGATCCCGGACAGCCTTGATGCCATGATACATGACATAAGGGTATACCAAGCGTTGGGGCTCAGCTGGCTCGGGCAGAGTTTGATCAGATGGAAATATCTGACAATCTCTGGGTCTAGTGGGAACCTGAGCCCCCAATTGAACAGCTCCGTAAACATGACCACCTCACTCAACTTGCAATCCATTGGGGTCTCCGGATGTATAGGGATCCGGATCTTTACATTTTCTGGAATGCCCCACTTCGAACGCATCCTACCCAGCTTGGCAGTGTGAATGAATGTATAGTTGATTTTTTGTAAGGAGATGAGGTAATTAACACTGACCTTGTGGAAACAAGGCCCTACTTTTCCTTCTAGGCTCTCCGGCAGATCCGGATGCCTCAAGTACAACTTTTCCTTGCCCTTGTCCTTCTTGGCAACTATTTATTTGCTAGTCTGACTGGAGGGCTCAGACTCAAACGGGGCCTCTTCAACAGAGTCCTCCATCACTTCCTCCATGATTGTTGAAGGGAATTTCAGCAGCTGTAGTGGGGGGAAGGTCCAAACTTGATTCAGCCTTATCTCCGGACTGATGGGCCTCAGTGCCTCTTTGACTTCTACTCTCCGGTAGAGTGTTTGGAACAGACGTTTCTGGTTGAAGGTTTGGATTGGACCCCTCCGGTCCGGACAGCCTGTCCTTAGGAGCTCTAATTGGCACCTCTGATCCGGTGCTGCTATCATTTGCCCCCGATCTTGAGGGAGTGTTTTTAGTCCCCTGGCCTTTAACCAGCCGGCTTGTCCTCCTGAGAATCAGTTTCTCAGGAGAGTGCTCCGTATCCGATCCCATTGCAATAAAGGGAGAGGGTTTTCTAAGGCTAGTGGCTGTAACTCCTGGCTCGACAGTAGGCACCGATTCCTATACTGAGGAACCAGAGATTATGGGGGAGAGGGTGGTTTGAAATAGTTTTCTAGGCTTAGTACCTTTGGAAGAGGACGAGCCTCTATCTGACTCAGATGCAGAGGTGATAGGTCTGTCAACAGGCGAGGCAGGTAACCCTGCAGCAATCCGTCTTTCCCTTTCGACTTTTTGAGCCTTCTCTAACTCAGAAAGGTTGAGCCACCCGCCTTTGACAAGAGTGTTCCTCGCTGTAAACATAAACTGTTGAACTAAGTTTTTTGCTTTAGAGAGAGAAAGCTTTGAGAGTTTTTACAGAAGTAAGTTTGAAGGAGATGGTAAAACAGTAGAAATGAATTTGTATTTATAGTAAATCTAAAAAAGCAGTTGATTCCTAAGAGAATTCGAAAAGTTTAGCAATGATTAAAAAGACGGCGCTGATGTCACCACCTGTAATTAAAGAGGTTGCTTTTCAAAGAAGGTGGGTTCGAAATTCAAGGTGAAAAAACGGCTGAGGCAACCAATCAGAGAGCGACACGTGTCCCACGAACTCTGGCAAAAACCATTTTAAATTCGTAAAGCTTTATCTGTCAGGATAAACCCATAGACCTGTCCGGATTAAAACTACCCCTGTCGTCGGACTGTTTTTCAGGTCTTTGGCAAGAATATTTGCACAAACACCTAAAAAAGGGGCTCCTGATGAGTCCGAATTCTGCACGCTCCTCGGACAAGGACAGATCGGTCCAAGGCCTTCGGACCGGACAGATCACACGGACCGGACAGATCATTTTGAGCACTATGACCATATGACTGTTCGAACTATGACAAAAGTACTAAAAAAACTAAACACTTCTTGACTAAGCTACTTGCTCTCCTACTTAGAGCTCATGGGTCTTTGAACATGACCCGGGTCCATTAAACATGACCCGAAAGCCCATAAGGGCCCAAACATCAGGGTATAAATACCCAACCACCTGCATTAACTGGGGGTAATGAGAATTAACTGCTACCAAGCTGCTTAATTATCTCTCTACTCTCTACTCTAAACACATAACACCCACACACTATTATAAAACACCAACCAAAATTACCAGCATACCCTGAGGCGATTATTGTCCTTTTTAATGAAAAATCAACATGTCTTTGCATGTTGCAATAATGATGTTATCGGAGTGCCAGTTGGTATTATTTGCCATAAGTTGTCCATCTGAACTGATGTTGCGCCTATTGTACAAAGGAGAAGGACTTTCTCTAAGGAAAAAACAAATGTGATTGTACATGAAGTTGGTCGTTTGACCAAGATGGGCCATATTAAAGAGTCTCAGTACCCTTTGTGGACTGCCAACCCTGTTATGGTCAAGAAAAAAAATGGCAAATGGCGCATGTGCATTGATTTTACTGATCTTAATAGGATATGCCCCAAGGATCTTTATCTCGTTCCTTGGATAGATCAGTTGGTGGATTCGACTTCTGGGAATAATTTATTGCATTAATGGATGCGTTTTCGGGGGACAACCAGATACAAGTAGATCCGAAGGATTAAGATCATACTACTTTCATTAAAAACAGAGGTCCTCATTGTTATAAGGTGATGTCATTCGGATTGAAAAATGTTGGGGCCACTTCCCAAAAATATGCAAACAAAGCCTTTGCTAATCAGATTGGCAGAACCATAAAAGTTCATATAGATGATATGATGGTTAAAAGCTTGGAGGAAGATGCACATATATCTGACCTTCCAGAAACATTTTCTAACTTAGAGGCTGTAAATTTGAAACTAAACCCTAAAAATTGTGTTTTTGGGGTCCGATCTGGAAAATTCTTGGGTTACATAATAAGTGAGAAAGGAATTCAGCCTGATCCGGATCAACTTAATGCCTACTAGCTATAGACCCTCCTTAGAGCACCAAAGAAGTTCAAAGGCTGACCAGATGATTGGCTGCTTTGAACAGATTTATTTCAAGGTCATCAGACAAATGTGCTCTATTTTTCCAGATAAGGAATATCGAAGACTTTAATTGGTCTCCTCAGTATGATCAGGCATTTCTTGAAATCAATAAGCATTTGTCTTCACCGAAGACTCTCTTTAAACCTGTATAGGGGGAGAAGCTCTACATATATCTAGCTATATCAGATTATGCAATAAGTGTTGTGCTAGTAAGAGATGTGGACAATTACCTTCATCTGGTATATTACATTAGCAAGAGTTTGTTGGATGCTGAAAGAAGATACTTGAAGTTGGAAAAACTAGCATTGGCCTTGGTTATTACATCAAGAAAGATGAGACCATACTTCCAAGCTCATTCCATTGTCGTTCGAACATCTTTTCCCTTGAAGAGTGTTCTTCAGAAAGCTGATGTGTCAAGCAGAATGACCAATTGGTAGTTGAGTTCGGTGATTATGATATTGATTTTCTCCCTGAACAGCAATTAAAGCCCAATCAGTGGCTGATTTCTTAGTGGAATTTCATGCTGATAGATCCTCCAGAAAGATGCCAGACAACCAGTCTACGAAAGAATGGGTACTCTGAACCGATGGTGGATCTAATACTATGGGATGTGGGGATGAAATTTGTTTAACTTCTCCCTATTGTGATACGATGTACAAGGCTATATGTTTTGGTTTCAGGGCTTCTAACAATGATTCCGAATATGAAGAAGCTATAGCTGGTCTTAAGCTAGCCCTCATATGTAGCACTAAAAGAGTCTGATTAATAAATGATTCTCAATTAATTATTCACCATGCTCAAGGACAATATGAAGCAAAAAAACATTTGATTAAATACTTTCTAATGTTGAGAGAATTTGCTGCAATCTTCAAGAGTATCTACTATGAACATATCCTTAGATCGGATAATATTGTGGCAGGCTCTTTAGAAACCATAGCTTATTATGAATTTTACCCATGGATTCTTGTGCAAGAGTGTCAATCAGTACAGACGGACCAGGAAAAGGGTAAAAAGAATGAAGAAAGTATGAGCATACTTGTTATTCAACCTAAGGACTCGAGGTATGATATTCTCTAGTTTATCTCCAATGGGATATTTCCTCCGGATAAAACCATGGCTAAAAAAATTAAATACAAGGTTCGTGGTTTCTTGGTGTTAAGGGAAATTCTTTACAAGAAACCTTTCAGCAGACCCCTCTTGCATTGTTTAGGATTCAAGGAATCCCAAGTCGTGTTATCTGAACTTCATGATGGCGAAGGTTCAGCGCGTTGTGGCTATAAAGCCTTAACCCGGAGAGTCTTATTGGCAGGGTACTACTGGCCAACCATAATGGCAGATGCTAAAGATATGGTAAAGAAGTGCGATCCTCGCCAAAGATATGGGAAGGAAATTCATGTGCTAGCAGTTCCTATGGAATCTATATCTGAACCGATACCATTTGATAGATGGGGGTTGGATCTGGTTGGGCCTCTTCCCATGAAATCTGTTGGATGTCGAACCATTATAATTGCTATTGACTATTTCTCTAAGTTGATAGAGGCAACTCATTTAGCAAGAACCACTCCTAAGAAATTATTAAATTCATTTTGTCTAATATATGTTGCAGATTCGGAGTTTCCCGAAGAATCACCACACACAATGGGCCACAATTTTATAATAAAGACATGGAAATGTTTTGCACCTCGAGAGGAACTGAACACTATTTTTATTCTCCTTTTCACCCTCACGCAAGTGTTAAGTTGAAGTTGCTAATCGGATATTTTTTCTGGGCTGAAGAAAAATCTAGAGGGAGCTGCAGGAAAGTGGCCAAGTTATTTACAAGAAGTATTATAGGCTTACTAAACCACACTTTGGGTTGCTATATAAGAATCTCTTTTTGCTCTTGTTTATGGGATGGATGCAATCACCCCCATATAAGCTAACTTACCATCACACAAAGTCTAAAACTATTCCGAACAGGCCAATGATATGGCAGTTAGTAATCAATTGGATTTGAACGAAGTAAAACGGGTTAAAGCACATTTGAGAAATGATCATTACCAGGGATTGATGAGGAGCAGATTTGCCTCCAAAGTTAAAAGAAGAGATTTTTAATTGGGGGACTCTTTTGAGAAAAATCCATGGAACGTTGAGCATCTCAGATTATACTTAGAGTAAAACTCTTTTGTAAAGATTTACTTTTAACTGTCAATCTAAATATTAGGAGGCATACTCTTTCCTACCCTAGTGGCGCGAGGAGGTTTTAACGAGATGTCCGAGTTTTTCAATAATATCTTATGCCTTCTTCAAACCTTTTTCTTGATTTAACTATAGTATGAGGAAGTCAGATATTAAATACCTATTAAACACCCCGACTCTCAAACATTTTTGAGTTGATCAGAAATATTAAATACTTGGTCACATTTACTAAACACATGTGACTGGAGTTATTTAATGCCCCTACTAAACAATTCTAAGATATTAAAGGCTATTTAAGTGTCAGCCATAAAGAATTAAATAAAGTTCAAACACAGGGAAACATGATTATAAAGTATGATCGGAGCAAAACCGATCCATGATACACATATGCCTTAACCATTCAATGACTTTAAGTTCTAAGAATAAGAATTAAACAAATAATATAGCGAAATTCCTTGGCCATCCAAGGACTTTATTCTATCAACCAAAAACATATAATACAACCTTAAGGCTTGTTCCGTTCGGTTTTTTCTTCACCGTCATCTTTGTTCGAACTTTTGAGTTTGGCACTTGAACTCTCACCAGTTCCTTCATTATCTCTGGAGTCTTCTCCACTAGTGTAGTTGAGTTTTTCACCATCAGCCAAGATATGGAAAGGGATGTCATCATACTCTACGTATCTCCACAAAGGACCAAGGATCCTCTTCAGAAAAGTCTCGTGGAAAAGAAGAACCATATCTGATTTAATCCCATCATCCCTTTTCTCCAAGGAATCCACTATTCTATTAGCATGTTTTTCTATCCCCGCAGCTATCTCTTGAGCCTGCTTATTCACTAAGGAAACATTCTCATATGTTTTCTCTTGAACAAGTTTCTCCAACTTGACCTTGTCTTCAGATAGAATCTTGACAGTGTTGTCTCTAGCTTTCAGTTGCTCATTCAAAGATTTGATCTCATTGGAGGAAAACGTTTACAGTCCGGAATACTTGGTCTGGAGGTCTTTTTTAACCTCTTCTGACTTGAGCAGTTTGACGGCTAAATCCTCTTTTTTTTCTTCTTCAATGATTCTATGCTTTGCTGAGCAGTAGATAGACTATTAGTCAAGCTCTATTTCTCTGTAGTCAGGGAGTTTATGATAGTTGTTTGATCCCTTATTTGTCTCTCTAGATCAACCACTGGACTTATATAACCCAATGGCATGACTTAGAGTGTCTTACTTACTTGATATCACGTAAGTCTCACCATTATGGGTCACAACATTGGATGAGTTGGCAGGATGATAACGCCCCGCAAAGTCATCCTGGTCCAATTCATTTAAATATGTTACTATTCTGAAAGGCGTCGAGATTTACCTCTCCATCAGCAGTGGCTTGTTTGGAATAAAGGTTGGATGGAATTTTTTCTTGCAAAGTGGGATCAGCAGGAGCCGAAAGAGAAATTTTGGAATGACGTAGAAATATATTTGATCCTAGCGTGACTTTTTTCTTCTTTGTAGCCTTTTCATCACTGATTGCTTTGCGTATCTTATCTTTCTTCGTAATCTTTGGTGGGTTGTCTGATCCACCAGCCTCCTTAACAGTAACTTCAACTGCCTCTAGCAGAACATCATTAATCTCTCCTTGATTCTCCGAACCAGTCCCTTCGGTGGTTGTCTGAGGAGGGTCTGTTGTGTTTTTTTTTCTTTTTTTCTTCATCTTATCCAGATAGCTAGGGGATTTGACCCTGGAAGGCAAGTAAAGCTTGGTGTCCTTAGCCTTAGTTCTCCTCATGATAACATCTGCAAGAGGAGGTGTGGTCAGTTCTTCCCAGGAGAGGTATCTTCTGCATGTGGTGTTCTACATATGAGACCTAACAAAGTTCCCCGAGGTGAACATTCCCTCATTTTTCCAAGGCACATGCGTTTAGCTTGGCACAAGTGTCTTGACATGCCTCTATATTATCCAAGAAATCCTTCGAAAAAACTGAAAGAGATAGAAGACAGTTCAAAATAACCATATAATATGTAATAGACTAAGGGAAACGAAAGTGGAATTCACCTATGCTCTTCGAGCGGCTAGTTAGTTGGCTTGGATTAAAGTCAACTTTTATCTTTTTCCCATTCTCCCAGGCTCCGCTGATGAACATGAACTGTGTCCTCCACGATTTTTCACAATTGCAGGAAGTCATTCACTACGTTGTAATCATTCCCCATATTTTAGTGGTAAAAGGTAATATGGTGGTTCTTGCATAAATTCGGTAGAGCAGCGAATTGGTTAATTGGTAGTGTGATCTTGGATAGTTTTGAAGTAATTATTCCAGCCATCAGAGTATACCATGCATTAGGAATCAACTCACTCGGGCATAACTTTTTCAGGTGAAAGTACATGACTATCTCTAGATCCAAAGGATACCGGAGTCCCAAATTCAACACCTCGGTATATACTACCAGCTCGTTAGAGTTGCAGTCCATTAGAGTATCTGGGGTGATTGGGATTCTCACCTTAACAGACTCAGGAATGCCTCATTTTGTTCGAATATGACCTAATTCAGCAGTATAGGTGTATACGTAAGCGATGTTTTGGAGGGTTATCAGGTATCTTACACTAACCTTCCGAAAGTGTGGTCCCACCTTCCCTTCCAGACACTCTGGAAGTGCATCCGGATTGAATAGAACCACTTTAACCTTTGCCTTTTGATCTGTTGTGTTGTCCTCCGTCTGTTCGGGCGCTTCAAAATGAGTATCTTTGATACTATCCTCCATCGTTTCCTTCATGACACTGAATTATTGTTCGGATGGCTTTGTTTCTGCCTGGGACTGTTGTTCGGATGGTTTATCTTTGGCCAGGGGATGTTGTTAAAATATCTTGGTTTCCACCCTAGGATTTATTGTCTTCGAACTAGTATGTTTCGAAGAGCTAGAAGTGGAATTTTCAGCGAGGGGTGTTTTTCTCAGAAGTGTTTTCAGCGTCCGAACCCATGACAATGAAGGGGGGAAGGTTTCCCAATGTTGGAAATGACTTTTTCTTTTTGGAGAGGGTTTTGAGACTTTTGGACAGAGGACCCTGATTGAAGAGGAGAAAGAGTTGGAACAAAGGGTAACTTTCGGACCTTAGATGTCTTTGATGACGATGACCCTTGGTCTGTGTTTGCTTGTGATTGATTGATTCCTTCACCAGGAGAAACATGAAGACGTGTTGCGATCCTCTCATCTCTTGCAACGTTTCTTGCTTTTTCCAATTCAGACAAGTTTAACCATCTCCCTTTCACTAGTGAATTTTTGGCTGTGAACATAAATTACTCAGGTGAAATTTGAAAAAAAGATCACTAAGCTTTCTTCTCTCTTTAGAAACGTATTGTGTTTGTGAAGACATTAAAATAGTTCAATACATTTATATAACTGTGAAAATTGGAAGTTACCTAGGAGAAGATAGAACAATCAAAGCAATGATTAAGAGCAACAACGTGTGGTAGTTAAAAACGGCTGAGAGGTCAAACCAGAGCCTGACACGTATCTCACGTTGAAAAAAAAACTCTTGAAGTTTTTAACGGTAAAATCAGTCCTACCAAATTCGGAATAGATTGACTCTTACAATTCTTAACAGAGAAAGATAAATTCTTCGGTCAAGATACAGAACAGATCTGAAGGAGTTGATTTCGATTCTTAAAAGTTAGCTCTTCCAAAGATTCTTTGCAAGAACTAAAGGGGCTAATGATAAGGTCGGATATTTTTTTCAATGTATCTTGCTTTTATCCAAAGGAAAGTTTGGACCAAACCACTACCATGTGAAACCAAACAGGACTAATATAGTGGAATGTGACTAAGCTAGGTGTTGGTAACCTCACATCTTGGGCTAATGGGTTCTTAAACTTGGCCCGACTCCACAATCCGACCCGAAAGGCCCATGGTTCATTAGTTAAGTATAAACAACCCAACCACTTTCATTAATGAGGGTGATAAGAATTTAATACAAGTACACAACTTAATTATCTCACTACACACTACCTTAAACATTAAATTTCCAAAATATTTTACTAAAAAGTAGTATAGACCTAAGCTTTCAAAAACAATATGGGATTTTCTCTTTTCCTTGAACTGATTTCAACTAAAGGAGATATAGGAATTTTCTAAATATTTAATATGCAGTTCTTATATAGCCTAGACCTAAGCTTTCAAGAAATGGTATGGCCATAAGCTGACTTGGAGATTAATTTTGGATAAAATTAAGTTTCAATTTACATTTCGAAGTCCACTTTACATGTCAGCCTGCTGCAAATTGTTTCTCTCTATATATGTACTTGAGGGTCATTGATGATGTAATTAGTTTCATGCAACATATACTCAATTATTCTAGATACCACAAAACTTTATGTTTTCTAGCATTTCAATCAGGATTAAGGAATCTGTTTCAGTGTCTAAGTCTCTAATATCCTTCTCCATACAAAGTATAAGACCATCAAACAAGGCCATAACTTCAACATATATAGGAGATTGGTTACCATAAGTCCTGCCAAACCCATCAACAATATTTCCCTAACTATCCCTGATAAGTCCTCCACCAGAAGACTCACCATTCCAATAACACGATTCATCAGTATTCAGCTTGTAACTGTTACGTGCTGGAGGATTCTACATAAGAACATGGCACTTTGTTTTCTAATCTAGATGGTTAAAACAACCTATTTTGGGAGCTATTTTTAGATCATTTGACCAATAAGGTTTTTTTTAAAGGTGTAAGCACTGTCTAGCCCACATAAGATATGTTTAATATGATAAATAACAGAACTAGCATAGTTGGATTGGTTATTGCATTTAGATTTATTTATAACTTTCCATATAACCCAGCATATAACTGAAGGACAAATTATACAAATGTGAACATCTTTATCAGATGACCAAAACCAACATCTAATTACATGTGGTAGAGTCATATTTCTATTTAGTATAATACCAAAAAGATCAACAAAATAACCCCACACCATCCTTGTTGTATTACATTCTACAAACATATGGTTGATAAATTATGAGTTTTCACATAATAAATATTTTGAGGCAAGGAAAACTTTCATATTTTAAAGAATGGAATCGGTTATAATCCATTGATTCAAATGAGGAAGGAATATTTTGTAGGAGTTACGCAATTTCAAATATTTTAAAATATTTTGACTTGTTTCGAGTATGTCTCAACTTGTTCCAAGTATCATTTTAAAAAAAAACTTTTCATTATATGATAATGTTAACACAATTTTATCTTCCTTTAAGCTCTTAACATTCAAGGTCATTATTTTCTGAATATATGATTTCTTAACACTAGATTACAGCTTAACTTTAGACCACCCATCTAGGAAGCAAAAATAATTATCTTTTTATGTTTTATACTAGTTAATATCTATGAGCCATCTTAGAGGCTTTAAAAAATACCATTTGTCAAGCCGAAAATCCATAGAGCATTTCTCTAATTTCCAATTTATATTGTTCAGTAGTTTCTCTAATATCTATGAGAATTCTCTAGATTTTTTGGTTAATTGAGTAGTTAATATGTAAAGGATTATAATAACCAGTATATATTGAACTCATGTACCTATCCCAGAGGGATTTCCATTGTCCGGAGTTAAACCATAACTTACATAAAAATGAAGTTTGGATATCTTCCAATCTTTTTAGATTTATCTTATTTTATCTATATGATTTTTTGCTTATTTTCAATATATACCCAAAAGTATTTAATCCATAATGTATATATTCAAATTAAGACGCTCTTAGGGATAATACTACTGTTCTTTTCTTTTTTTAGAGGGAACCCGCAACCGCTACTCAACGAGTGCGCACAGGGTAAACCATCGGTCTGACGCAATAGCCTGCAAACCAACGTTGAAAGGTAAACCACACAAGTTGACAGGCTCATCCAAGAAAGCGTATGTAAAGAGACTCGAACTCATGATCTTTGGTCACAAGCATGCCTTATTCAACCAACTTGATTACCCCCTTGCGGGTGGGATAATACTACTTTGCATATGGTAGCTTGGGGATTCTAGAAGAACAATTTTTATAAGAGTCAATCGTCCTACAAAGATAATGAAATACCTTCCAATTTCATTATTTTGTTTCTAATTTTAGTGATTATATCATCAAAGTTCCTTACTTTGATGTTTGGATGTATAGTGATTCTCAAGTAGGTTAGGAGCAGATTTTTAATTTGAAAGCTAGAGTAATAACTCATTATCCTTGTTTCTTAAGCAGTTTATACTCTTTCGAACAATAATTTTATTTATTTATTATTTTCCCTGAAACATTTTGACAGTGTTGCATAAACATGCCCAATATTTTTATACAAGAAGATGAGCCAATACAGAAGATTATGAAGTCGTTGGCAAAATCATAAGAAGGTACTACAATTGGACTCATATTTAGTATTTCATTTCAGGCCTATTTTCAAAGAGTTTTTTAATGCCTCTGATTAGATATTCCTCAACGAGGATGAAGGGGCTAGGGGATAATGGATCCTTTGCCTCACTCAATTTGATGATTTGAAGAAGCCATTTAGTTCACCATTTATAAAAATAGAGAAATTGATTATGTTAATACATTTGGAAATTAAATTTATAAATATTTGGTAAAATCTAAATATATCTATTACCTTAAGGATAAACTTTATAGACATCTTATCAAACACTTTAGATATGTTTACTTTGATTTTAATGTTGATGCCTCTTACTTTTGTATTTATGTTATATGTGAGTTCTTTAGCTAATAGAATATTATCTTGAATGTTTTTTCCATGAAAAAATTCACCATGCTCATCTGAGATGATCTTGGGAGCAATAGTGAGTTTCCTATCATTGATGATTTTAGAGGTGATTCTATTTAGAAATGTACATATGATAATCTTTCCATGTTTTAGAGGCAGATTTTTTTATAGGAATTAGAGTAATAGCAAATAGAAAATATTCTTTTAGCAATATAAGGGTTTATGAATAAAGTAAAAATAGCATAACATAAGTCATCAACAATGATATTCTAACAAGATTGAAAAACATACCAATTAAAGCCATAATGAACGACAAAACTTGTTGGATTAAGACCTTTATTTATGTCATGGGTCTCCTTTCTAGTTGGAATCCTCAAAAGCCTTGAATTATCCTCTTTTTTATTGTTATTATTATTATTATTAATACATATCCTATTTTTTATTTAAAAATAATTTTTGAAAAATTTCATTGAGACAACCAATTATGTTTTATCTAAAACATAGCCAAATTTCAGCGACCATAATTCTTAACATTCAATTTATTATTAAAAGTAGTTATTATATATTTAATTTATATATCATTTAGTGAACTTTGTTTGAATGATTTACTTTTTATATTTTTTAAAGAAATTTTAAGTTTGATTTGTAAATATTTTTTATATTTATTCATAAAACTATATGATTTATTTTGAAAAATATAATATTTTTATTAAAAATATATATTATTAATTAATCTTTATTCCTCGAATGACCGTTAAGTCTTTTATTTAATATTTTTTTAACTCTTTTTTATAGACATTGTTTTTATAAAGTGTATTATTGTAATACATATTTAAAAACCTAGTTTAACAAATATAAAACTAACACTAATGTTGAATATATTTCACCTAAAGCTCATAAAAAATCATCGGAAAAAAAATATTTGAGACATCTGTTGAATAAAAAATTTGCTCTGTTGGTAACATATTTTGAACTTATTGTAGAAGATACTCGAATTAAATATCAAGTTAATAAATGATAAAAAAAATATGCATGTTGTTTTCACTCTACCATAACGAGTCGATGTTCAAAATCAACCTAGACAAGCACCAATGATAGCATTTGACGAGTGTACTTTTTGTAAATACAAAAATCATTAGAAGTTTTAATGCCTATTGTTGAAAGCAAAACAATCTGAACCCTTTCAATGTAAACCTTTTCAGCAACAACCGTTTGAGCAACAAAAACATCATCATCAGTAATGTTTTACTTCATTTCCCCCGTAGTTTATTGTTTTAGCATCATTATAAGATATTGATAGCACAACGCCATCATCTATATTTTACCTCTATATTAGTGAGTTTTTTAGACTGTATATTGCTTTTAATCCTACTGTCATATCTACATCCATATCTCACTCGGGTATGTCCTCGTCTTCTACTTTAGGTATTCTTTCATCATTACGTATTTCAAATACTATTACATCTTGTCATATATTATTTTACAAGTTATACTTTTTGTGATCTTCTATTCCTGTCATATTTCTTTTGTCTATCATTGTTACATCAATGTTGGTAGAAGGTTTTGGCTCTATTTGTATCCCTCACATATCGTTCACTGATGTTTACTGATTCCAAAAATTTCTTTGAATCTTGTTTCAATCAGTCAATTGTGTAAATTTGATCATTGGTTTTTCTTCTTTATTATGTTTGTGTTATAGAAGATCAACGTACTCAGAGGATGATGATGATAGACCACATAATGAGGGAACTTTGTAATTTCTGAAGAGCTCAAAGTGACTAATATTATTGGCTCTAGTGTTGATTTATCTTTTTTTTGTTTAAGTTATTTATCTTCTGAATTTTAATCTTTAGTACTCTTATTTAGGACATGTATATGTATCATGTTTAAAACTCTTAGTCTTTACATGGGTTTTGGGTTATTTGAACACTTGTAATATCTAGGATTGTATTGGGTTTAAACTTTTTTATGCTTTACCATTTAATAAAAGTGTCTTTTATTTTGTTACTCTTTTGATATTATCCATTATGCTTTCAAGGGTTCATTTCCTGTTACCACGAAGGGTGGTTTGCCTTATTATGTATCTTTTGTCAATGATTTTACCTGTTATACGTGGCTTATCATATGAAATGAATGTTTGATTTCATTGGAATTTATGGAAACTTTAAAGCATTTGTTAAGACTCATCATTTTGATGTGATAAATGGTATTGGGTGTAACGTAAAAGATGAATATGCATCTAATGATTTCACTTAGTTAGTTGTATCTAATAGTACCATACATCTGTTATCTTGTACTAACACCCTTCAACAGAACGGTGTTGCATAAAAGGAAACATCATCACCTTGTTGAGACTACTCGTTTCATGCTTTTATCTGCTGAATTTTCTATTGCATTTTAAGGTTAAATATAGTGATGCTAAAATATGATCGGAGGGTATTTAAGATAAGTGTTTAGATAATGTATTTAATTTTGAGTAGAGGGTAGAAAGATAATAGAGATGCTAGATATTAATAGTATAGAGAGAAAATATTTGAACCCATTAAATGTTGTTCTTTGGACTATTTATATAACAATTTGGATCTATAGGCCAATCATATGACCCGGGTCGTGTGTATGGGTCAGTCTTATGAGCCCTGAGGCCCAAGAATATATGAAGCTCGCACACAGCATAGTTATTAAGCACCCAACTTACATGGTTTTTATTATGAGTCTAAATACCCACATACGATAAATTTGATACTACCCTCCAACAAATTTTGATCCTACCAAAATATTTTTTATTATTGTACATGTGATTAATCAAATTTGTATTGCACATACTTCATGAATGTCTTTGTTTAAAAGTTACATGGATAATCTTCAAATTAATTATCTTAATTAGTGTTTGGATGTACGTGTTTGGTTATTTTACCTAACGTCAATTGAAACAAGTTGTCTCTTAATACAATTATATTTATTTTCCTGGGTTATGGTATTGGACATACAATATATTGTTTTTTATATTATAATTTAAAAGCTATATGTATGTCAATATTTCATATTTTTGAGCATATTTTATTTTATTCAATTTTGGCAAAATCATATGACATAACAAAGACATACTTTTGGTTATTGATACATTTGCCATTGACAGGGATACATTCACTCTTAATGATGTACCAGTGCATGACACATTCACATAAGATGATACTTAGTGTCGTTAATTTCTGTTTGAGGGTAATTTTGTAAAATGTTTTGGAATTTAATGTTTAAGGTAGAGAGTAGTGAGATAATTAAGTTGTGTGCTATCAGTAAATTCTGATTACCCTCATTAATGAAAGTGGTTGGGGTATTTATACTTAATTAATAACTCATGGGCATATCGGGTCGGATCGTGAAGTCGGATCAAGTTTAAGAACCCATTAGTAATTTGGTGTGAAGTGACCATCATCTAGCTTAGTCATTTTATACTACGTTAGTTCTGTCCGGTTTCATCTGATAGTGTTTTTGGTCTGAACTGCCCATCGGATGAAAACATGAATCAGTAGCTAAAATATTCGACCTCATCAATACTAATTTTTTTCCACTGAGTATGCTCCTTCTCTAGTGAATCTACGGATTATCAGGTCTCATGATATCTTCTGATACAAATAAGTCTACCAAACTTCCAAATTTTAATTATTCTGCATACTCATCTTTATTTATTATTTCATAACAAACATACATGATTTATATGAACGTGAGTTGTAGAAATCATTTGTTTTTTTTTCCTTGTGGGAAAACTATTACGACCAAAGAGCTTAGTACTCTTTATCGGACTCTTACATGAGATGCGGTTGAATATTTGCATGGTAAGTAAATAATTGGTTACCATTGAATTTTAAAAATAAAGATAAAGTCTGATGGGTCTGTTGAGACCTATAAAACCTGTTTTGTAGCAAAAGGATACTCATAGAATTATGGTATGGATTATGAAAAAACTATTATCCCAGCAAAACAAAATAAAAATAATTTGTGTCTTTATTGTTATTGTATAAGTTCACCAATGAAAAATCTTTTAACTGGATGACAATAATAATTTTTTAAATTATTATCTTCATAAGGAGGTTAATATGGTCTCATACAAATTTTTGGTGCTTCATTTGAATTTTTTTTACAATTAATGTTTCACTTTTTTCTTGTTACATAATTTGAATTTATTTATCGTATGTGGTGTGGATTATTTTTGACTGAGGGTAATTTGGTCAGATGTTTTGTGGTGTTTCAAAGGTATTAAATGTTTGGGTGTTTTGTAGTGAGAGATTTAAGCTGCATGGTTGTATTAAATGTTCATTACCCTCATTAATGAAAGTGGTTGGGTATTTATACCCTTGATTATCGACCATATGGGCTTCGGGTCAAACTTATGAAACCGGGTCGAATTCAAAAACCCATTAGTTTATTAAGCATATTAGCAATTAGCTTAGTCAAAAGGTGATTAGTTTTTAGTACTTTTGTCCAGTTCGGATGGTTCAGTGGGTGGCTTTTGTCCGAATTGCCCATGTCCGGTTTCTACAATAAGTGGCAAATATTTCCGGACTCATCAGTAGCGCCTTTTTTAGGCTTTGTCGAAGGCCTTTGGTAAGACCTAAAAAATATTTCTTAGGCACTAGTAACATTCTCCGGACTGTTTAAGTGCTCTGCTCAGGATTTATCCGGACTGAAAACTTCTCAGAAGTTGAAAAGTTATGTTATGGATCGTGGGACACGTGTCATCTTTTGATTTGCCTCACCAGCCGTTTTTCTCCTAGGATGACGCTCCCACTAATCCTAAAAAGCAACCTCTTCATTTAATACCCATGCCGTCAGCGCCGCCTTCAATCATTACTTTTGTCTTTTCGTATTCTCCTAGGTTTTTGGAAACTCTTTTGTCTTATCAGTATAAATTACTTCATTTTCACTGTTTTACCATCTTCATTACTCTCTCATTCCTTCATCTCAAAGTTTTCACCTCTCTTCTCAAAATTATTTTGGTGTAAGTTTATGTTCACGGCAAGAAACGCACTGGTAAAAGGCGGGTGACTTAATCTTTCGGAGTTAGAAAAAGCACAAAGAGTTGAGCGAGAAAGGCGCATTGTTACGGGTCTTCCAGTTTCTCCAAACGACAAGCCTGAAACACAATCTTCAGAGGCTGGTCGAGGTTCATCTTCTGGTAGAAGTTCCAAACCCAAGAGGTTATTTCAACCAAGTCTTTCACCCATCGGATCAGGCTCCTCGGTTCAGGGGTCACAACCCACTGTTGAACAGGAAAAAGTCGTATTAAGCACAAGAAGACCCTCTCCATTTATAGCCATGGAGTCAGATGCTGAAAAGTCTCAAAAAAAGATTACACTTCGCCGAATAGGCCGCTTAGTGAAGGGCCAAGCTGTCGTTTCACAATCTAAGTCCTCGAAAACAGGGCCTTCTAAGTCTGGGGCCAAGGACAAAGCTACATAATCAGGGGCATCTATTAGAGTTCCTAAGGATAACTCCTCTGATCCGGAGGTCACTAGAACTAGCTCTTGAAACGAGCCCTCAGGACCCGAGCCCCAGCCGGACCCCAGACCCTTAGGAGATGGTGATGCTCAACAATTCGGACAACTTACGGAGCCTGCCACCAACACTCCTCCATCAGCAATAACTGATAAACCTTCCATGGTGATTGAGGACAGCATAGAAGAGGCCCCATTTGAGACCGACATCTCCGGTCAAACAGGGGAAGCTACCACTGATAAAAAAGGCAAGGGTAAAGAGAAGCTGTGTTTGAAACATCCGGACCTGCCGGAGTCCCTGGAAGGTAAAGTGGGACCGTGCTTCCACAAGGTGAGCGTAAAGTATCTGCTAGCCATGCAGAACATCAACTATGCCTTCATTGATACTGCTAAAATAGGCCGGATCCGAACAAAGTGGGGGATCCCTGAATCTGTTAAGGTGAGGATACCGGTCACTCTGAAGACACCAATGGACTGCAAGCTGAGCGAGATAGTTATCTACACAGAATTGTTCAACTAGGGGCTCAGATTTCCCTTGGACCCAGAGATCGTTAGATACTTTCATCTGATAAAGCTCTGTCCAAGCCAGCTGAGTCCCAATGCTTGGTACACCCTCATGGCCTGCATTATGGCCTCTACGCTCTCCGGAATACCGCCTCCGATGGAGCAATTTACTACTGTGGCAAGCCTCTGCAAGAACCACATCATCCCCTTCTACCACTACAACATGGGTGATAATTTTAAGGTGGTGGATGATTTTATTGAATCAGAGAAGAATTGGAAGACCCAATTCTTGTTTATTAGTGGTGTTTGGGAAAACGGGAGGAAAATCAAAGCTGGTGTCAATCCTAGCATGCTCACCGGCAGATGGAAAAGCACAGGTAAAAATTTCATCATATTTGTTCTTCTTTCCTTATAAAAAATATTTTACTAAATTGCTCTTCTTTTTTCTTTGGGTAGTGTTGCCGAAGGAGTTCTCTGACTACTTAGAGGAGGGGCAGACAACTTGTGCCAAGCTAAATGCTTGGGCTGCTGACAAATGGGGAAATCATTTCCACAATTTCTTTACTACTGGCAATTTAGTGAGGTCCCATCTCTGGAACACAACTGGCCGGAAAGACCTTACTTAGGAGGAATTGACCACACCACCTCCTCCGGGTGTCATCCTGCAAAGGACAGAGGAGAAGGATGGGAAGCTGGCCTTGCCTGCCAGAGCTAAAGCCCCAAGTAAGATGAAGGGCATGAAAGGTAAGAAGAAACAAGATGCAACTGAGGTTTCTCAAGGTGGTGCTGAGGAGATCGTCCCAGCAAATCAGGAAGTGCATGACCATGGGGGAATCGATGCTACTCTACTTCAAGTGGTTGAAGATGACAGTATCAAAGAAGCAGGTGGACCTCCAAATCTTTCAAAGGCCTTTAAGAAGGATCGAAAACGGGGAGCGGATGGTGGAGATAGAGAAGCCAAGAAGAAGAAAATATCCAAGGGGGATGAAGTCGCTCTCCGGCCTCTAGAGTCTCTTCCTCAGGTCGACCCAACAGACCCCACATTGGCAGAGCAAATCCCAAGTGATTTACATACCGAAGAGGGTACCGGAGGGGATATCAATATTGATGGAGTAGACATCAGTAGCCTTCAAGGGATTGGCCTTTACTTTGGAGACCTCGAGAAATACGACTTTGCTGGCCCTGACCTCCCTCCAAGCTCCTCGAACATGGTTACTTTTAATGGTAAGTATTTTTCTGTTTCAGGGGAGAATGACATGGTGACTCAGTCCTTACTGAGTAACATTCAACCGGTTCTCAACCTGGAGAGACAAGTGCGAAGTCAATCTACCCTTATCAACACACTCAACACAGACAAAGAGACTTTATCTAACAACCTCCTTAACTCCAATCAGAGTGTTGAGGCATTAAGGAGAGAGATCGAGGAGTTGAAGAAGGGGAAACAGGACTTGGCCACCAGGCTGGCCACTTCGGAGAGGGTTAACAAAGAACTCCAATCTAAGTGTTCTGGCTTGGAGAAGGATCTCTCCACTTCGAATGAGGAGGTGAAGGTCAGGGACAATGTCATCCAAACCCTAACCAGTGACAAAATTTCACTCGAAGATGATGTGTCTAGAGTCAACCAGGAGAAAGATGATTTGATAAAGGAGCAGGAGAAGACAATCCAGGCCAAGATCGATGCATACACCAACAAGGTGATAGATTCTCAAGAAGAAAGGTATGTTGAAGTCAAATTCGACATGGTCTTGCTCTTTCATCGATCATTTCTGAAGAGGACGCTCTGAGATTTATGGCGATATGTGGAATACGAAGACCTCCCATTCCACACTATGGTTGATGGTGATAGGCAAAACAATACCAGCGGTTATGATGATACCACTAATGAAGAAGATGAGACCGGAGAGAGACCTAATGAGGACCCCAAAGACCCCAAGAAGAAACCAAATGAGGCTGGAACATCTTAGGGAGCCCAGCTTTAAAGTTTTAACTATCTTTTATTTTTCTTTAATTCTTGTGTCAGACTAAAGTCCTTGGATGGCCAAAGCATTTTTGTAACCTTGTTCGGCTATTTTCCGGATAAACCTTTTCTTTTTAAACTTCAAAGTACTTGGATGGCCAAGTCATTTTACATGTTTTAATATCATTCCCCGGTTCTAGCCGGGCAGTTCTACTTTACATAATTCTTACATTGTTTTATGTTTTCCCAATTTTGATGGCTAATATTTAAATAGCCCCTAGTTATTTTACAAGTATTTTAATGTGAGAGTGTTTAAATTCTCCGATGCAAAATGTTTAAATGGGCATCACTCCACCAGATCAATCCGGTCTGTCAGCGATACTTAGAAAGTTTTAAAGAAGCTATCAATCAAACCACTCCGAATTTTTCAATAAGGCATCAAATTTCATTAAAAAGCCCGGACACCTCATTAAAACCTCCCCGCGCCACCAGGGTAGGAAAGAGTATGCCCCCTAATATTTACATGGACTTTAAACAAGTAAATATTTACATAACTTTCATTCTAGATACAACCGGAGGTGTTCAATGTTCCAGGGGTGATTCAAGATCCTTCCATCTTTATCTTGAAGCCTGTATGTTCCATGTTTAAGCTTTTCAATGACCATATAGGGTCCTTCCCAATTTGGAGTTAGCTTGCCGAACTGCTTCTCCTTAGTATGTTCGAAGACTTTTCTCAAGACTTTATCCCCTTGTTGAAAATCCCTTCTTCTGACTTTTGAAGCAAACCTGTTTCTCATCAATCCCTGATAATGGGTGGCTCTAAGGTGAGCCTTAACTCTTTTCTCTTCTATCAAGTCGAGTTGACTTCTGATTGCCACTTCAATCGCCTACTCGGAAAAATTGTGGACTCTGTATGATGCAAGAGTTGCCTCTATAGGAGCAATTGCATCCATACCATATACTAAGAAAAACGGGGATTCCTGTGTAGCAGCTCCAGGAGTAGTCCGGTAGCCCCATAACAATTCTTGCAGGTAGCTTGGCCACTTTCCTGCAGCCCCTTCTAAATTCTTTTTAAGACCGGAGAGGATGGTTCTGTTTTCTACTTCAACATGACCATTCTCCTGTGGGTGGAAAGAAGAAGAGAAGCAATGTTTTCTCCATATCCTTGTTATCGAATTGTGACCCATTGTCTGTGGTTATCTTTTGTGGAACCCCAAATCTGCAGCAAATATTAGATAAAATGAATTTTATAATAACTTTTGAAGTAGTTCATTACAAGGGGGCAACTTCTATCCACTTCGAGAAATAATCAATGGCAACAATGATAGTTCTACGCCCTCCAAATGCCTTAGATAGAGGTCCCACCAGATCCAGCCCCCAACAAGCAAAAGGTATTGGCTCAGAAATCGACTCTAAAGGGACAGTTGGGATATGAATTTCATTACCATATCTTTGGCATGGATCACACTTCTTTACCAATTCCTTGGCATCTTCCATTATGGAGGGCCAGTAGTATCCGGCCAACAAGACTCTTCGGGTTAAAGCTCTATAACCACAGTGTGTTGATCCTTCACCGTCATGTAGTTCAGACAGCGCTGTTTGGGACTCTTCAATCCCCAAACATCGCAAGAGAGGTATACCAAAGGACTTCTTGTAAAGGATGTCTCTTATGATAAAAAATCCACGAACCCTATACTTCATTTTCCTTGCTACTTCTTTTTTCGGAGGCAAGATGCCATCCGAAATGTATTGAAGAAGATGATATATCCAGTCTTTAGGTTGACTCACTTGTATATTTAAACTTTCCTCCTCCCCCTTGCTCTGATTGAGTTGAATGGATGGGCATTCTTGCACGTGAATCCATGGGTATGACTCAGAATATGATATGGTTGCCAATGAGTCTGCTAGTGTATTCTCTATTCAGGGTATATGCTCATAGGTGGTATCTTTGAAGTTAAGTGCCACCTCTTTAAGAACGAAAAAATATTTAATTAACTACTCCTTATTGGCCTCAGATTGACCTTGTGCATGATGGACAAGAAGCTGAGAATCACTCATTAACCTGACCCTTTTGGCTCCACAAATCAGGGCTAACTTCAAACCAGTTATAGCAGCTTCATATTCAGACTCATTGTTAGAAGCCCTGAAAGCAAAACATATAGCCTGGTATAGCTTGTCGCCGTAAGGAGAGTTTAAGCATATCCCAGCACCACAACCCATGGTACTTGATCCACCATCTGTCCGGACAACCCATAAATTCTTAGTCTTTTCACTTGTGGCTTGTTTAGTACTCCTGTCTGAATGGAACTCAACTAAGAAATCAGCAACATACTGAGCCTTGATTGCAGTTCGAGGGGAAAAATCAATGTCATAGTCTCCCAATTCTACTGAACATTTGGTCATTCTGCTTGATATGTCTGACTTTTGAAGAACATTCTTCAATGGAAAAGACGTTTGGACAACAATAGAATAAGATTGAAAGTAGGGCCTCGTTTTTCTAGCAGCAATTACTAATGCCAATGCTAGCTTTTCAAGTTTTAAATATCTTTTTTCAGGATCCATCAGGCTTTCGCTGATGTAGTACACCAGACGAGGGTAATTGTCCACCTCTCTAACCAGCACCGCACTTATGGCACATTCGGAGACTGCTAAATATATGTACAATGTTTCTCTATCAACAGGTTTAAACAGGGTTTTGGGGGAGGATAAATGCTTTTTTATTTTATCAAAGGCCTGGTCGCATTGTGGAGACCAGTTGAATTCTTTGGCACCCTTTAAAGTTTGGAAAAACGGGGCACACCTATCCGCAGACCTTGAGATAAAACAGTTTAAAGCAGCTAACCTCTCTGTCAATATTTGTAATATTCCGAGGAGGATCCATCTGCAGTAAAGCAATGAACTGGTCTGGATCAGGCTATATCCCTTTCTCACTTATCACATACCCCAAAAACTTTCCGGACTATACTCTTAAAACACACTTCTCTGGATTCAAATTTAAATTAACTTTTACCAAGTTGGCAAAAGTCTTTTGCAGATCTGCCAAATGTAACTCTTCTTCCACACTCTTCACCATCATGTCATCAATGTAGACTTCCATGTTTCTGCCAACCTCTGAATGCTGAATGCTTTGTTTACCAACCTCGGATAAGTAGCCCCATCATTCTTTAACCCAATAGGTATCACCTTATAGCAATGAAGGCCCCTATCAATAACAAAAGTTGTGTGTTCTTGGTCTTTCATATCCACTTGAATCTGATTATACCCGGAGAAGGCATCCATGAAGGACAACAACTTGTTCCCGGATGTGGAGTCCACTAACTGATCGATCCGAGGGACCGGATATAGGTCTTTTGGGCAAACCCTATTAAGGTCTGTAAAGTCGATGCACATACGCCACTTCCTATTTTTCTTTTTTACTAACACCGGATTGGCTGTCCATAAAGGGTACTGGGATTCCTTTATGTGCCCCATTTTAGTAAGCCGGTCAACCTCTTCAACTATGACGTCAGCTTTCTCCTTAGAAAAAGATCTTCTTTTATGTGCAACGGGTGCTACATCTCTTCGGATGGATAGCTGGTGTGATATAACAGTTGCTGACACTCCAGTTACATCAGCATTGCACCAAGCAAGAACATGTTGATGGTCTGTTAAAAAAGATAATATTTTTCCCTTCAGCTCTGATGTCATCTTAGATCCGATCTTGACACTTCTTCCTTCGGCCAGAGAGTGAGTTTCAACCTCTTCAATTGGTATTAAAACACCAGGGGTCTCTCTGGGGTCATCAATTTCACCCTCTCCCCTAGAGGGCCCCTCCAACTGCTAATCTTTACTGATCCGAACTGCCCCTAAAGTTCTAGGGGCCAGGGCTGTTGCATAACATTCCCTTGCTATCTTCTGACTACTCCGGACAACTCCCACCTGTCCTTGCACAGCGTATTTCAAACATTGGTGAATTGATGAAGCCACAACATGCATTCTGAAGATCCAAGACCTTCCCAAAATGGCATTATAGCACGTGGGACAATCCACCACAATGAAAAATACCATGAACAATATCTTAAAAGGGCCATTGCCCAACAAAACCTCCTCCTTGAACTCCCCAATTACGTCCGTAGAGCTTCAACTGAAACCCGCAATAGACCTGTTCGAACGTTGAATTACTGCTGGATTCTTCATTTGTTTGTAGGAAGTCAGAAAAAAGATATTGGCTGAGCTGCTAGTGTCCACCAAAATTCGTCTAATGTCATTGCCCTCAATGGATACTCATATCACAACATCATCTTCATGGGGACTAGTTATGTCTCTCAAATCATCTTCATCAAAAATAGTGAAGGGAAAAGGAATTTGCGATTGATAGGAGGTCATGCCTCCTTCCAACTGAGTAGGTAGGGTGTGAACATGCCTCTTCCTTAAAGAATTAGTTCCTCCCCCCCCCCCCCCCCCGCCCCCAAATATGGTAAGTGACTCAAAAAAACTTATGAGCCCGGACACCGACTTGGTGTGTTCTATGATAACGCCCACCTTATTCCGGCTGGATCAGGATCCAAATATTCTTACTCCACATCAAATCTTTAATAATTACCATAGCCCCATCTAGAGTCGACGTCCCTACATTGTTTGTTGGGTCGGTCCGATGAGCATTATCAAGCCTATTCCCACTTCTTCTTTTAACGTAAGCACCCAATTTTCATCTTTCAATCAAATTTTGAACATCTTGTTTCAAAGAGATGCAATCTTCTGTGTTATGGCCAATATCATGATGATATTGACAAAAATAATTATTACAACTTTCCTTGGGAGATTGAAGCGCAGCTGGCTTCCTGAAATGTACTTCATCTTTTTTCTTCTCATAAATGGTTGCCACATTTTCTTTCAATTCAGCAAACCACTCTGGTTGAACCCAAGGCCCTTGCTTATTTCTGGATTGCTGGCTTTGAGCTGGTGCTTGGTGGGATTGAGCCTTGGCCCTGTTGGGACCCTGTCCAGTTTCTTTAGCCTTGTACCCGGACTGATTCTGGTTTTGGTTTGGTGCAGCTGGGGCTGACCTCACTTGCCTATGCACCCTGGTCTTCTTCGTCTCATCCATATTAATTTGCTTCCCCATTTGATTCAGTAAACCGCCCCACATCATGGTCTTCTTCCTAGTTACTGAATCAGCCAGATTGTCAGGGTTCAAACCCTGCCTTAGAGAAGCTATTGCTACTTGTTCAAAGCAATAAGCTAATCCATTCTTGGTTTTCACAAAGCGACTTATATATTCTTTCAAGGATTCATTTGGTTCTTGGGCATAATGGATAATAGTGTCTCTATTGCCCTTCACCTCCTTACTTCCAACGAACTGCCTCCGGAAGGCCAGCAAAAAAGTATCAAAATTTCTGATGCAACCCTAAGGCATGCTATTATACCACTTCAGAGCACTCCCCGTAAAATATTGGGAGAATGCTCTACAAAGCAACTTATCATCATCGTCAAAATTCATCATAAAGTTTTTAATTTGCTCTAGATGATTATCTGGATCTTTACTCTCATCGTATTTTTCCATCTTTGTACTGTCAAACCTTTTAGGAAGGTTTCCGGACAGTATTTTGGAAGACAATGGAGACTGTCTCCAATTCCGGCCACGACTAAACACAGTATCTTCATTGGGAGTTGCAAAGATACCTGGTTCATCATGAAAAGCAAAAGGTTCCATCAACAGCCGGTCTACATGTCTCAGGCCATGGCTGTGACCATGAGATGACCCTTTTCCCATATACCTTTTCAACCTTCCATGCTTGTCCCTCTTTCTTGAATACTTTTTTACCAACTTTTGCTTCTTTTTAGAACGGCCTTCATCACTGTTGGATGACAGGGACTCCTCAACTCCATCTTCGTTCGAGGAGCTACTAGAAGATTCTGAATCTGAATCTGAGCTCTCCACCGGTTTAGACCGGTGAGACTTCTTTGAGCTAGCATGAGTCTTTTTAGTTCTTGCATGGGTCTTTGCTAATGGGTCATGCTCCCTTGGATTTTCAGTGTGGTGAACGGCTGACACTTTTGATTTTTCTTTCAAAACCATCTCTACCATTTTAGCAGCCCTCATGGCTTCTATCTCAGATTTCAATCTGTCTCGCTCTTCGATCGTAGATTCATCATTTTCTCCTACCACTTCTGCCAAAGTTGGTGGCACTGCATGGTTGTCCGGATTCATCCGAACTAGTTTTTCTTGATGGTTTTGAATGCTAGATTCAGACACCTTCTTCTCCTACTGTCGTCGCCAATTTGGTGTGGATTATTTTGGACTGAGGGTAATTTGGTCAGATATTTTTTGGTGTTTCAAAGGTATTAAATGTTTGGGTGTTTTGTAGTGAGAGATTTAAGCTGTCTGGTTGTATTAAATGTTCATTATCCTCATTAATGAAAGTGGTTGGGTATTTATACCCTTGGTTATGGGCCATATGGGCTTTCGGGTCAAACTTATGAAACCGAGTCGAATTCAAAAACTTATTAGTTTATTAAGCAGATTAGCGATTAGCTTAGTCAAAAGGCGATTAGTTTTTAGTAATTTTGTCCAGTTCGGATGGTTCAGTGGGTGGATTTTGTCCGAATTTCCCATGTCCAGTTTCTACAATGAGTGACAAATATTTCCGGACTCATCAGTATGTACGGGTGTATGATATACTATTTTATCTTTAGATGAAAATGATATGATTATTAAATTTGATAATTTTAATAGTATTGAGTGTGATTTGCCTTATCAATTTGTATTAAAATACATGAGTTTCTTATGTTATTTTTTGTTATTAATGTGGCTGAGTGTCAAATTTTTATATAGTTATACATTCAATTTTACCACGACAAACAAATAATTCATCGTGATAAGAAGTGATT
The DNA here is from genome assembly GCA_036936605.1 of Limnanthes douglasii subsp. nivea. NCBI lineage: Eukaryota > Viridiplantae > Streptophyta > Magnoliopsida > Brassicales > Limnanthaceae > Limnanthes > Limnanthes douglasii. Next base: position 269,675,663 of record JAUPFV010000001.1, read on the forward strand.
ACATGCCATTATTTGTTTGTGAAAACCAACCTTCTGATTTCTTTTGAATGAAGCAAAACTCATTTATCGTGGCCAAATGCTTGGAATTTTATGTTTTTAGATTTTTCTCTTCAAACCTTGTTAAGACTTTCATTCTACAATGCTTTGGTATATATGTTTTAACTATCTTATTATCTCGAATTTAGTGCCTCTAACTTTAAATCATTATATGGTTCATAACTCAATTTTATATCTGTTTTACAATCTTTTGTTGAATCAATAGTTAAAATTATACTATATAAATAATATTAGCATTTATAAAAAAATTATAAAAAAAAATAATACCGATAAATTATTAAAATATATTAAAAATCTATTTTTTTAAAGATTTTTTATAATAAAAAAATATATTATTATTCCTCTTAAATAAAAATATAAATTAGATTAAACATAACTTATTGAGTTATGAAATTTAGAATGATAGGATTTTTGTGTTTAATGTATAGCTAGTTAACCATGTTTTAAACGCACAAGGTTCTTTAGAATATATATATATATATTGATTAATTTATATTTAAAGATATATTTATTTATTATCCAGATGGTTCAACAAATAAATAAGCATATAAATCAAATAATTAGAAACTTAATCAATTGATGAAAACTAATTATGGAACTAATTTTTTTAGATACCGGGTCAAATTTTGATATCGTATATAATTGAACTCGAATGTTAACAAATAAGAGCAAAAATAAGTTTATGAACTAATTTGTGAGAAAATAATCATTGAGATAATGCATGATGTAATGATATAAATGCAATTGGATGTAAGCCTAAAACCATAATTGCACTTTATACATAAAGAAATATACAACCGATTGTCCATTCGATCAACTTAACTTAAAGCAAATTCAATCACATTATTGGCTAAAACGATTTACCATCGTTTTCTTGAATTCTTTTTTATTGCTTCAAGATACAAGATCCACATTCTCTAACAATGGCACAAGATTGAGACATTATGATTTGAAGCGGCAAGACAAAAGAACCATCATAGAGAACTTCTACAGGAAACTGTTGCATAGAAGTCTACACTATCATGTAGGTGTATTTTTTTTCTTCTTAGCGATCCATCTACCTAGAGGGGATCCATTACATAGTTCTATGTGTTTGAGAGATTCAAATATCTTACAATTGGTATCAGAGCAAGTCCATTACATATTAATTTATTGTTTTATTAGTATAATCAATTAGAAAAAGCATGTTGATTTAACTTTAGTAAATAATTTATACCATTGAAAACTGATTTTTGTTTGAACTAATATGGTGTGCATTCGGGTTTCAATACATGTTTTTTTATTGATTTTTTAGATAAAGCAAGTTAAGTTTTGTTTTTCATCACATAAAGTTAATTTCAGAACCAAATATATGTTTTTTTATCAAATTAGGTTTCATTTACATCTTTTTGTGTGGTCGTTGTTTGGTATTTAAATTATATTTATAGATGCATGACTAAGCTTATTTTAACTCTGGTAAGTAAATCATGAAACCCATTATATCAGTCCATGGTTAATATTGTTACAAGCATTACTGGCCCAAAGAAAAAAACAATTGGCATATTTAATCATGAACACGATAATGTAACTTGCGAATATATCATTAAGGGTTTCATTCAAAATATTAAAAAAAACTATCCTGAATGAAGGTTTACCCAAATTAAGTTAATTGAAAGGGATCAACAATGATATTTCCCAAACACATAAATTCATGTTGATATGTTTTACCCAAAGGTATCTTATTAGCAATGTATGTAAGGTTTCACATATAACATGTCAAACTTTAAGCATTTTTTTATAAGGATTATATGTCAATGAATGTGATGTTTATATATTCTTTTTTATGTGTAAAATTGTAGTCAGTACCTTAAACCTATTAGGCACTAGACTTCCCGCTCTAAATAAGTTAGGTTTTTTTAATGAGAATTGGACTTGGAATTATATTCAAACTGTCATGATCTTCACTTGGTATAAAGGACTAAGAATCTCATATCTTTCACTAAAGATAGTTCTCTTAAGGAGAAGAAATGTATTGAGACGTGAAAAAGTCAAAGAGCTTGTGTTTGATAATCACAAAACTAACTCTCTTAAAACAGTTAAGATAATTTTATGAAGTTTAATAAAATGAATATTAATATGTTACTGATGAAGCTCTCTACCATAAATTGTAATGGCAACTTGAAAATAAGACATCACATTTTTGGAATGTCTATGATCGCTTCAAATTTATGGGCACTTAATATTAACCTCCCAAGAAAGTTGCGGTAAGGTTTATGTTTCAGTTTTTCCTCAATGCGTGAAGTGGATATTTAGTGAACTGACTTCTCATACTACTTATGAGAGGGGAATACTGAAATAAAAACTTCCTAACATGTATATGGTGAGTTCTCAACAGAGAAAAACGAATAATAGAGAGTATGAGAGAGCATTTGATAAGGCTTCTAATTCAAGAGCAATAAAACCTAAGATAATCATTGGTTATAGGTTTATCTTTATTTTACAAAATGATGGGCATCTCAAAAGAGAGTTTGAAAATTACAAAGGTTATATAAAAGTTAACGGTAATCCCATAACTCTAGTTTGTTTAAAAATCAATTTAGTTTCAGTTGTAGGAAACACATGTTGGGTTGATATGATTGCGAAGATCAATTTTTGTATCTTTATATAAGATACAATAAGGAATCAAAGAACCGGTTATGGTGAAAGATCCATTTATCAAGTAATGGATAATTCATGCTTTGTTTATATCATTTCTAATTCTTAGTTGTTGCTTTATGGTTAAAAATTTCTAGTATTTGAAAGATATTGTAAGGAGTTTGATTTTTTTTCCTAATTAGACACATTTGGATAAAAAATAATCAAATGACTCTTTATTACATGATAATGTCCTAGGTATTGAATATTAACAGTTACTAATAATTTTTTTATTTATTAAAATACTATTAATCGTCACAAAGAAGTAATGAACATATATGTATCTCACAAACTAATTTGTAAAGCTGAATATTTAGAAAATCTTTGACACAAACACGTAGGTCATATCTCTAAGGCAACATGGTAATAAGTTTGTTGTTGATAGTTTTATTAACTTCACTGGATTACTTATACTTTGGTGCATGCATCGAATGTATCAAGGGAAAACATACCACGTTGAAAACGTTAGGAACAAACCAAAATAAGTCTTAAAGTTGATATATATCGATGATTGTAGATTATTTTAAAAGGAATCATGGAACGGGGAGTAGTATTTCATCTCATTTATAGGTAACTTCTTTTGGTACAGGTATCTATACTTTATGCATGAGACATCATAATCCCTAAGACAAGTTCATAACTTTTAAGACCAAAGTTAAACAACTTGGTAAAAGCATTAAATGTGCCAGATCTAACTATGGCAGATATGAACATTTAGGTGAACAATATCATGGATCATTTGCAAATTACATATAGAATTTCAGTATATATAGCTCAGTATATAATGATGGGTTTACCAAACATAAAAAGCTTATTTGAGAGACAAAACTATATGTTTAAGAATATGGTGATAATTATAATTCATAATTTAACTCCACCAATATCACTCTTAAAAAATATAAGCAAATATGATACATTCATATGCAATATAGATCCTAAACAAGAAACAATTTAGACCGCACATGGACTTTGGATTAGTTACAACCCTAACTTAAATAATCTACACTATTTAGGATGTTCATCTGAAGTAAGCCCTATATGATGAATCAAAGTAACTAAAGAACAAAGAGGGTTAACTGTTATTTCAATGGATATTTAGAAAATTTAATGAGACTTTAAGTTTTGTGGTTCTTCCATTATAAGTATGTGTGAGACTTTAAGTTTTGTGGTTCTTCCATTTCAGTCTTGTTCATGAAGTTACTCAAGATGATATTTACCTTCCAAATAGAAAATAAAATAGAATGTTTTGCAAAAATTAAACTTTACCTCATTAATGCAAACTCAAGAAATGGTATCCATAATAAGGCCCACTAGAGATGTGAAGAATATTGTATACTTGGATCATATATGGTACCTTAAAAAACATAAATATTTATATGGTGTAATGGCAAATGATTGGTCATGTTCCTGTAAAAGCCATAAAGAGTTCTGATTCTCAACTGTGGGTAAATGATATGAAGGAAGAGTATAAGTCAATTCGAGATAATGAAATTTGGGAGCTTATCCTAATATCTGAAAAAATAAATCAATTGGTTATAAGTGAATTAATAAAACCAAATGGCGTGCTAAGGGTAATATGGCAAGACATAAAGCACGATTTATAACAATAGGTTATATTTATTATAAAATGATTGATTTTAAATTGATATTCTTTCAAGTTTTATAAAGAAATTCTTTAGAATGATCATGATGCTAGCAGTACACTTTGAGTTAAGGCTTTATCGAATGGGAATTAAGACTATTTTTATTAATAGTGACATTGAGGAAACGTTCTATATGGTGCAGTAAAAGAACTTTTTAATTGGTGCAAAGTGAAGAAATTCATTTATGGACTCAAACAGGATTTTCAATAGTGATATAATAAGTTTCTTAAGATTATAGTCTTATTTTTTTAGATTAACTCGGTTATATATTATATGTATCAAAGGTTCAGTGGGAGTAAGTTCGTACTAGTAAGAAATTGTTACGTACTATTACGAGGTTTTTGTCTAACCAATTCGATATGAAAGTCCTTAGTGATATGATTTTTGTATTAGGAATCCAAATTCATTAGGATAATTCTTGTGAATTCTTGGGTTATCAATAAAATAAAATAAAATAATATATACATATATATATATATATATATATATATATATATATATATTACAATATTACGGAATAGAAAATAGCAAGTCTTTGAATAATAAAAATGAGACAAATTAAGTGTACTTCAATGTACAAAAACAAACTTTGAGTTTGTATAAATACAATATATATTATATAATTTAGCGGTCGGGGGTCTGAAGTGTGCTCACGTTTTTACAAGGTTGAATATCGTCTTTGTTGTCGGTTGTTGGAAATGTATGTAAGTAATCCACATATTGACCATCAGGAAACTTTCAAAAGGATTATCTAGTATAAGCAACAAACAAAATGATATAGTTTAAGATATAAAAAGTCAAATAATTTAGAGATCATTCATCCAAGATTAGATTTCGGTAGGATGTGTGGACATATTTAATAGCATTATGGTAAGTATCTTCTATTTGTTGTAGGTACAATTATATGGAAAAGTGTAAAGATACACTAGTTGCATTATCCATTGTTGCACTCGAATTTGTTGCATTCTTGATATATATATAAATATATATATATATATATATATATATATATATAATGTTCATGTATGGTAAAGAGAGAGTATATAACATCGGTACAACCTCCACTGTAGCAAATCCTCTTACTAAATTATTGCTATCTTTAGTTTTTCAATAATACGTCATTGTTTTTTGTTGTATAATATTCATATTATGATATATATATATATATATATATATATGTGTGTGTGTGTGTGTGTGTGTGTGTGTGTTTATAAATGCTCATTTACGTCTCATTGACTTCTAACTCATTAAATAGATCTTAACTTAAGTATGACCATTTAAGAATAGATATGTGTGACTACTTTTCGTATTATTTTTATGTTACGCATTCAAATACATATAGTTGATTCTTGTCGATAATATGATTATTGTTGCGTTCATTTGCTCACATGTCATTGAATAGGTCTGTAGTTCTTTATCGTTCATCGTCATGTAAAAGATTGTTCAGTTCATTTATGGACATTAGATTACACGATCTCCATTAAGTGAATACATCATTTGATAGCATATGATGATCCAATTGGGATATTGTTTAAATTTTATGGATTGTCTATGTTCAATGATGTATTTCACCATTGTTAATATAGGTCTAATTAGTAAGTAATGGGATAAGTAAAGTGATTAGGAATTGGACCAATAGATCCAAACCAATTATTGAGGTAATTGTGTAGATACTAAATCTAGTTTGGGTTTCGTGAAAGATTGAACCTCAATGTTAACAATTAAAAAACACATAAGTTTGGACTAATTTGGGAGAAAACAAGTAGTCAGGTAATAGTCTCTGACCATAGTTCTGAATATAAAAGTATGAGTATAATTAGGCTTAAGTTTCAAATCTACAATTACATTTTGTATATAAAAGTTATACAAACGATTATCCTTCTGATGAACTTACTCAAAAAATATTCAATTGCATTACCGCTTAAAAATAAATTACTGCTTATTTTTATTATTTCTTTTTTTAAGATATGAGATCTAAATTCCCTAACAAAACACAAAATTAAAAAATCATGAAAAAAAACAACAACAAAAAAACCATTATTACATAAAATTGCTAAAATATCTACACCACAATGCTAGACATATCTGATGTAGTTGCACAAGCCCATGACTATATGACCCTTTTAGACAAACGGAAACAGGCTTTATTTGGGGCCCAGATATCAGAATTAGGCGATGTGACCACTCAAATCGAACGTGTCGAGAAGCCCAACAATTTTCGAAAGCATCACAACGTGATGAAGTCTAGGCCCTAAATTTAGTCGTTTAAACCCTTGTTTTGTTGTTTTATTAAATGTTCTACATTTTCCTATTTTATTTAGATTTTATTAAAATACTTAACCAGCTCCAATCGCTTTGAAATTGGACTGGGCTTTATTTTATTGCATAAGAAAAAAGGCTGTAATTTTAGGCTAGGGTTTCGAGCACTTCTATAAAAGGCTCTCAAACCCTAGTTGTGCCGCAGCCTTTTTTTAATAGAATTTTGATTTTTCTTTAAAGTCTCCTTTACTCTAACCTAGGGTTAGAACTATCCATCGGTTGTTTTGTATTCTTCCTCTTGATTTCTACAGCCGACGACTGTGTTTCAAAACCAGTCGCCTCCATATTGGTATCAGATTCAGAGTTCCTACGGCGTGGGTAACGACGGTATGCCCCCAAAACGATCTTTTCGGGGGAAGTCCACTCTTCCGATCACCGAATCGGTCGACCGTGATGAATTCGGTCAATTCCAATCCCAGGTTGGTGAACAGATCCACTAGTTGGGAAATCAGTTGAGAGACGTACAAGAAGCACTACACAGGCTGTTGAATAATCAAACCAGTGGATTTCGAGCTATAGGTTCGAGCAACCAGCCGTCGGGATCTAAGAGAGATCGGCCGCGAGCGGAATCCGTTTGCTCCTCGGCGAGAACGAGTTAGGGGTCAATACTCACCACAAGACTGTCGTGACCAAGTCTTTGAGCAGCCGCCACCGAGAGATTCTAACCTGAACGCCAACAACCGGTGGGAATCTGGATTCAGATTGGAGATCCCAGAGTTCCAAAGGGGTCTTGCACCGGAGGAGTTTTTAGATTGGATCGCCTCAGTTGAAGAAGTCCTTGATTTCAAGGAGGTTTCGGATGCAAAATGGTTACAGTTGGCTGCAACTAAGTTCCGAGGCCGAGCTGCATCCTGGTGGTAACAGCTCAAGCAGACCAGATCAAGGCACGGTAAGCCAAAAATAACAACTTGGGCTAAGTTTTTGAAGCACATGAGGGCTGCGCTTTTGTCTTACAACTATACCCGCATAATGTATCAGCAGTTTCAAAACCTTAAACAAGGGTCAAAGACTGTTGACGAGTACACTAACGATTTTTTTCACACTACAAAACCGTGTATATATTACTGCATCAGCAGATCAGCTAGTATCTCGCTATATACGGGGGATGCAACAACAGTTTCAGGACCAGCTGAATATGTTCGACCTTGTGAATGTGTCTGAAGCACATCAGCGCGCACTGCATCTGGAGAAAGCCCTTTCACGAAGGCCTTATGGAGGAGACACTGCCAAAACAAATCCATTGACATTCCCCAAAAGGACGGTTCCAAGCCCTAACCCATGAGTGCCAACTGCTTCTCCAATGCGCACAGGTGCTAATTTGCAGGATCTTAGTCGCACAGTTACTTCCTCACAGGTTCGGTGCTACCATTGTCATGAACTAGGACACGTTGCTTTACAGTGTCCAAAATTACGACAACAACCACAACACCCGAGGGGTTTGTTCGTTGACACTGCTGATTTTTCCCTGGAGGGCGAGCCGCGGTTTGATAAAGAACCAGAGGATGTTGTTGATGGGGTTCCAGAGGACCAGGTTACAGGAGGAGATATTGGTCAGGCATTGGTTCTAAGGCGTATCTGCCTGACGCTGAAAGCCAAAAGTGATGGGGATGATTGGCTACGGAACAATATTTTCCAATCGACTTGTACTATTGGGGGAAAGGTATGCAAATTCGTTATTGATTCAGGGAGCTGCGAAAATGTTATCTCTGAAGAAGTTATCCAGAAACTGGCCCTGAAAACAGAAGACCACCCAAACCCCTACAAGCTTGTCTGGTTAAAGAAAGGTAGTGAGGTAAGTATCTCTAGAAGATGTCTGGTATCTTTCTCTATTGGTAACTATAGGGATACAGCTTGGTGCGATGTCATTGGGATGTATGCGTGTCACTTGTTGCTAGGCCGATCCTGGAAATATGATAGAAGTGTCATATATGATGGTAGGAGGAACCGCTACAGTTTTATATGGAATAGTGTCACGTTCATATTAACACCAACTAGAGAGGTTTCTCCAAAACCTTCCCTTGCAATATCAAAGGAGTCGGGTAAGAACTTTCTAGCTCGAAAGGCGTTTATTGAACATGCTCATGAAACAGGGATTGTCTATCTTTTGGTGGTTAAAGAATTTAGTACTGATCCATTTGCTGGTATACCTGAGCGAGTTCGGCCGCTTTTAGCAGAATTCTCTGTTGTCTTTCCCGATACTTTACCTACAGGTCTTCCTCCATTGAGAGATATCCAACACCAGATTGACCTTGTACCGGGTGCTAGTCTACCAAACCGACCGCATTATCGGATGAGCCCAAAAGAGCATGAAGAGCTCCGCAGACAGGTGGAGGAACTGTTAACGAAAGGCCACATCCGGGAGATTCTTAGTCCTTGTGCGGTTCCTGCACTATTAACACCAAAGAAGGATGGCTCAATGAGAATGTGTGTGGATAGTCGGGCTATCAACAAAATTACATTCAGGTATCGGTTTCATATTCCTCGCCTTGATGATTTACTGGATCAATTGAATGGTGCTATTGTGTTTACGAAGCTGGATTTGAAGAGCGGATACCACCAGATTTGTATTCGTACGGGGGATGAGTGGATCACAGCCTTCAAGACCCGAGAAGGTCTGTTTGAATGGATGGTAATGTCATTCGGTCTTTGTAACGCTCCTAGCACGTTCATGCGGGGTATGAACCAGGTATTTCGCCCATTCATCGGAAAATTTCTTGTTGTGTACTTTGATGATATTCTTATTTATAATACCAGGGAAGAGCTGCATCTCCAGCACTTACGCGAGGTGTTGGTTGTTTTGAGGCGAGAGAAGTTTTATGGAGGACTCGATAAGTGTTGTAATATGACAGATTCGGTCGTCTTCCTGGGGTATATTGTGTCAAAAGATGGGCTTTCAGTGGATCAGTCGAAAGTAGAAGCCGTGCGAGACTGGCCTATTCCAACTTCCATCACTGAAGTCCGCTCTTTTCACGGATTGGTCTCCTTTTACAGACGGTTCATACATAACTTCAGCACTGTTATGGCTCCCATTACAGAGTGTATGAAGGGCAAGACATTCTGTTGGACCCCTGAAGCAGCTAAGGCGTTTGAGGAAATCAAGGTGAGACTTACCACTGCACCGATTCTGGTTTTACCTGACTTTTCTACAGGATTTGAATTGCATTGTGATGCATCTGGATTGGACATTGGCGCTGTACTCAGCCAACGAGGTCGCCCTGTAGCATACTTCAGCGAAAAGTTAAGTGGAGCTAAACTTAACTACAGCACCTATGACAAGGAGTTCTATGCAGTTGTACGAGCTTTGAAGCACTGGAGTTCCTACTTGGCCTACAATGACTTTGTCCTGTACACCGATCATGATGCCTTAAAGCATCTGCAGAGTCAGGAGAAACTTTCTTCCCGTCATGCACGTTGGACAGCATTTACTCAACAATTTACCTTTTCCATTAAACATACTTCGGGGTCAGTTAACCGGGTAGCTGACGCACTGAGCCGACGCAGCATGATAATTCGTATGAAAGGAGAAGTTGTGGGATTCGAGATGATGAAGGATCTATTGGCTACCGATCCATATTTTGGTCATATTCTAGAGGACGTCAGCGCAGGCCTGAGAAAAGATTTTGCAGTGAGCAACGGTTACCTCTTCAAAGGTAATTTACTTTGTGTTCCTGAGGGCAGTTTGAGGTTACTAATTGTACAAGAGAGACACAACGAGGGGCATGGGGGTACAGATCAAACCCTTCACTCTGTATCCAGTCAGTTCTTCTGGCCGCATATGAGGCGAGATGTCATCCGTTTTGTAGCTGGTTGTCAGGTTTGCCAAGTGGCAAAAGGTATATCCTCCAACGCAGGTCTATACCTACCACTCCCAATACCGGAAGGACCGTGGCGAAGCGTCAGCATGGATTTCATCTCTGGGCTTCCAAGAACACAGAGAGGTAACGACTCTATTTTTATAGTGGTTGACAGGTTTTCTAAGATGGTCCACTTCATTGCCTGCAAGAAAACCACAGATGCTGTGAATGTTGCTAATTTATACTTTCGTGAGGTCTACCGCTTACATGGTCTACCCTTGAATATCGTTTCTGATCGCGATGCGCGGTTTGTGGGGCATTTTTGGAGGAGTTTGTGGTGCGTCACAAATACGAAGCTGAGTTTTAGCAGCGCATATCACCCGCAGACGGACGGCCAAACCGAAGTAACTAATCGAACGTTAGGCAACATGTTACGCACAAAGGTCTCTGGGAACTTGAAAGCATGGGATTCGCGCCTTTATCATGTTGAGTTCTCCTACAACAGGCACCACAAGCGCAGTACTGGGTATAGTCCCTTCATGGTAGTCTATGGTTATAACCCACGAGGTTCTATGGATTTAGTTTTCCCAACGCTTGATAAGGTCCCACCTAAGGTCGAGAACGCCATTGCTGATCTATGGGAGATCCATGCGAACACCCGCAAACACCTGGAGGAAACAACACAGAAGTACAAGATTGCCGCAGATAAGAAGCGCTGCTTGGTGGAGTTTGCAGTTGGAGACTTTGTATGGGCTGTTTTGACTAGGGATCGCTATCCTGCACACGAGTACAATAAGTTAGCTGCGAGGAAGGTGAGTCCGTTTGAAATTATTGAAAAGATTAATCCCAATGCATACAGGTTGAAACTTCCCAGCCACATGAAGACCCATAACGTTTTCAACGTGAAGCACCTGGTGCCATTTACCGCTGCTGCTGAGGATGATGAAGCTGAGAATTCGTGGGCGAATTCTTTCGAAGAAGGGAAGGATGATGTAGTTGCACAAGCCCATGACTATATGGCCCTTTTAGACAAACGGAAACAGGCTTTATTTGGGGCCCATATATCAGAATTAGGCGATTCGACCACTCAAATCGAACGTGTCGAGAAGCCCAACGATTTTCGAAAGCATCACAACGTGATGAAGTCCAGGCCCTAAATTTAGTTGCTTAAACCCTCGTTTTGCTGTTTTATTAAATGTTCTACATTTTCCTATTTTATTTAGATTGTATTAAAATACTTAACCAGCTCCAATCACTTTGAAATTGGACTGGGCTTTATTTTATTGCATAAGAAAAAAGGCTGTAATTTTGGGCTAGGGTTTCAAGCACTTCTATAAAAGGCTCTCAAACCCTAGTTGTGCCGCAAACTTTTTTGAATAGAATTTTGATTTTTCTTTAAAGTCTCCTTTTACTCTAACCTAGGGTTAGAACTATTCATCGGTTGTTTTGTCTTCTTCCTCTTGATTTCTACAGTCGACGACTGTGTTTCAAAACCAGTCGCCTCCAATATCTATTTTATTTTTTTAACCATCTACTTAAAAATGTTTTTTTATAATATTTATAAAATTATCGTTAAAAAAATTCAAAAAAACAAAAATAAATAACTTCACAAAATAAATATATGACTTTTAAATTATCAAATGATTAAAACGTTAATTATTTTATTTAAGTTCAAATATAAAAACGAAAATATTACTATAAGAAAAACATTATAATATAATTGTTTTAAACTAATTATTTATATTTAGGAGAGAGAAATCTTACTTACAGTATTGTTGCATGCATGTCATATTAGGAACGTGTCACTGATCGAGTTTTCTACCTATTGCATTTAATATCGATGCAACATCCCTTTCACCCCGATATAATTTTTACATATCGTCTGCTGTTTAATTATTTTTATTTGACTTGTGTTGTCTAATAATTACAGCTACCACATTTAATGTAATCAGTAGTAAGTAAATCATCTTTAAACCAGCCGTTTGTAGTATTGATTTACTACTTATCTTTAAAGAATTACTTAATTACGATGTTAATTTAGTTATCTATTGACATTTTAGACGGGATTAATCGACGAGTGGTAAAAATGCAAAAAATATGGATCGATTCTGTATAATAAACGGCCTTGTTTTCCTACCTATCATAACCATACTACTTCAGGCCCATGACAAATCAGTTAGACTGGACCTATTGTTATACTAGTATTAGTAATATCTTTCACTTTTTCCGTTCCAAAATATAAATCAAGGTTATAATTATCTTTTTTATATATATAAAAAAAAAATCTAACTAGCATAACCTAATAAATAATATTAAATTTTGTATTGATATGTGAAAATAATATTTATTGTGGAACAAAATTGATTTTCTAAAACGACTTATATTTTGGGACGGAAAGAATAATAGTTTTCTCCAAAATCATAATTTTATATATTTTTACTAGTATAAGAAAAAGTAATTTAAATAAAAATACATAAACTTAAAAGATTTTTAACAACTTTACTCGTTCTATTTGAATGGTTCAAAATATATATATATATATATACTTTGAAGTAAATACTTATAACAAATTTTTTTTAAACGAATGATAAAAATAAACAATTATACGAATAAAAATATCAAAAAAAGTGAATTTTCAGGAATCGAACCACTTAGAGTATGACCTAAATTATCTAAACGAACTAAATTCACTAAATAAAGAATTCCACTTTTAAGAACATTATTATCATATTAATATATCTCCATCAAGTTACTTTAGATTATTTATTTTAGGTGAAATTTTACACGGAGTTCATTCCCACGGATTAAAAGCATAAACTATATGATGAAATATTAAACATGTGAATATGGTTTTTAATATTTGAATTCATTAAACATATACATATAAATTAACTATACATATATGTTGGCAACTATCAAAATGCGCACTTATTTAACACTTGAATGTAAATCAACATATAACAAATACTCCAATTGAGCATCCTCCAATCCTTCTTAACAACATAACTAAATATCATATAGTGCACAGGTACATGCAATAAACTTTACATAGCCAATACACACATACTGCATTGTACCAAAGTTTATATGTAACTATTAACAACCACAAGTTATGCCTTATTAGTATATATATATATATATATTAATATCACTGGATAAACTCTTTGCATATAAACTAAGCCAAAAAATATTCATATATAAAACATTGTTTCCCCTTACTGCATTGATTTCAACCAATCCAAAATTATAACTCTTGGTTTTCGATTAAATTTAAGATAAAACATTACCAACATTCACATTCTTCGCGAAATCATAAAATTTCTTAAAGTATATTATATGTTATCTACTCATCACAAAAGAATATGCGTATGATTGATATTTGTTAAAACAATATCTTTTATTACCTACACTTGCAATACTTTGGCAAGTGAGAAGAATATACTGATTTATTAGTAAACATACACAACTCGTCATTTACCAAATTTATTTATCCACCTTACTTTGTAAATGCCATACAAAAAAAATCTAAAACAAATTTATAATCCTTTTAAACTCTTAAAAAAACCAAAACAAAATTATAAACCATATATACTCTTAACTCCATAATGCTCACACAAAATTCATCAATAAATACCGGAATATAATCAAATCCAACAATCAATCCAAATCATTCATTATCATATCTTGATAACCATATCATAACATCTCACATTTTTGAAACTGTAATGTTGATTGTTAAATTAAAATCACAATATTACGCATTCGTTGGGAACTTATACATTAATATATTATACAAACTTAAATGATATAAATTATGAATTGAAATATATTGTCTAACTACGAAGAAGTTTTAAATAGACTTTTATCGTCTCATGATAAGAAGAAAAACTAAGGAAAACCCTGAGAAACAATACAACATAAATCCAATTTACTTGTTTACATTAGCAATATTAGGTTTGGTTGTTTCTCTCTCTAAGTTATTGTCTATAACATGATCGATCAATCGATTTTTCACTCAATTTTAAATCAACATCATGTAACTTTGAATCTTCATTAAAAATTAGATATGATTCTTGAAAACTTAATTAGAGAATAAACTATTCTTCACTTAAATCAGAGAAGAACAAATTATCATGTTTAGTGATGAATTCGTTTAACAAAACCTAAGTAAAACTGACTCGACAATACCATACCAAATCTTATCTTTGATTTGTATTCGATTTTACTATTTAATATAGCCGATCATCGATTCTTTGAATCAGTTCAAATACTATTGGTTTATGTTTTTTATTTATTTTATAGTTTCATCTGTATTGTGTTGTGAAACTTTAATTTGTCTTTCTTTTCTGTCGGAATCTTAATTAACCGCTTAAGAGAAAACACAGTCAAACCGACATCAAATACATGTTGTAATTCCAGCGAGAAAGAAAAATCTCTCCACCTCAATCGTTTTTTAAACGGACTTTATGTTTTCTTATCTTTTTTTCCTATTTACTTCAATTATTTTTTTCTACTCTCTAATTAAACGTTTTGGTTTTTTAAAGAGGGAAATATTCCCACAAATGGCTCTAATTTGATAAGGTTTAAAACCTAATCAAAATATATTTTTAAAAGAGAGAATAAAGCTTTTAAAAAGATGAATTATCCTTCAATACGTTCGGGTGCTCATATTTATATATATAGAATCATAAATGGTTATAATAGTTAAAGTCTAATATGCCCTTATCAATAGGTATATTAGCCTTAAATACATAGTTATTACTTATATATCATATAGTTATATAAGTATACTTAGTGTTTTATCACATCTAGGTATTATATTTGATTCATCCCTAGAGTTCAATATCTCATTCAAGAATTATCTATGATCCAATCCGTAGGATTCAATAGAATAGGAAAATCCCTTATGATACACCAGATTTCGCTCGGTTATTGATAGAGGGAATAGATCTGTCATTGCTTGAAATCTCTCTTCTGATTCAAAATCATGGTGTAATGTGTATCCTCCCTGTTCTGGTCATGGAATAGATGAAATAAATAAATAAAATGGATTTTTGTTCAAGAATAAAATCTTATTGGAACTGTTCATATCCAGTTCATCCTTGGGTGCCATATCACATCTCATATCTGATGAAATGGGATTAATTGAGATAATATTTTATAAATATGTAACATTAAATCTATTTACCAATAACAACGAGAGGTTTGATAAAGCACGAATAACCACATGGTTTTGAATTAAAATTACTGATAGCCACTTGATAGTCAGAAATACCCCATAATCATTTTTATCTCTCCTTTTTTGTATAGATTTCATATATATCAAACTATAGTTCTAACAAGGTATCTGAAAATACCATTGGTTTTATTTTTTAAAGATGAACAAAACTAGATTTATAAAATATATTTTCCATTTTTTATATTTTATTTTTTTAGTTATGTAATTATGTGTAATTAGGCTACGTAGTAAGTCTAAAAAATAAATTATGTCTCAGTTCAAAATTATGTATAAACGGATTACAAAAAAAATAATTGTGTTTCAGTTGCGAAATTACATATATCTGGGTTGTAAAAAACCAAACATGTTCCAATTGCGGAATTATATGCAAATATATACGTGAATAATAGAAAATAGTTGCATACAGAGTACTTTGGTTGTGAAAAAATAATTGTGTCCAATGACAGAATTACGTGCAAAATGAGTTGCGTAAATAAGAAGAAAATATTTACATAATTAGGACCTTGCATGCAAAATAAGTCTAAAAATATATATTATGTTCCATTTATGGAATTACGTGTAATATGGTTGCTAAAAATAAATTTTGATTCAGCTTCGTAATTACATGTAATTTGGTTGTAAAAGTAAGAAAGAAATAAAAATTCTCCAAAATATCGCTCATGGATTTTATTTGGTTCACCTTCAAAATTAGAATTATATGTATTTTTAGATATATATTTCTTATTTAGGGTCTAAAAGATATGGATTTTTCAAGATTAAAATAACTACTTGTTGAAGTTGTATGTGTTTTCTATGCTCATGAGTATTGTTAGTGGCATGTATGCTGCAAGTAATTTTTGTAAACTTTGGAATCCATGTGGTTATCGATAATTTTATTTTTTCTTTTTTCTCAGGTGGTTATTGATAACTTACACTTACACAAATATGGTTGCGGGAAAATGTTTTTAAAAAAAATCAATTGAACAAAAATCTATGGTTGTCAATTAAAACTAAATGTGAACTTGGTTGGTCAAGATGAATAATATTTAAAAATAATATATAAGATAACCATCCATATAATGTTGAAATTATATTTGAAGATATTATAATGCAAGTAAATTATAAAAAGATAAGCTTGAATTTACACATAAACTTTCCATGATAAAATCGTGTTCTTCTATATATTGTCAAAAATTAAATATTATAATATAAATAATATATTAAACATGCATACCATATATAATGTTTGACAAAATCATGGACTAGTGGTGAAAGCAGACGAGACAAAAATATAGTTTCTTACTTTTTACATTATAAATCTTAAAATGCTACAAATGGTGTAAGTTCATGTATGAGATAATTGATGTTATTACAAACATATTTTTCTTACTTCTAGTACTGTATGTTGTTACTATATTTTCTAAATTTTTATTCTTAGATAAAGCATACAAAATGATGAGAAATAAAATGTCTTCAATTTAAATATTTGAAGTTGTATCAGCGTACATAATATTTCATGTAAGATTTACATTTAATTATGGTGAAATGTTGGTCAAATTTAGGTAGATATTGGTTTATCTTTAATCATTTATAATATATAATTTGAATAACTTGTTGAACATAGCGTTTAACATATAAAACCTATACATTAATAAATGACTCAAATAGTTATACCCGAAAATAAAAATTGATCTTATATAGACTTATGAAGTGATGTTTTATGTTCAAAAATAAAAATTAAATTTAACAAGCGTCATACACAAATAAAGATTAATTTTGAAAAAAATTATGAAACTTTCAGATACATAAAAATTCTTAATTAAAATCGTACAATGAAAAGTTCATCATACATATTATAAACACGATGAGTAATTGTTAAATTTATACTTACATCTACTATTTAATTTATTGTACAATTTATCTCATCGTGATCGTTATATGTAGAAACTTTTAATTTAATAAGGTCTAAAATATCAATTAAATATTAAAATATTAATCAGTTTGAATTAAATATATGGTGAGTTGGATACTAGATAGTTTGCTAGTGGGGTTAAAACCACAATGAGTACACTTCATAAGTTTTACAACATAAATCATAAGATAAAATATAATACGAAGAAATCTAATTATTTAACCATATATGCCAACTTCTCAATATTCAAATCAAATGTTTGATTGATCTAAAGTAATATATAAAATCATAGTTGTTAGTATCACGACACATATCGTCGGTGTCGCGACGTTTCGTATCCTACACTCCCAGCGATATGTATCTTATTATATATTGTTGAGTTATGTATCGAGCGTTATATATACGATATTGTACGAACGTATCAGCCTTATTGTAGTATCGTACGATAACGTTTGAAGGTTTTGAAGATAAAAATGGAGTTTTAAGTTAACTTATAGTTTTTAACTTAAAATAAAATTTAAAGTTAATACTTTGTTCAACTATCAATATAAAACTATAAATCTGTAATTGTTAATTAATTCAAATGACAAATATAAACTGTATACTACAGTCGTTAATTAATTTTATCATTCAACTGTAAATTATAATTTAATTAATTTTATGGCACATCTACAAAACAATAATTAAAACATGAAACATTTGTCACTTAATTAGAGAGTATGATATATTAAAATATGAAGATGCATACCAACTAAATGATACTAGTATCTAACCTATATAAATTGAACGTTTAAATTTAATATTAGATTTACTTTAAAAATTTAAAGAAACCTCTCTAATGGAAAAAAAATACATAAAAGGTTTATATGCTTTAGGATACATAGAAAAGGTCTGTAAGAGTGAAATTCACTCTTCTTTGTTCTTACTTTCTCACATATAGAAATATTTCTTAGTTCAAATCTTTTTCTTCTGTTTTTGTTTGTTAAGTTTTTTTTTTTAAATTAAATACAGACTACAAAATATAAGACTTGAGAACATTATAAGAGCATTAATCTGAATGAAAAACAAATTATAGATTGCATTTGCATTTGCAATGTAATTATTATTCAAAATAATTTTGGGGTAGAATTAGTATCGAAGCATCATTTAACTCGGACACGTCAAAATCTTACGGCTTGTAGCAAAAGTCCAGAAGAATTAAAAGATGGTGATGATACTGAATTCTTTGAAGAACTTGATGATGAATTTGAGAAAGGAAACGTTGCTCAAGGAACCATAAATGCTCTTATGAAAGGAAGAACAAAAGGAAAGAAGCAATCAACTTTGTCGAGAATGATGAAGGGACGAGAACCAACATGTTTAGATATTTATATTTTTTTTATGGTCATGCTATAGTTTTAAATATTGTGAAAAGTTCTCTTTTCAAGAAGATGGCGACATTCATAGCTAAATATGAAAAAGGCTTAAACTTTCTTCTTATCACGAGACTAGGGTGATTTTTTTTAATAAATAATATGAAAACATTAATACAACCCTAGAAAAATATAGAGTCCAATGGAAAAGAAAATGTTGTAGCTTGATATCTGATGGGTGGAGTGATATAAAAGAAAGATCTATCACTAACTATGTAATGAATAACCCTAGTGGGACGACGTTTTTAAAATCACCTAATATACATCTTCTATTTTAAAAATATGGATCAGTTGTTGAAAATGTTTCAAGAAATTATCTATGAGATTATGGAAGAACACATCATCCAAATTGTGATGGATAATGCTTCGGCATATCCATTTGCTAGTGCAAAATTGATGAACAAAAGACCAATATTTTGGTCTTCATGCGTCGAACATTGCATTGATTTGATATTACAACGTATTGGTTATTTAAGAGTGTATAAAACAAAAATCACACAAGCAATGATGCTAACGGTTTACATGTACCCCCATGTTTGGATTCTTAGTTTAATGCAAAAGTATACGGAGAATTGAGAATTGGTACGGTTGGTCGTTACTAGATTTGCAACGACCTATCTCATTTTAAAAGTGTACTATGTTAAACATAACGGGTTGTGAGCCATGTTTACTTCCGACGAATAGATTCAAAGTAGTAATGCTAAAAAAAAGATGTCATAGAGATAAAAAAATTATTTTAGGTGATAGTATATTTTGGAAATCTATCCAATATTGTTTCAAGTGTACCATTCCTTTGGTTAATTTTTTTAAGAATTGTTGATGGAGATGTTATATCAGTAATAGGGTATATTTATGAAGCAATGAGTATAGCAAAAGAAAAATTTTAAAAAAAAAATCAATTGTTTGAAGAAAAGGTACTTAAATATTTGGAATATCATTGATCTTCGTTGGAATTTACAACTTCATCAACCTCGTCATGTCGTGACATATTATTTCAGTCCTACGTAAACCTCATTTAATAATAGAATTTAATTCGATCTTATATTTATGTTTTTTAAAATATATTATAGTTTTTTAGGTTTTATTAATCTCCCAATTTTGATTATGCTATCGAAGTAAAATGAGACTTTTCACTACCATAAAGAAAATGTGTCTGGATCGTGAGACAATAATTCCAGTTGATTAAAACTAAAAAAATTCCATAATTAGTGAGGGGAGTTTAGAATGGATATGGCCATGATTACTCGCGATAAGAAGCAACTCAGTATATTTTAAACAAATTATACTATTTTTATATTTTTATACACTAAAATTTATTTATAATTCTATCAATGTTTTGAATAGTTTTATGGTGGGAAAGTCATAGCGGTAAATATAAAGAGCTCCAAATACTTTCTATTCGTATTTGAAGTCTCACTTGTAGTGCCACGGGATGTGAAAAAATTGGATTACATTTGACCTTGTGCATTCAAAAAAAAAGAAATTTATTGGAACAACAAAGACTTAATCCACTAGTATTTTTGAAATACAATATTAATTTAGATTTAAGAGAAATAAAAAGATAAGAGAAATGATAAAATATGATCTTATTAGTCCTCCGATATAGAATATGATGATGAATGGATTACGGAGGCCGAAGATCCAACTCTCCCATGAGATATTACATGGATGCATATGAACGATAATTTTGATGTCCAAATGAATTACCGTGAAACCGAAAGCTCTAATCAAAAGATAAAAAAGGTAAACAAATTCAAAATTTTATTTATAATAAAGGATCTAAATTTCTAAACTCTTATCTAAACTATTTTAAGACCAAGAGATTTGAGTTGTCGATTAAAAAATGACAAAAGAAACGCGTTGGATTTAATTGATGATGAAGAAAAGGAGTACAAAGAAGTTGGAGATTTAGAATATGAAGTTATATATCAAAATGAAGGCGACGATGAAGATATTGATCTTGAAGATCAAGAATAACATAATTATTTGCTGTTTTGAAAATTATTTTTTTGTGTCTTATGACGATTTTTAATGTTTAATGTTTATTTTTTGGTTAGATGATTTAGTTAATCGATATTAAACATAGTGAAATATGCTATATCACTAATATCATCTAATAATTTTGAACTATGAACTATTTTATAATTTATTTTATATATATTAATAGATCATTGTATCTTACGATACGATTCACCATATATGATACATGATACACGATACAGAAAAAAAACCAAAATCGATAAACGATATAATATACGATTTGAGAACTATGTATAAAAGTATTTCTAAAATACATTATAAAAATTATCACTAGTGTTTATGATGTTCACAGCGATAGTCATTATGATTTTAATCATGTCTTGTACGACTTATACAAAAATCAATTTGGTTGGAATATAGTTAGCCAAAAAAGTTACAAAGTTACGTTAAGCTAAGAGAATATATTACGGTTTATATCTTTATATTTGGTCATCCTGATTATTTTGCCAACGTTTTTAAAAGCCTTAACTACTATAAGATTTGCGCATCATCTAAATATTAGATATTAGTACCTTGAGTTTGCAGTGCAACCATATTAAAGTAAAACTTTTATCTATTACGTTTATAGCATCAAATTCATGATTTTTTACCATTACGACGAGTGTCACCTCCATATTTAAAGAAACATTAACGTGTGAGGTTTATTAATGGTAACTATTTTTTATGTAAATGTATTTCATTAATTTCAAGTGTATTATAACTATCTAAATATTATATACAAAGCTACTATTTTATGTGTTATATTTTCAGTAAATATTTCTGACATATTTTGTACACCTATATACTCATTTTGTATGACTTTAGGGCAGCCAAAATAGTTGACTGATTAATATCGATTGGACATCAATATTGTTAAAACTCTAAAAATTTAACAATAGTTGCATAAATGTTACACATATATAATTTTGTGGAAGAGGATTTTTAGTTTTACAAGGATAATGATATTTAATTTTATTTTTATTTCATTAAAAAAAATTCGAATCGATTTGTCGGATTCTATAGATATTATTTTTTATATTATTGTGTAATCTCACACAGAATATATATATATTGGGAATATGGGGGTCCGGCATATTCCACCTCCATAAATAAGTAAGAACAACACGGACTCAACACTAGTATGATATTGTCCGTTTTGGCACCCGAAGGCCCTCACGGCTTTGCATTTGGTCCACTACCAAACGGCCTCATACTAGTTGAGGTATGTTCTTACTTATATACCACTGATCCTTCCCATGTTTAACCGATGTGGGATGTGGGACTTAGGTCGTCATCCTAACAAATCCTCCTCTCGAACAAAGTACCACTTAGCCTCCTCTCAATTGATTTTCATCCGCTCACTCTAATCAGAAGTTGCTCCACCTGAGCAATAGAGCTTTTATAGCGGATTTATCTACTCACTCGACCATCTCGCGCTTGTTCCTTAGCTCCACTATCCACTCCAATCAAGTACCACCGTTTGATGAGTCATGGACGCTCCGAACTAGGATGTATGGAGTAGATCATTCACATTGAGCATGACTACTGGTTCATCATGTTCGACCTCCGAGAATGTTACCACCATCGCGTTCTGTTTGCGTCTGGCTCTGATACCATGTGTTGGGAATATGGGGGTCTGGTCCGCATATTCTGCCTTCGTATATAAGTAAGAACACAACCGATCTCAACATTAGTATGATATTGTTCGCTTTGGCACCCGAAGGTCCTCACGGCTTTGCATTTAGTCCACTACCAAAATGCCTCATACTAGTTTAAGTATGTTTTTACTTGTATACCACTGATTCTTCTCATGTTTAACCGATGTGGGATGTGGGACTTTGGTCGTCACCCTTGGTGTGGACAATTATTGCCTGAGGGTAGGCTTGTAATTTGGTTGGTGTTTTACAGTAGTATGTGGGTGTTATGTGTTTTTTGTAGAGAGTAGAGAGATAATTAAGCTGGCTGGTAGCAGTTAATTCTCATTACCCACACTTAATGCAGGTGGTTGGGAATTTATACCCTGATGTTTGGGCCCTTATGGGCTTTCGGGTCATGTTTAATGGACCCGGGTCATGTTCAAAGACCCATGAGCTCTAAGTAAGAGAGCAAGTAGCTTAGTCAAGAAGTGTTTAGGTTTTTTAGTACTTTTGTCATAGTTCGAACAGTCCTATGGTCAGAGCGTTCGAAGTGGTCTGTCCGGTCCGGAGGCCTTGGACCGATCTGTCCTTGTCCGGGGAGCATGCAGAATTCGGACTCATCAACCCTAACAATATATATATATTATTTTTAGCTAACTTGATCTTTAATATTTTTAGAATATGTGATCTTTACCAAAAAGTCTACCATAAAAATATATGAAACACATGTCACACTAAACCAAATACAGTGATTTTCGTTTCAACAAACTCTCTTCTACGGGACATGTTTGATGGTTCCATATTATCTTGTGTTTTATATATATTTTTTCTATATATACAGTTTTTATACATAATTTAGTTATTCACGAGTTTGTGATTTTTTATCAGATTTAATAATTAAAAATTGTTTTTTGTAATGGATTAATAGAGAGTTGTAATTTTTAGAATGAGATTTATTATAGTTGATTAGGAGAATATGTACATTAGACACTTGATAAACCAATAAAAATAGTCAAATGCTTAAATAGACGATTCGTCCATTGACTATGATAATTTATTCCATAAAGTCATTTTGACTTTAAAACCAATGGTGAGGATCCATCGACTAGTCGATTTCAATAAATTTAGTCACTGCACCCGTATATTTTAATGTTATTAGTCTATGGACATGCAAATTTTAATGAAATTATTTATCACTTTCTTAAGCCATATAGACTAAATTTATCAAAGTCGACAAGTCGAGGGATCTTGATGGGTGGTTTTGAAATTAGTTGAGTATATAGAATAAATTGTCATAACCGAAGGACAATTCACCGATTTAAGATAACGTCCAATTATGATGTCGTTTAGATTAGTCGATTCGGTTATCCAATCAAAAATAAAATTTAAAGAGATAAAATAAAATTATTATTGTAATACCACGTAAAGAACAAAGCCATAACATAAATTATATTATGACAATATCTAGGGCATGTAAGAACTCGTATTATTTTAAAAAATAATTATTATTTTATTTAATAAAAATTAATCGATATGAAATACAAAAAAACTATCGATAAATATAATAAAACAATATTTAATATAAAATATAAAATAAACAACAAATATAATAGATTAAAAAAGCATCCACAATATAGTAAAAAATACATATGTTCAAAATATATTATCATATTCTAAAAATAAGATAAATCAACTATAAACGTGAAAGAAAAATAATATCATAAACTTATTTTAAAACGTATTTGTGTTCTACAACATTCGACAAAAGCTCTTGAATTGCATAAACACAAAGATGAGACATTAAAAAACTTTATGATATTTAAAGTTGAGGTTAAAATCAACTAGACACTAAGATTTAAATACTTTGTAATGAAGAGGAGGATAATATTTTCTAATTGAATTTTCTAGGTTTTAAAAAAAATATATAATTCATTAACTTTTGGTGCCTTACACGTCGCAAAAAATAGATTGGATGAGCGTAAAACTAGAATTATAATAAAGATGATTAATGATATGCTAGCAAATTATAGGTTGCATAAAATCTATGGGCTAAGACCGTTTTAACGGTATTCATGTTATAAATTTGGTTTATCATATGATCTATTATAGTATATACTTGTAAATACAAGTGAAATCATGATTACTTTTTTTATATATTACAACTTTCTATTTACATACAAAAAATGTGAAATGTGCGTGGAATAAAAAATGATTAATATATCTTATAAGATCGTAAAATTATGTACATGATTAGTAGATTTAATACACACTTATATATGTGAGTCAAATGGTGCATTGATGCATGAGGTAATAGAAACCTTATAATGTTTATAGATGATTATTCTGGGTATGCTTATGTCTATTTGCATAAACACAAAGATAAGGCATTTAACAATTTTATAATATTCAAAACCAAGGTTAAAATAAACTAGACACTAAAATTAAAATATTTTATAATAAAGATGAGTGAAATATATTCTCAAATTATTTTTCTAGGTTTTGCGAAGCTCATATGATAATTTATTAATGTTCGGTACCTTATACGCCACATATAAATAGATTTGGTGAATATAAAAATAGGATTTTAATAAAGATTATTAATAGCATGCTAGCAAATTATAGGTTACATATAAATTTATGGAGTGAGACTGTTTTAACAACATATCAGGTTATAAAACTGGTTCTTTTTAATAAAATTTAAATCTCATTATGTGAGTTACATGATGGAAGAAATAAAATATTATATATGTGAACATATTATAGTGTTTAGCATTTTCGCAAAAGCACGGATATAAAAGGAATAAATTTACACCAGTTCCAGTTTCACCCAATGTTTAATCCCTTCAAGCATCTCATGAGCCACTTAAGTGCATGCTAATGCAGCTTCCCGAATTTGACATGAATCTGCTCAAAACCCTTACAATATAGGCAAGATCATGTCTCTTTTAAATCATAGCATACACAATGCTACCAATAATATTGGCATAATATATATCTAAGATATATTTCTTAACTATTGTTTTGGTTGTTGCTTGAGTGGAATTGGGTTTGAATTGAGAACCAATGAGAGTTCCAACCATTTTTGCTTTAGACATAGAGAACTTCTTCAAGAGTTTTTGTATATATTCTTGTTGAGAAAAGAATAAATACCCCTTCGGCTTGTTCATTCTGATATCAACACCAAGTATCCTTTTAGCTTCTCTCATATTCGTCATCTCAAACTCTCCTTCCAGCTGACTTTGTACTACTTTAATTTTTCTATTATCTCTTCTAGCTATTAATATGTCATCCATAAACAACAAGAATAAGACTTGTATCTCCATGTGTGTTTCCTTATTCCGATAGACACATTTGTCTTACCAATTACAAACATATTTAATGGATCTCATAAAAGAATCATATATTATATTCCACTCCATTGGCGATTGTTTCAGCCTATAGAATGATCGTTTCAACAAACATGCATAATCCTCATTCCCTTCTTCAAATATAGAAAGCACTTCATCCTTGTTTTTTAGAAGTATAACCCACACCTTTCTAGAGTAGTCATTAATCATAGACATAAAGCATATTCCACCACTTATTATAGGTTCATTTATTGGACCCTAAACGTGAATGAACATAATCAAATAGTTTATACATTTTTAGTTTACTCATTAATCAGAGATAAAGTGCCTTACACCACCTATGATTAGTTCCCTTGTTGGACCCCAAAAATCTGAATGAACATAATCAAGTACTTAATTAGATGTTTGGTTGTTGGCAGAAATTTCACCCTCTTGCTCTTAACTAAAACACAACTCTCACATAATCTTAGTTTCTAAGATGCGGTACCATCTCATAAACAATGTTTACTTATTTCACTAAGTTTCTTCTCACTTAAATACCCCAACCGATGATGCCGCAACCTGGTGAAATCATTCACCATACGAGACACACACCTTACAACTATAGAGCCTTTTAGAACTAACACGCCATTAGTCCTATTAGCTTTGATAATAACAAGAGAGACTAGCAAGACCCTAAGTTTATCATCTCCACCCTTATAGGTAAAACCTTACTCATCTAACATCCTACTATAAAGAAAGTTACATTTAACTTCGGGTATATACCGTACGTGGTTAATCACTCTCTTAAGTTATGTAGACAACTCGAGCCAAATTGTTCCAATCCCTCTAACATCACATAATATGTTATTCTCAATGACGATCCTTCCACCATGAAGCATTCATAGATCTTCAAATCAATGTTTATCAGAAGTCATGTGAAATGACGCACCTAAATTCAACACCCATTTATCGTTATACATATAAGAATAATAATTTATTAACCCATTAGTGTACTCATAATTATCAGATACCAGTGCAGTATATCTCCGGTTTTGGTCTTCTGATAGTTGTTGTCCTTCACTTCTCCAGATAGTTATGACTCATATATTGTTTTTTCTTACATACCCAATATATTACTTTTGAACCAGTAACAACCCTTTAGACTTTAACCAAAAGTTTTATATCCTCTTATTTGAACCTTTCTTCCCTGAGTGACCCCTCACACTCAGTTTGTGCCTTTGGATCACCCTTTAGAACAGTCTTCCTTTGGAAATCTTTGAAGTTCAAAGTTCTCTTGACTCCAACATTCGTAAGGGAGTCTTTCCCGTAAAACATATTGCTCGCGAAGTGTTCATACTTCTTCGACATAGAACTTAAAAATATTATTGTTAGGTCCTCATCATTCACCTTCATATCATGCATTTAAGTCGAGTATGATTCGGTTATAAATATTTATGTGCCTTCAGATCTATGTACAACTATTCATAGACCACATGTAAAGTTGTTTCTTCATATATGATATGTTTTCCAAAGAATTATTCATGTAAATCGCCTCCAGCCTATTACATATTTGAGCTTCATTGTCTCTTCACATACCTCTCGTAGCACCCTGTCTTTCACTATGAGCTTTAGACATAACCAAGACATTAACTTGTATAGACTTATTGCTGATAACAACATCCAATCTATTTTGTACTATATAAGTCTTAACCTTAATTCTCCAGAGGTTAAATTCATTATATCCGTCAAATGTTTCTAGGCTAAGCTTTATGATACTCATCATTTGTGGCTTACGGTTTCCATACGAGATTTACTTCTCCACCTTTCAGATCGACAATCGGTCTACTCTTTCAATTATTGCTCCACGCTCCCCGCACCACGTGTTAGGAAACCATCGTTCATCCAAGGCAAAAAAACCGAGGTATGACTACCAAAACTTCAAAACAATAATTTACCTTCTTCAATAATAGGCAACAAATAAAATAGAGCGTAACAAAACCAAACACATAAGATAAATTTAATGTAGTTTGACTACTTTCCACGAATAACAAACATTTTTTCATAAACAAATAGGTTACAAAATTTTCAATCATTATTTGATACAAAGATGACATGATTCACAAAACTCTTTCTTCAATGTATATCTCTTTCATCACTTATCTCTCAAAATTCGTAGAGTTATTTCTCTCACTTCGAAAATATGTTGCTCACGAAACTCTTCATGTCGTCACATCATTTGCACCGTATCTTCTTCTATTTATACGTTTAAAAAATCTTAATTCTCCATCCAACACTCTAGATTAAAGCTCATTAATCAACAGTTGAAATAACTTGTAATTCCCTAATATATAAAATATCATAATACCACATCTTAATTAATATATATTGAAAATCCAATTAATATGAAATCTAATTAATATAAAAAGACAATAATATGAAGTCCAATTAAATAACTCGAAGAATCTTTTTCGGTACTTCTTACTTCACATCATCACGTTTCGAACCAACTTTCTTTGGATCATCACGTTTTGAACCAACTTACTTCAGACCAGTGTTTCGGATCAACACATACCTTATTCGACTCAACATCTAGATGAACATGACCATTTTTTTTAAATTAATACATTTGCAAATAATGACAAATCAATTTGATTATAAAATCAATTTATTTATATATATATATATACTCACCATGATATATTCTAACATGGTATCAGAGCGAGGCTGAAACCTGCGTTTAAAGTGTGCGATGTGTGTATAGAGTGATGCAGAACGGCTCCGAAAAGGGTAGCCGAGTTGGTAGAGTAAAGCATGCTTGTGACCAAAGGTCATGAGCTCGAGTCCCTCTACGAACGCTTTCTTGGTCGAGTCTGTCATCTTGTGTGGTTTACCTTCTGGCGTTAGTTTGCAGACTATTATGTAAGACTGAGGGTTTACCCTGTGCGCATTCGTTGAGTAGCGGTTGCGGGTTCTCTCCGAAAAAGAGTGATGCAGAATACGATATGCATTTCGCAGATCAAATTTAAAAAAAAGTGTCAAAAATGAATAAGCTTGGTGATTTAACCAACATCACTTAGAGTAAATATAATATAGAACATATAAATGAGTAAAATTTTCAACTAAAATGTGACATTTCGAAAGTACAAAAAAAAAAACAAAACCGGGTGGATCTATAAATCCAAAACCTGATAGATGTTTGGATTTTTCGTTTTTAAGTTATCAAAGTTCATGTTTTAAACTTCGGATTTCATTTAAACACCAACTTCAAGCCTTAGAGAGTTTTTCTTACAATTTGTCGAGCTACATATGATTCGGAATTATAGAGCGTGTCTTTAACTTTTAAAAATTTGATCTCATTACTATTAAATATGGAGGGTGAAAAATAGATTGATTTAGTTTAGCTTGTTATTTTGGTTTACCAGGTGCCTGCCAAACAAGGCTTAAGAGTTAAAAGAGTAGTACCTATCTGATAATGAGAGAGAGAGCGCCACGCACTCGAATGCGAAAGCGACAGATCCATGGTTTTGAATGATGGAGAAAGTTAAAAGAAGTAACTGTGGTCGACGAAATTGAAAAAAAAGAGACGACCAATTTATAAGAACTGAGAAAAGGGGAAAGTAGTAAATTGATACTTATATTGTTACAGAGATGAGGTGAATGATAGATACTCCTCCTCTATGAAATCTTTGTATCACTGACATTTACTCTTTTCTTCTAACCAATCCAAACCCTTGTGTAATTTATTTGCTTTTGTTCACTTTTTACTTGTCTTTTAGCAACCCACCTGATGTTCTCTCTTCTCAGAAATAGATTCACCCAACCAAACTACATACATATACACTGTTCAATACTTTATACTTCCCAATCAATATGTAGCTCGAAAAACTGTAAGGAAGACTCTAAAGCTTGACGTTAGTGGTGAAATAAATCTAATTAGTAGATTTAATGCAACTTTTGTAACGGTGATGAGTTTTTTTATTTTTATGAAGATGTATTGAAAATAGAGAAATAAATATTCATACATAAGTATCTGAGTATCTTTTAGGCGAAGGCATATAAAGCCTACAGTAATAATAAAAACATTGATGGGATCAAGAACCGCGATATTAGGTTCGTGTAGACTAAAATAGGACAAACGATAAACAGATCATTTGGAGTGTCCATCCAAAGCAGCAGAAAACTATTTATGGTTGTGTTATAATTTCTCATTTTTAGTTATATGTTTTTGTATTTTTTATTTTACAGTGGATTGAATTGATCGTTATTTACCGAAGTGAGAAAAACACAACTAATAATTAGTAGACCGATAAAGTCTTATCTATTATTTATCTTCCTGATTGTTTTCTCTTGTTTATTTTTAATTCTTCCATTTTCTAAATTGGTTGTTGTTTTATTTTATTTTTTTAGTTTTTGAATTTGTGCGGTTAGTTGTTAACTTGTTATTTCTTTTTTCAATTTTTTTTATAAATGGACAGAATAAAAGAATATGATGAACATTTTGATAATTAAAATAATTCAGAATAACGATTCGTTTGGATCAATTCTTCTAGTTAAAAAGAAGAAATTTCTAAAGTTTCACACCTTACTTGTGATCCAGTTAAGAAGAAGAAAAAGAAGTAAAAGACAGTTATGGTGAAAATATGAGAAAACATTAAAGGTTGATGTTCCTCCTTTACTTAAACTTGCTCTTGAGGGTATGAGTCTTACAGACGCGAGAGGTAGCAATCAAGATGACTTTGATGTTCGTCGAGATTTCCAAGAGTTTAACTATAATTCTTTGAATGAAACTCAGAAAATAAACGTTATTGATCATTCATCTCAGTATCTTACCAAAGATGAATATGGAAAAATCCTTGTTAATTGGGTCATTCCACGCGATGTGAAAGTTATGTTTCCTATAAATGGGGAAACCCTCTTTGATACCCTTAGGATGAAGTGGTTTTCTTAAACTACAGTCTCGATCACGGCCTTAAGTTTCCTCTTGCTGAAGATCTTATTGACTTCTTTCAGGTGACCAACATTTATTCAAGCCAACTTGTTCCAAATTGTTACAGTCTGCTTATGTCGGTTATAATTTTATTACGGATCACTCATCGACATTTCTCGACGAGTGAGTTCCTCTCTACGTATACGGTACCAAGCCAAAATATCAAACATTTTCTTCCTCTTTATGATGGAACCATTCGACAATACTATTACTGACCTTCCCACATACACCAAAATGTGAAAGGATAAATTTATTTTTGTCTCTGGCAACTCGGAGACCAAGTATGGTTATGAAGAATTTCTTAGCATTAATCTCTAAATCTTCGTCTTCTATTGTTTTAAATTTCATTTGTTTGATTTTCATTTTCAGTTTTATCTTTTTCGGCCCATATTGAAAATATATCATTTGATAACAGAAGAGATTAACGTACTCACCAAAACTAAGAGGATGGTTCTCTGTATGTGATTCCAATAAGAAAGATGTTGTTTAATAATCTTCTCCTCTAAAGAAGGAGGTTGAGAAACAATCGTCAAATAAGAAGGCTATTGGGAAGACGGTTTCCGAAGATATGATGGTTCAACAAGTGTTTCAAAATGAAATTTCACAATAAATCCAAAGACCAAGTCTTAGAGAAGATGCATGATGCTTCTCTAGAGGCCGAAATCAGTCTTCAAAGAGCTTGCAAAGAAATCATGGAGAGAAATTTTAGCTTAGATAATAAGAAAGATCATTGTCATACTCTTGCAGAACAATCTAAATATGAAGATGATCAAACAGCCCGAAAAAGGTGAAAGACTTTGGATAGAGGCGATATTACTCTCAATATTATCAATACCAATAAATAAAATGTTGAAGTGAAATAATTTTGGCTCGTATATCCTAGAAATGAAGTACTTTTATACTCATGCATCTTATTTTATTCCCTTATTGTCTTCTGATGTAGAGACTATTATGGAGACAAGTATTGACGAGGCTTCAGTTTTTACACCTTTGTCTCATAGTACTTTCAAGTTAATTGTCTCTGGTTTCAAAGGGATAGATGTAGGGCCCCTGCTTCAGTCTATTTCGATGCCATATTTTGATGCTATAAAATATAGAACACTTATTGAAACTAGATATCCGATCGTGAGATCTCCTTCGCTTCTGACTTGAGATGAGTAAAACCAAAAGTACTCATAATGTTACAAGGTTTTCATCATCCAAAATTGATTTCCCTGTTGATAAAGAGGTTTGGGCTAAAGTTTCTAATGCAAATAATATTTTAGTTGTTGATCCTACTGAACCAATGATTACTTACGTTGTTAAAATTGTTAATCGAGAAGTCATATTAGAAGAATATATGGTTATTACCACCAAGGCTTATGCCAAACCTTTAGATTGAACCCATAATCTTCCATCATTTTTTATGAAGATTACTCCAAAACTGTCGAGAATATTCTACCATTGCATTATATTATTGGTGCTAATACTTCTTTTAATGACACCAAAAATATATTGCCCTTACATTAATCTAAAGTTGTTTTATCCATCTTAAGCGCATATTCAGATGCTTTAACTATTGTGACTTCAAGATCAAAATGTTGGTATGTCCCTCGTGGGTACTTTTTTAGATGAATTTGCTACTTCAACACCGTATATTTTTTATTTAGACTAGATTCGTGAGATTTTAAATTTGTTTGCTATGATTGACAAGCAGAGAACATTCCCCATTCATTTATGTACCGTGGACCTAAATAAGAGACACTTGAACTTGCGATTTGAGGTAAAATGAGGTTGTTCTATTTATTTATTTTTATGCTTGATACTTTGTTTTATGTTTTAGCATAGCAATTTATTATATATTGTGTATATGTCAACTTGCGTTTCAGGTTATCATGAACACTTGTTTGCCAAAGCTACATAACAATTAGCTTTCTTAAGATAGTTGCATTGGCTCATGTGAAGCCACTAAGAATTCTTTGACTTTGGGTCAGCATTTGACTTATCTCATTATTTTATAGGTTCCTTTGTACAAGAACTTTGTCAAACTGCCAGTGTTGATCATCACCATATTGATATGTACTCCTACCAACTTAATTGATATTAATACTTTATGAGTGTGTGGAAATACCGCTCCTTTTAGATTGTCATCCAAGAATAATAGTTAACTCAACACTTGATCCTACAAAACCTAACAGTGTCTACTAAAATTACCAATATCACCATGGAACTTACAGTATTTGTTTTAATTTATGTTCTCATTACCTCTATGGAATTTTCCAAGTCGGTTATACTTGATGGTATCCTTACCTGCTTTATAAACTTTTAGTATAATCCCTTAGAATTTTAGTATCTCTCTGCTTGCAATGAATTATTTAATCTTTACCCTTTTTTTTATCTCCTTTGAGCCTATAAAGTGGTTCACGAATGTCGTCTGAAGCAGTTTGCAATTTTTTATATACCATTTTGGCAGAATATCAAACCATTGCATTACACTTCCTCGGAAGGTCATGGAAAATTCTCAACACGTTATCTTATCATCAACTTCATACTACAATATTTCATTGTTGAACTGTTGGATGTGATGCTTCAGATATTATTTGTCATAGTACTTTTCCATCTTGTGGTTGTCAAACAATGGTGTGATAATAAAAGTCCAATGCCAGTTGGGACTTTCCATGAGGATAGAAATCCTTATCCTCATAGTATTAATTTAAATTTTTCATGAATGTGTATACTTTTGGAACACCGGTCAATTCAATTTTTTTCTAACATTTGAATTGCACCTTATCATAGTTACACATTTGGTGGTATTATGGATATCTCTTAGCCGAGTTTGGTTAGAAGGTACATCGTTCAACCACTTTTTTATCTACATGTAAGGTTTGATAGATAACCTAGTTATACTTTAGGGTTATTATGACGCATCATTGTCTCAAAGGTCGTGACTTGTTGTTGGTTGTAAGGAATCATTAGTGGGACAACTTGAGTTTGTTGTAATCATGGGAATTTATGGTACGCTAGTGCAGGCATGAGGTATCGTGGTGGAGGTAGTGGATATCTCGATTGTGTTTAATTTGTTAATAGTGCTCTAGTGTTTATAGCTGATAGAATTATTGGAACCATCGTTTCCTTTTCATGATCTAGTCGAGGTCTCTTATATTTCTCTAATGTTCAGACATGTCTGGAAGTAGGAGTTCAGATTCTTCTTATGTTATGGCAACGTTTTCGTCGCTTCCTGTTTTGACTAAATGACCCTTAATAGAGTTCTCTCTGCCATCCTTATGAGACATGTTGAAGAGGTATTTCATGTTCTAGGTTTCTTTTTCCATATGGTCAACATTCCAAAACTTGCATAGTCTCATTCCTCATCGTCCGCAGTCCACATATGACTATTAGGACCTCAGAGAATAAAATTATAATAAATAATACTTTTTATTTTATTTTTTTTCTTCTAATTTTAAAAAAAGAAACAAAGTGTGCGACTGCATCTCAAATTTTGTAATATATAACATTTACTATTTGCTATATATAATTAAATTAAATCTCGATCAAATATTTTAATTAATATTAAAGTTGTAATGGTATTAATATTGTTGTCGTAATAAAAAAAATTAAATTTATTTTTATCTTATAATTATAAATTATTTTATTGAATAATAATTTATTGTTAGCATGTTCATCCTTTTAACTGTTGAGTTATTTGTTCAATTTCAATAAGAGGTGTCCCAAGAGCCTTTGGGGCCATAAGTTGTCCATCGAGGTTTTTTAATTTTTAACTCATCGTTTACTGAAAGACTAGATCTCTCTTAAGAATTTGACACTAGTTAGTTTGAGCTTGCAATTCACTCTAGTCTTTTAAGAAGAAAAACTTGATTCTTATAAACGACGTCAATTCATAAAAAAAATTCTTGAGTACTAGGCTTGATACAAATAGACTAATATGTAAACAAGTTAGTAAATTGATATGAAAATTTTAAATACTAGGCTTGATATGAATATACTAATAATCGGTAAACAAGGTTGTAAGATTGAGAAAAAAAGCAGATGATAATGTACATTAATGATTGTTAGAACTTTGGTTACAAAGTTTAAAAATATTGCTCAGGTATTAGGAAAATTTAGTATTATTATTGTTTAACTATCTGGATACTACTCCTCCCGTTCTATTGTGACGGTTATTTAAAAAAAATCATCTAAAAAATCATTTTATTATTTTAAGAGAAAAGTACCCCTAAATACCTTCTCAACTATCAAATACCAAGATGGTATCCGTTTTTGGACTAGTTTCAAAAACTACCTAGAGCCATAATATGGACAATTATACCCTCTAGGGTA
The DNA here is from genome assembly GCA_036936605.1 of Limnanthes douglasii subsp. nivea. NCBI lineage: Eukaryota > Viridiplantae > Streptophyta > Magnoliopsida > Brassicales > Limnanthaceae > Limnanthes > Limnanthes douglasii. Next base: position 269,710,980 of record JAUPFV010000001.1, read on the forward strand.
TAAAATAGGTTCTTTTGTTGAAACGCACTTTTTTTCACCTTCAAATCAGACTTTTAGGTTCCAATTCCCCCCACTTTCACATTTCCAAATTTGAGGAGAGAGAAACACGTTTTACGAGAGCGAAACCAAAAGACATATTTGAAAGGAACTTACCGGCGAACCACCACTGTCTCTGTCTCTGTTCCGATATTCTTGATACCCACCGGCGATCCACCGTCGACCAGTAAGCAGCGTCTCTGTCACTCCTCCGATAGTTCTGACATCCACAGACGAACCACCGGCGACAACTAACCAGTGTTTTCTTCTCCGTTCCGAAATTTCGGACACCTACCGGCGAACCACCACTGTCTCTGTCTCTGGTTCGAAATTTGGAACCACAACCGGCGAGCCTCCAACTGCAACGAAGTTTCCGTCGAACGGAACAGTCGCCTTCAAACCAAATCAGGTATCTGTTCGATTCGTATGCGTTGATGTGTAGGTTTTCCAACCTAATGATAGTCCATGCTGTATGATGTCTAATACTCCGGTAGAAACGTAGGGTTATTTGTTACTGTTGCTCGACCGGACGACGTTACGTGATAGTCGTATTGATAGTGAGGATGGTGTTGTTCTAATCATTATGAGGCTGATGTTTTAAGCATTGTCAGGCTGTTGTTTTAAGCATTGTGAGTTTGCGTAGGGGTGGTACTTGTCTAGCAATATGGGCTGTATTGTCTATCAGTAAAACTATCAGCATTATGAGGCTGATCGTTAACGTGTTAGATCGTGTATCACAGATATAGGGATGCTGTTCCAAATGTTGTGAGTGTATCTAGGTATCGTCAAACATCTAGCAATGTATCTTGTATAATATATCAGGGTCTGATAGTAGTTTAACCATATAATGCAGTGGCTGGTTAGTATTATTGGTTTAGTTACCATGTAAATTACTAACTACCTTTCTATGTGCCGATTGCCAGAATTCAGCCAAACGTAGCGTCGTCAGCCTCCGTCAAAGTCTGTAAGGTTAGTTATGGGTCTTCTTCTTCCCGTCAACGATACGGAACGTTCCGGCCACCGTAACTGCATCGACATCACCATCGTCCGCCTCCGTCTCCATCGAACATGTACGTTTTTTGTCGCCGTCTTCCCTACTCTCTGTGCTTGATATTGGGTATTGTTTCCTTTCTGTAAACCCCAGAAGGGATTTGCAGGTCGAATCATGTCTCTGTTCTAGCTTTACTTGAATCCTTAACCCGCATAAAAGATCTGGTTTTTGTCTGAACATAGTCTTTTTGTGTAACCTGTAACATACAGTATGGTTTTTGTGTAACATGTAACATACTATTCACTGTGAAGCTTGCAGGTTAGGCATACAGGTTCTTTTTTTATTTTTCTCCTTTCTATTAAGTGCAGGTTTTCATAACATATTTAGGTTATAGTTGTGTTGGTTAGAATGGTTTTGTGTCGATTAGAATGCTGTAACGTCGTGTATCGTAGGTATGTGGCTGCTGTTGTAAGCATTGTGAGTTTACGTAGGGTTGGTCCATATCTAGCAATATTGGTTGCATTATCTATCAGTGTTTGTGTATATTTTACAGTCCGACGCCATGGGTTTGAACCTGGTGGAGAAGAGGCGGAGGAAGAGGAAGAAGAAGAAGAGGAAGAAGAGGCGGAGGAATCTGATGGAGATGATTCTGATTAGGGTTGAACATGTCGATGTAGTATCATGGAACTGTTGATTTATATTTTGTTGTGTTTAACGTTTGTTTATGCTTTTTTTGGACTGTAACGAAACACAAACCCTGTGCAGTTGAAGGAAGCAGTTTTACTTGCAGTTATTTAAAAGAATAGCAATGTTGGAAAACTAAGATATCAGAGTTATGGTAAATTTAAAAGAACAGTGTATGTAGACCTAATGTATAAGATGTAAGCATAGATAGCAAGGTTGAATAAAGTGGATATCGGAGTATAGCAGCATAGATAGCAATGTATAAATGAATACATATCAGAGTCTTAACAAATGTAAGTAAAGTATCAGATGGATCTACAACGAAACAGAAAACATACTTTAATTTATCTGTTAGATATAAAATACATAATCTATCAAATTTGTATAGCGTGGCTATCAGATTGTAGCAGCATAGATAGCAATGTACACATGAATATATATCAGAGTCTGAAACAAACAGACATGAAACGTGTCAATGTTAAAAGTGTAAGAAGCATAAGTCAAAATACAAGGAGTGCTTATCTTTAAGATGAATCAGGCATGAAAGATGTGATAAACCTCTTGAACAAATGTAAGCAAAGTATCAGATGGATGAACAACGAAACAGAAAACATACTTTTATTTATCTGTTAGATTAAAATACATAATCTATCAAAATTGAATAAAGGAGCTATCAGATTGTAACAGCATAGATAGCAATGTACACATGAATAGATATCAGAGTCTGAAACAAACAGACATGAAACGTGTCAATGTTAAAAGTGTAAGAAACGTAAGTCAAAATACAAGGAGTGCTTATCTTTGAGATGAATCAGGCATGAAAGATTTGAAGTACATCTTTAACAAATGTAAGTAAAGTATCAGATGGATGTAAACGAAAACAGTAAACATACTTTGATGTATATGTTAGATGCAAAATCCAGAATCTATCAATGTTGAATAGAGTGGCTATCAGAGTATAAAAGCATAGATAGCAATGTATACGTGAATAGATATCATAGTCAGAAAGAAACAGACATGGAACATGTAAATGTTAAAAGTGTACAAAACATAAGTCGAAAGATAAGGAGTGCTTATCTTTGAGATGTAAAATGTTACAAAAAAGTCGGTAAATAATGTTTAGAACGGAGCATCACATGACCTCCTATTATGCCCCGATTTGAAACATCGACCACAACAGGACTGGCTATGACATAATCAAAATGTTGAATTGAATCACAACAGCTTAATTGGATTGAAACAGTGAGTCAGTTTATATATACAATGCAATAGCTTAAAGAAGGTACATGAACTATGGTAACGAAAGGAATGAAAACGGCACTTCTTCAGTTACTACCTTTTCCATCTCCATTTTGCACCTCCCATTTTGCAGTACCCAACACAGCTTGAAGCTCCCTCGAAAGAAACTACCCATAAATACCTCGAAAGCTCATGCTGTATCTAGCAATGTCTCATGCTGTATCTAGCAATGTCTCATGCTGTATCTAGCACTGTATACAAGGCATAAATCGCAACTGATAAATAATATAGTGTCTAGCAATCAGATATGCACTAAAATCGCAATGTATAAAACAGAGCTGGAAAACTGCAATTTCTTACCGGAATGTAATCAGAGCCGGTATCGATGCTTTGATTCGACCAGAAACAGAAACTAAACGATTTCTTTCCATTAATATACATTAGCTACGCTAGTGAATCTATTGTTAAGATCGAAACTGGAAACTTATTTCAAAAAGCAGCCACAATACCTATATAAGTTGCAAGATATTTTTCAACACAAATAGCAAACTGTCATACCTAAACTATCAGGGTATATGGACTATTGGTCTGGTTTCAAACACATATATCAACCTATTATAGCTAACATATAAGGGTGTATGCAGCAAGAGGCTCTTGGGACACCTCATAACTAAGATATCAGGGTGTATGCTGTCAGGTTTAATCTACAAACACATCAAACCTATCAGGGTCTATGCAGTGATCTAGCAACTTCAAACATACAATTGTAGGCGACAAATCGCAATGTGTATCCATATAAATATCAGGGTTCAAAACAGAGGTGGAAAAATGAAATTACTCACCGGAATGTGATCGGAGCTGGTTTGGAACAAATCAACCTATTAAAGTTGTAATGGTATTAATATTGTTGTCGTAATAAAAAAAATTAAATTTATTTTTATCTTATAATTATAAATTATTTTATTGAATAATAATTTATTGTTAGCATGTTCATCCTTTTAACTGTTGAGTTATTTGTTCAATTTCAATAAGAGGTGTCCCAAGAGCCTTTGGGGCCATAAGTTGTCCATCGAGGTTTTTTAATTTTTAACTCATCGTTTACTGAAAGACTAGATCTCTCTTAAGAATTTGACACTAGTTAGTTTGAGCTTGCAATTCACTCTAGTCTTTTAAGAAGAAAAACTTGATTCTTATAAACGACGTCAATTCATAAAAAAAAGTCTTGAGTACTAGGCTTGATACAAATAGACTAATATGTAAACAAGTTAGTAAATTGATATGAAAATTTTAAATACTAGGCTTGATATGAATATACTAATAATCGGTAAACAAGGTTGTAAGATTGAGAAAAAAAGCAGATGATAATGTACATTAATGATTGTTAGAACTTTGGTTACAAAGTTTAAAAATATTGCTCAGGTATTAGGAAAATTTAGTATTATTATTGTTTAACTATCTGGATACTACTCCTCCCGTTCTATTGTGACGGTTATTTAAAAAAAATCATCTAAAAAATCATTTTATTATTTTAAGAGAAAAGTACCCCTAAATACCTTCTCAACTATCAAATACCAAGATGGTATCCGTTTTTGGACTAGTTTCAAAAACTACCTAGAGCCATAATATGGACAATTATACCCTCTAGGGTATAAAATAGGTTCTTTTGTTGAAACGCACTTTTTTTCACCTTCAAATCAGACTTTTAGGTTCCAATTCCCCCCACTTTCACATTTCCAAATTTGAGGAGAGAGAAACACGTTTTACGAGAGCGAAACCAAAAGACATATTTGAAAGGAACTTACCGGCGAACCACCACTGTCTCTGTCTCTGTTCCGATATTCTTGATACCCACCGGCGATCCACCGTCGACCAGTAAGCAGCGTCTCTGTCACTCCTCCGATAGTTCTGACATCCACAGACGAACCACCGGCGACAACTAACCAGTGTTTTCTTCTCCGTTCCGAAATTTCGGACACCTACCGGCGAACCACCACTGTCTCTGTCTCTGGTTCGAAATTTGGAACCACAACCGGCGAGCCTCCAACTGCAACGAAGTTTCCGTCGAACGGAACAGTCGCCTTCAAACCAAATCAGGTATCTGTTCGATTCGTATGCGTTGATGTGTAGGTTTTCCAACCTAATGATAGTCCATGCTGTATGATGTCTAATACTCCGGTAGAAACGTAGGGTTATTTGTTACTGTTGCTCGACCGGACGACGTTACGTGATAGTCGTATTGATAGTGAGGATGGTGTTGTTCTAATCATTATGAGGCTGATGTTTTAAGCATTGTCAGGCTGTTGTTTTAAGCATTGTGAGTTTGCGTAGGGGTGGTACTTGTCTAGCAATATGGGCTGTATTGTCTATCAGTAAAACTATCAGCATTATGAGGCTGATCGTTAACGTGTTAGATTGTGTATCACAGATATAGGGATGCTGTTCCAAATGTTGTGAGTGTATCTAGGTATCGTCAAACATCTAGCAATGTATCTTGTATAATATATCAGGGTCTGATAGTAGTTTAACCATATAATGCAGTGGCTGGTTAGTATTATTGGTTTAGTTACCATGTAAATTACTAACTACCTTTCTATGTGCCGATTGCCAGAATTCAGCCAAACGTAGCGTCGTCAGCCTCCGTCAAAGTCTGTAAGGTTAGTTATGGGTCTTCTTCTTCCCGTCAACGATACGGAACGTTCCGGCCACCGTAACTGCATCGACATCACCATCGTCCGCCTCCGTCTCCATCGAACATGTACGTTTTTTGTCGCCGTCTTCCCTACTCTCTGTGCTTGATATTGGGTATTGTTTCCTTTCTGTAAACCCCAGAAGGGATTTGCAGGTCGAATCATGTCTCTGTTCTAGCTTTACTTGAATCCTTAACCCGCATAAAAGATCTGGTTTTTGTCTGAACATAGTCTTTTTGTGTAACCTGTAACATACAGTATGGTTTTTGTGTAACATGTAACATACTATTCACTGTGAAGCTTGCAGGTTAGGCATACAGGTTCTTTTTTTATTTTTCTCCTTTCTATTAAGTGCAGGTTTTCATAACATATTTAGGTTATAGCTGTGTTGGTTAGAATGGTTTTGTGTCGATTAGAATGCTGTAACGTCGTGTATCGTAGGTATGTGGCTGCTGTTGTAAGCATTGTGAGTTTACGTAGGGTTGGTCCATATCTAGCAATATTGGTTGCATTATCTATCAGTGTTTGTGTATATTTTACAGTCCGACGCCATGGGTTTGAACCTGGTGGAGAAGAGGCGGAGGAAGAGGAAGAAGAAGAAGAGGAAGAAGAGGCGGAGGAATCTGATGGAGATGATTCTGATTAGGGTTGAACATGTCGATGTAGTATCATGGAACTGTTGATTTATATTTTGTTGTGTTTAACGTTTGTTTATGCTTTTTTTGGACTGTAACGAAACACAAACCCTGTGCAGTTGAAGGAAGCAGTTTTACTTGCAGTTATTTAAAAGAATAGCAATGTTGGAAAACTAAGATATCAGAGTTATGGTAAATTTAAAAGAACAGTGTATGTAGACCTAATGTATAAGATGTAAGCATAGATAGCAAGGTTGAATAAAGTGGATATCGGAGTATAGCAGCATAGATAGCAATGTATAAATGAATACATATCAGAGTCTTAACAAATGTAAGTAAAGTATCAGATGGATCTACAACGAAACAGAAAACATACTTTAATTTATCTGTTAGATATAAAATACATAATCTATCAAATTTGTATAGCGTGGCTATCAGATTGTAGCAGCATAGATAGCAATGTACACATGAATATATATCAGAGTCTGAAACAAACAGACATGAAACGTGTCAATGTTAAAAGTGTAAGAAGCATAAGTCAAAATACAAGGAGTGCTTATCTTTGAGATGAATCAGGCATGAAAGATGTGATAAACCTCTTGAACAAATGTAAGCAAAGTATCAGATGGATGAACAACGAAACAGAAAACATACTTTTATTTATCTGTTAGATTAAAATACATAATCTATCAAAATTGAATAAAGGAGCTATCAGATTGTAACAGCATAGATAGCAATGTACACATGAATAGATATCAGAGTCTGAAACAAACAGACATGAAACGTGTCAATGTTAAAAGTGTAAGAAACGTAAGTCAAAATACAAGGAGTGCTTATCTTTGAGATGAATCAGGCATGAAAGATTTGAAGTACATCTTTAACAAATGTAAGTAAAGTATCAGATGGATGTAAACGAAAACAGTAAACATACTTTGATGTATATGTTAGATGCAAAATCCAGAATCTATCAATGTTGAATAGAGTGGCTATCAGAGTATAAAAGCATAGATAGCAATGTATACGTGAATAGATATCATAGTCAGAAAGAAACAGACATGGAACATGTAAATGTTAAAAGTGTACAAAACATAAGTCGAAAGATAAGGAGTGCTTATCTTTGAGATGTAAAATGTTACAAAAAAGTCGGTAAATAATGTTTAGAACGGAGCATCACATGACCTCCTATTATGCCCCGATTTGAAACATCGACCACAACAGGACTGGCTATGACATAATCAAAATGTTGAATTGAATCACAACAGCTTAATTGGATTGAAACAGTGAGTCAGTTTATATATACAATGCAATAGCTTAAAGAAGGTACATGAACTATGGTAACGAAAGGAATGAAAACGGCACTTCTTCAGTTACTACCTTTTCCATCTCCATTTTGCACCTCCCATTTTGCAGTACCCAACACAGCTTGAAGCTCCCTCGAAAGAAACTACCCATAAATACCTCGAAAGCTCATGCTGTATCTAGCAATGTCTCATGCTGTATCTAGCAATGTCTCATGCTGTATCTAGCACTGTATACAAGGCATAAATCGCAACTGATAAATAATATAGTGTCTAGCAATCAGATATGCACTAAAATCGCAATGTATAAAACAGAGCTGGAAAACTGCAATTTCTTACCGGAATGTAATCAGAGCCGGTATCGATGCTTTGATTCGACCAGAAACAGAAACTAAACGATTTCTTTCCATTAATATACATTAGCTACGCTAGTGAATCTATTGTTAAGATCGAAACTGGAAACTTATTTCAAAAAGCAGCCACAATACCTATATAAGTTGCAAGATATTTTTCAACACAAATAGCAAACTGTCATACCTAAACTATCAGGGTATATGGACTATTGGTCTGGTTTCAAACACATATATCAACCTATTATAGCTAACATATAAGGGTGTATGCAGCAAGAGGCTCTTGGGACACCTCATAACTAAGATATCAGGGTGTATGCTGTCAGGTTTAATCTACAAACACATCAAACCTATCAGGGTCTATGCAGTGATCTAGCAACTTCAAACATACAATTGCAGGCGACAAATCGCAATGTGTATCCATATAAATATCAGGGTTCAAAACAGAGGTGGAAAAATGAAATTACTCACCGGAATGTGATCGGAGCTGGTTTGGAACAAATCAACCTATTAAAGTTGTAATGGTATTAATATTGTTGTCGTAATAAAAAAAATTAAATTTATTTTTATCTTATAATTATAAATTATTTTATTGAATAATAATTTATTGTTAGCATGTTCATCCTTTTAACTGTTGAGTTATTTGTTCAATTTCAATAAGAGGTGTCCCAAGAGCCTTTGGGGCCATAAGTTGTCCATCGAGGTTTTTTAATTTTTAACTCATCGTTTACTGAAAGACTAGATCTCTCTTAAGAATTTGACACTAGTTAGTTTGAGCTTGCAATTCACTCTAGTCTTTTAAGAAGAAAAACTTGATTCTTATAAACGACGTCAATTCATAAAAAAAAGTCTTGAGTACTAGGCTTGATACAAATAGACTAATATGTAAACAAGTTAGTAAATTGATATGAAAATTTTAAATACTAGGCTTGATATGAATATACTAATAATCGGTAAACAAGGTTGTAAGATTGAGAAAAAAAGCAGATGATAATGTACATTAATGATTGTTAGAACTTTGGTTACAAAGTTTAAAAATATTGCTCAGGTATTAGGAAAATTTAGTATTATTATTGTTTAACTATCTGGATACTACTCCTCCCGTTCTATTGTGACGGTTATTTAAAAAAAATCATCTAAAAAATCATTTTATTATTTTAAGAGAAAAGTACCCCTAAATACCTTCTCAACTATCAAATACCAAGATGGTATCCGTTTTTGGACTAGTTTCAAAAACTACCTAGAGCCATAATATGGACAATTATACCCTCTAGGGTATAAAATAGGTTCTTTTGTTGAAACGCACTTTTTTTCACCTTCAAATCAGACTTTTAGGTTCCAATTCCCCCCACTTTCACATTTCCAAATTTGAGGAGAGAGAAACACGTTTTACGAGAGCGAAACCAAAAGACATATTTGAAAGGAACTTACCGGCGAACCACCACTGTCTCTGTCTCTGTTCCGATATTCTTGATACCCACCGGCGATCCACCGTCGACCAGTAAGCAGCGTCTCTGTCACTCCTCCGATAGTTCTGACATCCACAGACGAACCACCGGCGACAACTAACCAGTGTTTTCTTCTCCGTTCCGAAATTTCGGACACCTACCGGCGAACCACCACTGTCTCTGTCTCTGGTTCGAAATTTGGAACCACAACCGGCGAGCCTCCAACTGCAACGAAGTTTCCGTCGAACGGAACAGTCGCCTTCAAACCAAATCAGGTATCTGTTCGATTCGTATGCGTTGATGTGTAGGTTTTCCAACCTAATGATAGTCCATGCTGTATGATGTCTAATACTCCGGTAGAAACGTAGGGTTATTTGTTACTGTTGCTCGACCGGACGACGTTACGTGATAGTCGTATTGATAGTGAGGATGGTGTTGTTCTAATCATTATGAGGCTGATGTTTTAAGCATTGTCAGGCTGTTGTTTTAAGCATTGTGAGTTTGCGTAGGGGTGGTACTTGTCTAGCAATATGGGCTGTATTGTCTATCAGTAAAACTATCAGCATTATGAGGCTGATCGTTAACGTGTTAGATTGTGTATCACAGATATAGGGATGCTGTTCCAAATGTTGTGAGTGTATCTAGGTATCGTCAAACATCTAGCAATGTATCTTGTATAATATATCAGGGTCTGATAGTAGTTTAACCATATAATGCAGTGGCTGGTTAGTATTATTGGTTTAGTTACCATGTAAATTACTAACTACCTTTCTATGTGCCGATTGCCAGAATTCAGCCAAACGTAGCGTCGTCAGCCTCCGTCAAAGTCTGTAAGGTTAGTTATGGGTCTTCTTCTTCCCGTCAACGATACGGAACGTTCCGGCCACCGTAACTGCATCGACATCACCATCGTCCGCCTCCGTCTCCATCGAACATGTACGTTTTTTGTCGCCGTCTTCCCTACTCTCTGTGCTTGATATTGGGTATTGTTTCCTTTCTGTAAACCCCAGAAGGGATTTGCAGGTCGAATCATGTCTCTGTTCTAGCTTTACTTGAATCCTTAACCCGCATAAAAGATCTGGTTTTTGTCTGAACATAGTCTTTTTGTGTAACCTGTAACATACAGTATGGTTTTTGTGTAACATGTAACATACTATTCACTGTGAAGCTTGCAGGTTAGGCATACAGGTTCTTTTTTTATTTTTCTCCTTTCTATTAAGTGCAGGTTTTCATAACATATTTAGGTTATAGTTGTGTTGGTTAGAATGGTTTTGTGTCGATTAGAATGCTGTAACGTCGTGTATCGTAGGTATGTGGCTGCTGTTGTAAGCATTGTGAGTTTACGTAGGGTTGGTCCATATCTAGCAATATTGGTTGCATTATCTATCAGTGTTTGTGTATATTTTACAGTCCGACGCCATGGGTTTGAACCTGGTGGAGAAGAGGCGGAGGAAGAGGAAGAAGAAGAAGAGGAAGAAGAGGCGGAGGAATCTGATGGAGATGATTCTGATTAGGGTTGAACATGTCGATGTAGTATCATGGAACTGTTGATTTATATTTTGTTGTGTTTAACGTTTGTTTATGCTTTTTTTGGACTGTAACGAAACACAAACCCTGTGCAGTTGAAGGAAGCAGTTTTACTTGCAGTTATTTAAAAGAATAGCAATGTTGGAAAACTAAGATATCAGAGTTATGGTAAATTTAAAAGAACAGTGTATGTAGACCTAATGTATAAGATGTAAGCATAGATAGCAAGGTTGAATAAAGTGGATATCGGAGTATAGCAGCATAGATAGCAATGTATAAATGAATACATATCAGAGTCTTAACAAATGTAAGTAAAGTATCAGATGGATCTACAACGAAACAGAAAACATACTTTAATTTATCTGTTAGATATAAAATACATAATCTATCAAATTTGTATAGCGTGGCTATCAGATTGTAGCAGCATAGATAGCAATGTACACATGAATATATATCAGAGTCTGAAACAAACAGACATGAAACGTGTCAATGTTAAAAGTGTAAGAAGCATAAGTCAAAATACAAGGAGTGCTTATCTTTGAGATGAATCAGGCATGAAAGATGTGATAAACCTCTTGAACAAATGTAAGCAAAGTATCAGATGGATGAACAACGAAACAGAAAACATACTTTTATTTATCTGTTAGATTAAAATACATAATCTATCAAAATTGAATAAAGGAGCTATCAGATTGTAACAGCATAGATAGCAATGTACACATGAATAGATATCAGAGTCTGAAACAAACAGACATGAAACGTGTCAATGTTAAAAGTGTAAGAAACGTAAGTCAAAATACAAGGAGTGCTTATCTTTGAGATGAATCAGGCATGAAAGATTTGAAGTACATCTTTAACAAATGTAAGTAAAGTATCAGATGGATGTAAACGAAAACAGTAAACATACTTTGATGTATATGTTAGATGCAAAATCCAGAATCTATCAATGTTGAATAGAGTGGCTATCAGAGTATAAAAGCATAGATAGCAATGTATACGTGAATAGATATCATAGTCAGAAAGAAACAGACATGGAACATGTAAATGTTAAAAGTGTACAAAACATAAGTCGAAAGATAAGGAGTGCTTATCTTTGAGATGTAAAATGTTACAAAAAAGTCGGTAAATAATGTTTAGAACGGAGCATCACATGACCTCCTATTATGCCCCGATTTGAAACATCGACCACAACAGGACTGGCTATGACATAATCAAAATGTTGAATTGAATCACAACAGCTTAATTGGATTGAAACAGTGAGTCAGTTTATATATACAATGCAATAGCTTAAAGAAGGTACATGAACTATGGTAACGAAAGGAATGAAAACGGCACTTCTTCAGTTACTACCTTTTCCATCTCCATTTTGCACCTCCCATTTTGCAGTACCCAACACAGCTTGAAGCTCCCTCGAAAGAAACTACCCATAAATACCTCGAAAGCTCATGCTGTATCTAGCAATGTCTCATGTTGTATCTAGCAATGTCTCATGCTGTATCTAGCACTGTATACAAGGCATAAATCGCAACTGATAAATAATATAGTGTCTAGCAATCAGATATGCACTAAAATCGCAATGTATAAAACAGAGCTGGAAAACTGCAATTTCTTACCGGAATGTAATCAGAGCCGGTATCGATGCTTTGATTCGACCAGAAACAGAAACTAAACGATTTCTTTCCATTAATATACATTAGCTACGCTAGTGAATCTATTGTTAAGATCGAAACTGGAAACTTATTTCAAAAAACAGCCACAATACCTATATAAGTTGCAAGATATTTTTCAACACAAATAGCAAACTGTCATACCTAAACTATCAGGGTATATGGACTATTGGTCTGGTTTCAAACACATATATCAACCTATTATAGCTAACATATCAGGGTGTATGCTGTCAGGTTTAATCTACAAACACATCAAACCTATCAGGGTCTATGCAGTGATCTAGCAACTTCAAACATACAATTGCAGGCGACAAATCGCAATGTGTATCCATATAAATATCAGGGTTCAAAACAGAGGTGGAAAAATGAAATTACTCACCGGAATGTGATCGGAGCTGGTTTGGATGATTTGAATTGAGCAGAAGCAGATGGTAATAAGTTTCCTGCAATTAACGTACATTATATGAGAGTCTAGAATCGATTTCGAAAATGGAAAACGATTTTGAAACTAAAAACTCAGCTCTGTTACTGACCTGAAAGATGTACCATTTTTTGCTACGATTTCGAAACTTAAATCAGTTGTTATGAGGCTGAGATACGGTGGTCTACGAGGCTGAGATACGGTGCAAGATCGGAGCTCGACCGGCTGAGACGGTCCAAAATCGGAGCTAGGAGACTCTGGATGAAGCTGACGACGTCAAACCGGAATTCTGAAACTCGCCGGTGATCGGAACAATCTGAAAAGGCGATTATATGGATCGCCGGTGATTAAGACTAGTTCGACGGTGGTTGTATGGTTCGCGGTGGAGAGAGAGAAGAAGAGGAGAAAGAGAGAAGAAGAGGAGAGAGAGAAGAGTAAGAGTGGAGGCTGTTTTGAATTTCAAAATTCAAAAATAGAATGGGGGCTGTAACAAAAAACCCTATTTTTTCACAAATCAACCTTATATACTAGGTTGAGGGTAATCTTGGTATTAAAAAAAGAAAAGGTATTAGAAGTGGATATGTTTAATGAGATGGGTATTAAGTGAGCATTAACCCATTTTTGGGTACTAGGTTGTAATAGGTTTGGTTAAAAGGTACTCAGTGTGTCATTTCCCTTATTTTAATGCTAGTAAATATTTTTTATTTTTTATAAATAAATAATTATTATATTTGACTAATCAAAATAAGAAGAATTTACCAAGTCATAAACCATATATTTTCTTTACCAATCATTATCATTTTTTTATAAAAAAGAGAAATAATAATGACGATTATTAATAAATATTCAATACACTCGAACAAAGAGAGCAGTAGGTCTTAGCTCATTTTAATTCAGTTTTTTCGACTTTAAAACGAGTGAAGGACCGAACTATTTACACTTTTATCAAAAAATTAATAATTGGTATTGATTTTCAAATATAATATTACATTTATACATAAATATTCTACTTATATTTAGTAGATTATAATTATAGACAAATGAATCGACAAATAACGTTATATAATGTAAACCCCTATTTTATTTGTAAGACATATTTATAACAAAAATCAGAGTGGAGCAATAATTTTGATAATGAAATGAAAGAGTGAATCTGAATTCAGGTTCAGATTCAGATATAAAGCGTACAAAAACAATTATGGTAATATCAATTACCACGAGATAGTAAACATAAATGTAAAAACCTTTCCCCAACTCTAATCCATGCAAACTTTCTGCGCATTTGGGTTTGACTGGTCATCATCATCTCTCTCTCCCTCTTTCTTCAAAAAATGCTTATATAAACCTCTCTTCTTATTACTTTCGTTTGTCACATACTCCTCTCTCTCTCTTCCTGCTCACTTTCCCCCTCTCTCTCTACAAACTTTGTGATTTTCAACTCCAATTTCCATTTTCAAGAGAAAAAACAAAAACTAATGGCAGCTTTTTCATACCAACACGACTCGTTTCATCTCGATTCATTCCTCGCCCAAAACGCCATTACCACTCCAATGAAACTTTCTGGTTTTGCTGGTGGCATGGGAGATGAAAATAACATTAACAATTCTACCTTTTTGCCGTCTCAGTTTTACCCTTCTGATCAGTTTTCTAGTGAGTATGCTAGGTTTAATGAGAGCATGAGTTGTGTTGAGCATACCAGTTCGATTAAAGTTAGTGATAATAATGAATACTCAGTTTCTAGAAAACAGAGCATGGACATGGACTCTTCGATTGTGGTTGATAAGCTTGAAAGTGGTGAACAAGTGAGCCAGAAAGTTAATCCATTGAATAAGAAAAGGAAATCTAGAAATGGGTCTACCTTAACTTCTGCTCAATCCAAGGTAAAATTTGATTATCTTCAAACCCAAAAAGCTGTCTGTATAGTCTATAGGGTTTGTTTTCTTCTGTTCTTTTTATATACTTAATTTGTTAAATTTATGGGTTTCTAGGGTTCAAGGGAAGGGAATAGCAAAAAGCAAGTGAAATGTAAGGATGCAGAAGTAAAGAACAAAGGAGCCAAATCCAAAAAGAAAGTAGTAATAGAAGAAGGTGGTCCAAAAGACTATGTTCATGTTAGAGCAAGAAGAGGTCAAGCAACAGACAGCCACAGTCTTGCTGAAAGGGTAAATTAGTAATTATTTAATAACTTTGATAATTACTTTTTCAATCATTGATGTAAACCCTAAATCTTCTTTCTACTCTTATCTAATTATTTTCAGGTGAGAAGAGAGAAAATAAGTGAGAGGATGAAGGTCTTACAAAATCTTGTTCCAGGATGTGACAAGGTGAAATTTTAATTAATTTCTTTGACTTTTTCTTCATTTTTAAAAAATTAAATTTAAGATAATATATATAATCTTCTAACATCTTCATGTGGGTTTGTTTGAAAAACAGGTAACAGGAAAAGCTCTTATGTTAGATGAGATAATTAATTATGTTCAATCCTTACAAAACCAAGTTGAGGTAAATTCATTATAAATCAGTTTTACTACTAGTAATACTAGTAATTAATCTTAATTTGTTAGTATAAGTAGACACTAATCAATCTTCTTAATTATGGTTTCAGTTTCTTTCCATGAAGCTCACTTCTGTTAACCCTATCTTTTATGACTTTGGAGTGGACATGGAATCATTCATGCTCAGGCCAGAGGTAATTTTTTCATTTTATTCTATAAACATAAAAAAGTTATATATATGTATAGTATTAGTATGT
Organism: Limnanthes douglasii subsp. nivea; assembly: GCA_036936605.1. NCBI lineage: Eukaryota > Viridiplantae > Streptophyta > Magnoliopsida > Brassicales > Limnanthaceae > Limnanthes > Limnanthes douglasii. The sequence continues at coordinate 269,726,715 of JAUPFV010000001.1, forward strand.
ATATTAATAGTGGAGTTGTGATTGTGATGTAAATATTTCAGAGGATGGTTGGTCTGGCATCAACAAGATTAGAAGAATGCAGGCCAACTCCAAGGCAAAGCACTGCTTTTTCTGATGCAACAACAACCACCAGTTTTGTGTCTGCACCTAATAACTATCCATTTTTGGATAATTTCATCCAACAAAATCATAACCCTACCTTCATATCTCCTCCTCCTCACCCTCAGGTATTACTCCTATTTCTTTAATTTACCAGTTTAATATTATTATTTTTTAGTATTACATTTAGTAGTATCTAACCTGACAATAAATTTTTCAGGATAATGCTAGTATAATGTGGGAACTAGAGGACCAAAGACAAAAGTTTCATTATCCTTCTGGGTTCAATGCCAACTTGTGTTCTTTCCATTAATATGTAAGTAAGACTATTATTTTTATTATATATATACATATTTTGTGGGTGTTTAATATTATTATATTGATATATTTTATTAAGTGGTAGTACTGTATTTTCCTGACTATTTCAGATTTTACCTGGGAGAAAACAGCACCTGAAGAGTTATTATTTTATTAGATGAAATGAAGGATTAGAAAGGTTGTGGTTGAAGTGATATGAATCAAAAGTAGAGTGGCATTGGCATCAAAAGAAAAATGAATGGAGGTGGAGGAGTTGGGAAGACAGAAATACCGACCAAATAAGACCAGATCTGCTTGTATTCTGTCCTTACCATTTATTTAATGCACAAAATTCCAAAACCATTTGGTTCTATTTTTGTGTAAAACAAAACTATATTTAAATTACGATCTTTTTCTAATACCATTTACTGGGTATCTAGGTTTGATTTTAGTAGAAGATAGTTATTACTTCTATTCTATCATCTATGTGGTTGGACTTGTACTTCTTATCTTTATCACATACTTCTACTATAATTTTCTCCATTGATCATGCTTTAACTCAAAATTTAATTTACGGTACTTAATAATACGTCTCCAATCAGAAACATAATCATCAAATATAAACGCTAATTACATGTTAGCCCTACTGGGTTTGATATGTGTAGTGTCTTAATTAACGTTGGATTCTTACTTTCATCTTTTGTCGTCTGTATTGTAGTATTGTGGCATGAATGTCTGGATCCTCTACATAAAAATTGACAGTATATAAAATAAAATTTATTACTTCGGCCGTTCCTCTATAAGAGTCGTTTTACAAAATAATTAAATTTCATATTAATTGTCCTTTTCTCAAGCCAAGGCAGCATTAAATATTATTTTATTAAATCAATAAAGTAGGGCTGAATGGTTTTCGCTTATCTATTCTCCAAAAAAAGAAATATATTTATTACTATCGACCGTTAAAATTGTTTTGTTTTTAATTTAATATAAAAAGAAAAATTAATCTTTTTTTTACTATCCCTATTTTTACCTATAATGAGTATTATTGTGGAACTGATGGAATATTAATCTTTTAATTTTTTGTGTTTATATCAAATTAGTTTATATTTTTATTTATTTATTTATCTTAATAGTTTTTGTTTTATAATTTTGTATGTTTAGTTTTCTTGAGATACAATTGTATACACGATATCAAACAATAGACAAACAATAGATTTTTGTTAAAATATAGATTAAACATATAAAATTCTATAACACGAAAACCAATGAATGAAACATACATGTCGTAATGATTTTTAGAAAAATAAAATACTTTGAGATATAAAAAAATTAAACAAATAGTATCTACTTTTTAACAATATAATTTGGTTTCGGAGTAGATTAGTGTTTTAAAGTAAAAAAATGATGCATATATATTATAAAAAATTGTTTTTGTGTATTATAGTTATGATTTTATTTTCTGAAATTTGTATAATGAATCAGTTTAAAAGCACCATGGCAACATCATGGAAACAAAAAAACAAAAACAGCGTAAAACCAAAATTGAAACTTTTGTTTTTGGTTGGAAAACAAAGATATCATTTCTAATGAACCCAATCAATGGTTTGAAAGAAAAACACGACAAATATCTTTAAAAGTTGCTTCTACAATATGTTTACCAATTTATATATCTTTTGTAATTTCATTTAATTCATCTCATATATACTTAAGTTAAAATTTGAAGAAAAGAAGAATTTGGATCTGATATTTTGTAATTTCTTTCCTTGCTTTTCTTCTTCACATTGTATTACATTTATAGAGATTTAGAGGGTGTAACAACCTTGGGAATATTCCCATGTGAGGTTGTTACACACTGTTACAGAATGTTTGGCTACAAGCCTAATGTAATACTCTAACAGATTAAACAATGGAATGGGCTTTAATTCTTTAGACTCAGACCCATACTAATGCAAGACCAAGGCTTGTTAGGAGGCCCAAGTCTGATCCATGACTAAACCCGGCCTTAGAGGCCAACTAGGGTTTAGTCAATGTTCAGACAGTAGATCGACAGCCTCACACTTCTCTTCCTCTCTCTTCCTCTTCTCTTCTCTCTTCTTTACTTCTCTGTTCTTTGCTTCTATGGTGAGCTTGAGCTTATCAGTACCTTCAACAGCCCCCCTCAAACGTAGTGGCGACTCAGACAGCCCGAGTTTGTCGCGAAGGTACAGAAATCGGGAAGAGGTTAGAGCTTTGGTCAGAAAATCGGCGATTTGATCTAACGAAGGTACATATCTGATCTGAACTGAACCTTGTAACACTTGATCTCGTATGAAATGTATGTCTAACTCAATGTGCTTTGTCCTTGCATGGAAGACAGGGTTGGAAGCCAAGGAACTGGCTCCAAGATTGTCACACCACATCACTGATGGTGGTATGAGTGGGATCTGGAGTTCAGAGAGCAGTGACCTCAGCCAGATGAGCTCAGCAGAGAGATTTGCCAAGGCGCGGTACTCCGATTCAGTGGAGGAACGGGCGACGACATTTTGTTTCTTGGATGACCAAGAAATGAGTGTCTCGCCTAGAAACACACAGTATGCCCCCACACTGCGACGGTCATCTGGAGACGATGCCCAATCGGCATCTGAGTAGCCATGTAGCTGCAGTTGGTAGCATGGCTTCAGATGAAGTCCCAGCCAGCGTGTACCAGATAAGTATCGAACAACCCTTTTTAAGCTTTGCCAGTGTTTAGACGTAGGGTTCTGTTGATGCTGACTTAGACTATTGACTGCAAATGCAATGTCTGGTCTGGTATGAGTCAGATATTGCAAGGCGCCTAACAAGCTTCTGTATTGTGTAGGGCAGAACAGTGGAGATCCATCAGTAGCAGAGTGCTGAGTGCCAGCTACCATAGGAGACGGACACGGCTTGGACATGGATAGACCTTGCGCGCTCAGTAAGTCTTCTATATATTTGTGTTGTGTTAGATAGAAGCCACTGGGATCACGATGAACTTCTATTCCCAGGAATAGACTGAGTGGTCCCATGTCTTTGAGAGCAAATTTTGCATTGAGATTGTGGATGAACTGAGTCAAACATACTGTGTCATTCCCTGTTACAATGATATCATCTACATACACCAGAATCAGGAGAATAGATGTATTAGTGACCAAATAGAACAATGAGGAATCTGCCTTAGAATTACAGAACCTCCAACTGAGTAGGGTGTCCCTTAGACTAGAGTACCAGGCTCGAGGGGATTGTTTCAGACCATAAATAGCCTTATGTAGCTTGCAGACATGTGTAGGATAGGTAGCATCAATAAAGCCCTGAGGCTGTGTCATGTACACAGTCTCTTGTAAAACCCCATTGAGAAATGCATTGTTGATATCCAGTTGCCTCACTGACCAGTTCTTAGAGGCAGCAATAGTGAGGATTAGCCTGACTGTAGATGCTTTGACCACTGGACTGAAGGTCTCATAGAAATCAATCCCTGGCTGTTGATGAAACCCCTTAGCCACCAAACGAGCCTTATACCTTTGTATGGACCCATCCTGACCATATTTAAGTTTGTAGATCCATTTACAGCCAACAACATTAGTTGCAGTAGACTCAGGGACTAGTGACCAGGTCTTATTAGCTAGGAGAGCTTTATATTCAGTAGTCATTGCATTTAGCCACTTAGGATGCCCAATTGCCTCAGCAAAACAAGTAGGTTCAAACACAGTTTTGTCAGCAGTAGTTAAAGACCCTATGTATGGGAATTTAGGCTTAGAAATGCCACTTTGAAGTCTAGTTTGCATAGGATGTATATGGGTTGGTGGGTGGGTGACAGATAGATGTTCAGGACTAGATATGGGCAGATCTATGGTCAGGTTAGGAGTCTGAGAGGTGTGAGCATTAGTATAGACAGGAAGTTTAGACACAGTGTATACAGAGTCAGTAGAACTAGGAGAGAGTGATACCTTAGAAGAACTTGTAGGAAGTTGTTGAGTGTGACTTTGGGGCTGCAAAGGAGCAGGGCACAGAGATGTGTTCTGATCAGTTGGGGCTGCAGAGTTAGACTCAACAGATGGTAACTTTTCATCAATCACAAGGCCTGTAGATAGAGTAGGTAACCAAAGATGGACTGACTCAGAAGACACACCCTCACTTTTATGAGTGTTAAGAAAGCCACTGAAGAAGGGAAACTCTTCTTCATTAAAAATCACATTTCTAGATATGTACAACCTTCCCGTAGAGCTCAAACATTTATAACCCTTATGACTCTGACTGTATCCCAAAAACACACATTTGATGGAATGAAATTGAAATTTATGATGTTGATAGGGTCTAAGACAGGGATAGCATGAGCACCCAAAGGTTTTAAGTGTGAGATAGTTAGAGACTTTGTGAAACAACACTTCAAAGGGTGATTTATGATGTAGAGTAGGTGTTGGTAGTCTATTAACTAGATAAACACTAGTCTCAAATGCCTCAACCCAAAACTTATAGGGTAAATGTGACTGAGCCAATAGAGTAAGACCAGTCTCCACTATATGTCTATGTTTCCTTTTAGCCCTACCATTTTGGGCTGAAGTATGAGGACAAGATCTCCTCAAGATGAACCCACACTCTTGAGCTATAGGGACTAACATTCTGTACTCACCACCCCAGTCACTCTGAATAGTCTTAATGGACCTTTCAAACTGTGTTTCAACCAAAGCTTTGAACATTTTAAACACCCCTACTACCTGACTTTTGGATTTGATAGGATATAACCAGGTGTACCTAGAGTAGTCATCTAGAAATAGGACATAGTATTTAAACCCCCCTGTAGATTGAATAGGTGCTGGACCCCAAACATCAGTGTGAATTAGATCTAGAACATTTGTAGACTGAGAATTAGAAGTGGAATAGGGAAGATTGTGTGATTTGCCCAACTGGCAAGCCTCACAAAAATTACTGACATTACTCAACACAGAGTGAAGATTACAATCCCTAAGTACTTTGTTTAGCACACTAGATGATGGATGGCCAAGTTTCTGGTGCCATTCATCTTTGACAGATTTAGATACAACTGTAGATAGAACCCTAGAGACTCCTAGATTTAGACTGCCTTGTGACTTAGGAATAGTGTCCATCTTGTAGAGCCCATCTTCACATCTCCCTCTGAGCAGAATAGTCCCTGTTGCCTTGTCCTTTACCAAACAGAAAAACTTATGAAATTCAACAAACACACTATTATGATTAGTTAGTTGAAAAACAGACAGAAGATTCTTATTGATTCTAGGGACATGTAGTATAGGTTTGAGAACAATAGGCTGTTTTGTGAATGAATTTAAAGTAGACTGACCAATATGTGAGATAGGAAGTCTCTCACCACTGCCAACCAAAATATGTTTTGTACCTGAATACTCAGATTTCTGAGTCAATTGGCTAGTGCTACCTGTGACATGGTGACTAGCACCACTGTCTGCATACCAGACTCCCTCTCCTGAAGTGTCTTGAGAAGCCACCAAGGCACTTTGATCACCTTCAGACCTTGACTGCTCAGAAGGAGATGAGCCCATGACTGAGGGATCATCTCTATAATAACATACTGCAGCAGAGTGGCCAAACCTGTTGCAGATCTGACATGTTGGCTTACTCTGTGAGTATCTACCACCTCTGCCTGAGCCTCTATAGAAGTTTCCTCTGCCTCTAGTGTTGTAACCATTACTGTTATAGTTAGATCTACCTCTGTATCCTCTGCCTGAACCTCTGTGTTGATTGTAGTAGCTCTTCTGACCATTGTTTGTTGATTGTTGTTTGACATCTCCTCTGTAGGCAACATTAGCACTAGAAATAGTAACACCATTCATAGCATTTTGCAAGCCTGTCAGCTGCTCTAGTCTGCTCTCATAAGTGAGCAGACTAGTCTGTAGATCTAGCCATCCCAATCCTTCCTTGTCAGCTAAACTGACAACAATGGGTGTGTACTCAGCATCCAATCCAGCAAGTACCTGAGTTAGTAGATCATCTACTGAGGTGAGACATCCTGCTAGGATTAGATTGTCATGGATTAGTTTCATTTTGCTGAGATATTCTGCCATAGGAGTAGACCCTTTACGAGTTCTTTGGAACTCTGATTTGTAGTAGGTTATCCTTGCTCTAGTCTGTGAACCAGACAGCTTCCCTGCAGCATCCCAGAGACCTTTAGCAGACTCTTCTTCCATCAACTGAGCTGCAATTTCTGGGCTCATGGTGGAGTATAACCACCCAAGCAACAACTGGTCCTTGGCAACCCAGTCTTCATACTCTGGGTTGTCTGTGACAGTACCCTCTGTGTCTGTGATAAACTTTGAAGGACACACCTTCTCTCCATTGATAAAACTCCACAGCTTGTTACCCTTGATCATGGGTATAACAACTGTTTTCCATAGTAGATAATTTTGTCTGTCAAGACGTATGTGATTGACATTATTGATTGATTGCAAATGCAGGTTCTTTGCTGAGAAGGAGGAGTTGTTAGATAGGATTGAGCCAACTGAGTCTGTGCTCAGTGACGGAGATTCATTCAAGTTTGCCATCGAAGGCAGGAGTGGCTCTGATACCAAGTTAAAATTTGAAGAAAAGAAGAATTTGGATCTGATATTTTGTAATTTCTTTCCTTGCTTTTCTTCTTCACATTGTATTACATTTATAGAGATTTAGAGGGTGTAACAACCTTGGGAATATTCCCATGTGAGGTTGTTACACACTTTTACAGAATGTTTGGCTACAAGCCTAATGTAATACTCTAACAGATTAAACAATGGAATGGGCTTTAATTCTTTAGACTCAGACCCATACTAATGCAAGACCAAGGCTTGTTAGGAGGCCCAAGTCTGATCCATGACTAAACCCGGCCTTAGAGGCCAACTAGGGTTTAGTCAATGTTCAGACAGTAGATCGACAGCCTCACACTTCTCTTCCTCTCTCTTCCTCTTCTCTTCTCTCTTCTTTACTTCTCTGTTCTTTGCTTCTATGGTGAGCTTGAGCTTATCAGTACCTTCAACAACTTTAATTTAAAAACACCGAACAAGCAGCGAAAAAATAATTGATATAAAAAAGCAACACACAAAGTGCTCGGAGTATACATCATTAAGAAAACATAGAACTGTTATTTGGTTTAATTTGGGGATGATTGATTTGTTTTTCTTTATAAATTGAAGGGCTGAGATTTCAGTTTAAAATTTAATGGAAAATTATATTTAATAAATTAAAATTAGAATATATATATATATATATATATATATATATATATATATATATATATATATATTAAAACTTTATACATATTAAAATCAGAGGTATGCTAAAAAAAGAAAAGTGAAGTATCAATACTTTGTTTAATAAGGACTTTTATTGAATGAAATGAAAATTACAAGGCTTTAAAGCAAATATTACAACAATTTGAAATCTAAAACCGGGAGGACCTCTTCTTCTTCGCCAAGAATTAGGGCTAAATTAGGGTCAAACCAAACCCTAATCAGCAAGCCTCAAATAACCCAAATCGAAGCTTTCCAACAGAGCAATGGCCTTCAACTTCGAAGGCGCTTCCAAACCATTAAAATCAAAGCTCGATTGAACCCTCAAGGCCTCTTTAGCAACCCAATCAGCCCCAAGGTTTTGCTCACGAAAAATATGCCTAATAACCATCTCTGGCTTGATAAGTCTCCTGCAACAACACAGCAAAGGATCCAGATACCAGGTAGAATTTCCATAGACCAACAGATTTACCAAGATCAACGAATCCATTTCGACATCAACATTATTCAGCCCCATACTATTGCACATAATCAAACCATCGAGCAAAGCTCGACATTCGGCTATCAGTGGCGAGCCTTTGCCATACAATCTGCCAATGCCTCCAACAATGCTACCATTGATGTTCCTGATAATAGCACCACCACCAGACTCATGGCTAAAGGTACAAGCTCCATCGATGTTCAATTTATATCGACCTTGCTTAGGATTTTTCCATTTCAAGAACAGTGGCCTGCTTGAAGTCTTTGTTTGATTAACACAGCCTATGTTAACAGCTTCTCTACCATATTTTCCCTAATGCTTCTTAGTCAGAATTTTCGCATGATCTAGACTAGTTAGAATGTAGATAATATGCATGATAATCGACTTAGAGTTAGTAGCTTCATTGTTGTGTTTCTTTTTGTTTCGCCCTGACCAAATAGACCACACTATTATTGCAGGCAGAATGGTGAAAATGTCGCAACTTCTTTGAGCAGGCCAATACCACTTAATAATGATGTGCGTAAGAGTCATATAGGGTTGAACCTGAACTTTGAAGATACCACTAAAATGAAGCCAGACAGCCCAAGCTTGAGGACACTGCACCATAACATGGTTAGTACTTTCAGTGCTATTACAATGAACACACTTAGAGGCCAGCTGAATGTTCTTTTTTTGCATAACATCATCAGTAGGAACCCAACTATGGAGGGCTCTCCATAATAAGAAAGAGCATTTTTTAGGGGCTATACCATTCCATGTCTTAGTATAAATTGCAGTAACATTACCTTTGTCTCTAATGTGATTCAAAGTCCCTTTAGTACTGAACTTCCCATCTTTAGACAGAAACCAAAGGATAGCATCCTTATGATCAGAAAGCCTAACCTCCATAATCTTGTTAATCTCCGTAGTCGTAACTCTAGAACTGAGTCTTTCTAAATCCCAAGTACCATTTAACCAAAATTCTTTAACGGAATCGTTGGCAGAGTCCCAAAGCATTCTTCTATCATCATTATTTCTGACTTTGATGAAAGGACTATCTGAACACCACCTGTCATACCAAAAACTTATATTCCCTTGACCAGGAAGCCAAAAAATATAATCCTCAGCCTTCTCTCTAGCAGTTACAATACGATTCCAAGTCTTAGACTTCTTACTAGGAGAAATAGCCAAAGCAGGATGAATACCATCTCTACAATAAATGGATAACATGTAATTAGCCCAAAGAGAGTCTTGCATTCTGAAATTATACCATAACTTCATAGAGTACACCTACTGCATATCTTTAAGTCTTTTTAGATTGAGTCCCCCTTCATTGAAAGGTTTGCAAAGCCTTTCCCATCTAGCCCAACTAATTACTCTTTTATCATCTTTTGTTCCCCACAGGAACTTATTAAAGAGAACCTCCAGCCTATTGATAATGCCAACAGGCAAGGAAGAGTGCTGCAGATAGTAGCTAGGGAAAACAAGAAGGACAACTGGAATCAACAGCAAACGGCCAGCAAAGGAAAGATGCAGCTTATCCCAATCCATAATTCTGCTTCTAACTTTGTAAATTAAATCTTCAAAGTAAGTAATCCTAGAATTAATAGCAATAGTGGAGCCTAAATAACTGAAAGGTAAATATGTATGCTTAATATTCCAAATGTCTTCAATAATACCAATCTGTTGATGAACCATTTTGTTAGACACAATTAGCTTGGACTTAGCTGTATTTATTTCTTGTCCAGAAACATTCTGATAATGATCAATAACAGCCTTTATAGCACACATTGTATCAACATTTCCATTAGCAAAAACCATAAAATCGTCAGCAAAAGCTAGGCAAGCCACATTCATATTGCTTCTAGTCTTGTATCTGAACAAGGGATTACCATTAGAGAGAAGCTTTATACTCCTTAGCAAGTATTCTTCAGCCAGGATAAAAAGACTCGGGGAAAGAGGATCCCCCTGTCTTAGGCCTTGAGAATTAGCAAAATAACCTGTCAACTCACCATTCACCAAAATTGAAGAAGAAACCTTGCTGATACAATTATCAATAAGAGCAGAAACGTTAGAGTTAAAACCAAAAAGCTTCAAAATGTTAAAGAGAAACCTATGACTTAACTTATCAAAAGCTTTGGTCATATCAGTCTTAATAATGACATTGCCCATCTTTCTGTTACCATTGATATCAAAACACAACTCCTGAGCCAGCAGAATAGAATCCTAAATACATCTCCCCTTCACAAACCCACCTTGCTCCTCAGAAATTAGCTTAGGCAGAATTCTTGCAAGCCTGTTGTTGATTAACTTCCCCACAATTCTTGAGAACATTGTAGTTAAACTAATAGGGAGAAAGTCACTCCACTTATTAGATTATCAAGATTAGGGATTAAACAAATCATCGTGGCCTTCACCCCCTTAGGAAGAGCAAAGCCATTGAAGAAACCCTTAACCGCACTACACTGATCATTACCAACAACATTCCAACACTTCTTATAAAATTCACCGTTGAATCCATCAGGACCAGCAGCTGATTCTGAATTTAAAGACTTAATAACCTCAAAGATCTCATCAATATCAGGAATACACGAAATACTACAATTGTCTTCCTCAGTAACCAACAAAGGGATCACTCTCATTGAGAGAGCATCAGATTCAACACTAACAGAAGGAGCAAGTAATGATTTAAAAAACTCAACAGCAGAATTGCCAATGTCTTCTTTTGAAGATAACCAACAATTATCAACATTAATTCTATCAATTTTATTCCTCTTAAGTCTCTTCTTCACAAAGCTATGATAGGCAGATGTATTCCTATCAGAGTCCCTCAACCAAGAGGCATGAGCCTTCTGCCTCCAAAACATTTCTTCTCTATCAAGAAGCAGCATATGGTTCTGCCTAGCCTCTTCCAAAGCAGTTCTATTATCATCAGTAGAATCATTTTGAAGCTTAGCTTCCCTGTCATTAATAATCCCCTCAGATTGCTTAATAGCATCAAAAACATTCCCAAAAACACACATGTTCTAGACCTTCAACGCAGCTTTCAATCTTTGTTGCTTGAGCCAGAAGACCATAACAGGATTCCTCACATCATCACAAATACTAACAGACCAACTTTCTTTAACCATCTTCATAAAATCAGGGTGAGTAACCCACATATTCAAGAATTTAAACAAATCTTTAGTTCTTTGACTACTTGAGGAGACTTTAATTACCATGGGACAATGATCAGAACAGCTTCTAGCAAGGTGAGTAACAGCAGTGCAATCAAATAATTCTAGCCAAGAGGAACTATACAAAGCACGATCCAACCTTCTCCAATTACGACCATTAGACCAAGTAAAAGGACATCCAGTGAACCCAGCATCAATAAGACCACAATCCATAATCAGACCGTTAAACTCATCTATCCCTCTTTGGTTAATAGTAGTACAAGACAACTGCTCATGAATACTAGAAATTATATTAAAGTCACCAAACATAATCCACTGCTGAGAACTAACATCAAGACTCCTTATTAAATCCCAAAGCACAACTCTTTGATCTCTTCTACACTTAGCATAAACAACAGACACATAAAACCAATTGTTCACAGAAGAATGACACACCTTAAGATGGAGAAGTTGCTCAGTATCAAGGACCACATCCACCTTGTAATCATGATGCCAAAACACCCAAATCTTATTATTCACATTACAACTAAACCCTCTTAACTTCAATTTCCTGGCCACCATACTCATTTTATCAGCCTTCACAAAAGGCTCTTGAACTGCAACGAAGCTAGCTTTTTCAGAAATGATCAAAAACTTTAATATTTGCATCGTTTCCTTATTTGCAAGAACTCTTGCATTCCAATTGATCAAAGTTATGGTCATTAATCAGGAGCAGGTTTATGGGCTCTTTTGAGCTTCATTATCTTAGAAGAAACTGGACCCTTTGAGGTCCATATCTTTGGCACCTTCTTAGCCTTCTGAGACTCCTGTCTTTTAACCTTACCTTTCTCAAACTTATCTTTAACAGGAGAACAAGCAAGACTACCATCCTGCTTTGGAGAGTTATGTATATCATCACTCAAAATCTCAAACATGTTTCTTCTTTCCAACGGTTTCAACGCATCTATCATTTCATCTTCATTCACAGGAGCAAGAGAATAACTATACTCAGCAGATTTAACCATTTGAAAAGAACAAATATCAGACTCCAGATCAACCTGCCTAGAGCTATCAACAATCTTATCAATTACAACAGATTTTAACAACCGACCATTAACCTTCCCTTTCACATCAGCAGACTGAACCACTTGATCACATAAACCATTCAAGTCTTGTTGAACCTTTTCTTTAACATACTCATTAACCTTATTAGAACAAGAAACCTGATCAGGCTCACCTGAACCATCAAGATCAGGGCCAATATCTTGACCATTGATTAAGATCTTTTCACCAACCAATAACTTCTTACAATTATCCTTAGAATGACCAATGTGAGCACAATGACTACAGTACAAAGGAATGTTGTCATACACAAGATCAATCCAGTAACTGTCATCATCACCAAACCTTAACTGAATCTTGTGAACTAAAGGCTTTGATACATCTATTTCCACCCAAAACCTACAGCAATTCTGCCTAGCTCTATTAACCGATGGCACCCAGACCTTCAACGGAGTACCCAAGATCTTTGCAATTTCACTAATCGTAGCCCTATTGAACAAAAATTCTGGCAGACTTGGTAGAGAAACCCAGACCGGTGTAAACGGACACTCCAGATTAGGATCAAAACCTGGAGTCCATTTCAACAACCTCACCGTCTTACTACCCAAGACCCAGACATTCCTTGACCATAGTTTCATGAAATCCTCAATATCGCTGAATTCAACAAAAACATGTCTGAAATCCCAGACCGAAACGCTATAACTTCCTGAAAACTTAAATTTTGACAAAAAATTCCTGAAACTCTCCATAGAAGGCTTGCTAGTAGCAAATTTTGCTATCAGAGTATGTTTAGAGATCTTCATTAGCTTTTACTTATCCCCATCATCAAAAGTTATAACAGGAAACTCATTGTTCAGAGAAACAGAGACAACAGAATGTTCAAAATCTGATTTCTTGATTCTTAACGTATCAGCGCACGAACCCTTCTTAGATTCATTAAGCTTTACCTTACTTACTTCCTCAAAGACTGAGTTCGAGATAACATTTCATTCTTCCCCCTGAAACCTTGAATCTACCTTGCTCTATTTTCCTTCCTGAGGCTGAGTCGATTTCCTAAGCAAAGGAAAGTCCTCAGGTGATTGAAGATTAACAGCAGCCATAATCAACACAAACTTAATCAGAAGATCAGAAGAATCAGAGAAGAAAAGAACAACGAAAATCAAATGATACTGGCTATGTTCTTGATCAAGAACAGAGCTTCTTCAAGATTCATTTTCCTCAGGTTTGTAATTGTCCGAAGTATCAATACCTTTTGAAAAACTAAACTATTTTTTTTATTTTAAAATGAGGCTATTATCACTTATTATATAAATATAGTTGTAAGTATAACTAAATATAAGTTTTTCTTAATATCTATAATATTGTAATAATTATAATATTTATTTTATCTATTTTTAAGAGTGCGTATCTTTAAAATCATAGTTCAAAATATAATATTAAAAAATAGTATTTATTTTGTTTTATAAGATAATTTAGATAATATATTTTTGACATTATTTTTTTCACGAGACCGGTTAGCCATTGGTCTGTATCCGTAAAATCGGAAACAAAGATTAAAAGAAATGTGAAATATGAAATATATTTTTTGTGTAAATACGATTTATGAACATGAATAAATGTGAAATATTAGATAAGGGTTAAAGAAAGTGTGAAATACGAAATAAGTTTTTTTTTTCGTGCGTGCGAATTGCAAACATGGTAAATACAAAATGAAAAATAAAGATTAAAAGAAGTGTAAACTGCGAAACAAAAGTTAAAATTGATATATTATTTTTATGCTTAAGTGTGAATTACGTACATAGGTCGATACGAAATGCGAAACAAAAGTTAAAGTAATTTTGAAATGCGGAACAAGAGTTAAATTTGATTTTTATTTTCTTTTTATCTAAGTACGATTCGTAATACTAAAAACAATCATATCAATGTAATTGTAAAACTCACGTAACATATTGAACTTTGAATGTAAACCGTAAACAAGATAAAGAGAAACAAATGAGACAAAAATTTGACAAACACTATGGATAATAACTGTATTTATTTTGTAAGAATAACTACAATGGTTAAGATTATTTGTTTTTATTATTCACTCTAACTTTCACATAACCTCATAATGATTCCATTAATCTTTATATAATAACCTCCAATTAAGAGTATCACATGGAGATATCTCTTTATTCGTTCAACATTTTTATGGCATTTTTGTTCTGTATCCAAATCGAATATGTCTATTTGGTTCCATTATCATACAGTTTCAAGGGTATCTGTACGATGTTAGAAACAGTTTTTGTACTACTAGTGGTGTTGAACAAGTGAAATTTTGTTCAAATCCCTCGAGATTTCCTTGCATGCTATGCTATTTTGGGCCCAACGTGGAAGTACATTTGACCATGGTGTAAACAAGTGTTTGACCATGATGGCATAACTTCGGGTCGTGCGCTGGCACAACCAGGCTTAAACAAATGTTTGGCCAAGATGGCCAAACTACGGGTCTCGCGTTAACGTGTGATCCAATGTCAAAAGTTGTTTTTCCATCATGGCCAATCTTATGTTCGTGTTCTGGAGGGGCCAGTGCAAATAAGTGCTTCGACATGATGGCCAAGCTAGCGCACAACCCGGTATCAAATGATGCTTGGCTATTATGACCAAGCTTTTGGTCGCACTAGAGTGCACGACCTAGTATCAAATGATTCTTGGGCAGGAAAATCAAGCTCCTGTCCACACTCTAGCGCGCGACCATGTAAAATCAAGTGCTTGACCATGATGAACAAGCTACAGGTCGCTCATTAGTGCGCAACTTGGTTTCAAAAGCCGCTTAGCTATGATGTCCATGTTTTTGGTCACGCACTGGCGAGATCCTATGTAAAATAATGCACATCATAGCCAAGATATGGGTCATGCAGAGAAGTGTGACCCTCTTAGGGATCGTCTTGGCCACTTGGCCAATATAAAGGTCCCGCTCAGCGCAACCTGTTTTAAGCGAGTGCGACCCCGTCCAAAGATTTTTTTAGTTAGACACTCGAATATATATTCGTATTCTATATATTTTATCAGTTAGAGAATGACTTTTTGGATCTCTTTTTATTTTATATATTTTTCATCACTTCATAGTTTTACTTTTACTTTTATAAAAAATATGTCAGTGACAGTTCACTTTTTTTCTCTAAATTTAGGTTTCTTCCTAATGGTATCATCAAACTTTCTTCTTCTTGGTGTTAAGATTTCTGTTTGGTGAATTCATTCGTGTATGCTATGTCCTTTCTTGGTAAGGAATCCCTAATCTTTCACTTTATTTTATGTATGGTAGGTGAGGTTGGGGAGTACGGGTCTTATGTTAGTGGCGTCACGATCGGGGTCTTAAAGGTTGAATATGATACTCTAAGTTGCTCAAGGTTTGATTTTGAGGCGAATCCACATAGTAATGAGTCAAATATTTTTGATGACCTTTATACTTTTTTTCCTATTGGAAAGAATATTCCTTTGAGGTTCGATGTTTGGGATCTCAACACATGATTGGGAAAGTAAAGGATATCATGTTTCCTCGTTCAGCGTTTCAAGGATAGATAATATTTATTTTGAGAACAATATCTATGAAGAGATCAAAGTTCGATATCGTAGTCCTGATGAGACTCATCTTGACCTCCGCCTCGACGGGACATCTTCTATCGTCAACCCTTTGATTTTTCCTTCGGGTTCCGTTGGACCCCTTCATCTTCGACTGTCTAACATGGGCAAACATCGCACCAAGATATTTCGCTCCTAATGGGAGGTGCATTCATATTTCCTTCCAATTATTGTGCGGTCTTAGAGGGATTTCCCCGACTATCATATTACTTAAAACATTTTGTTGCTTTAAGCATGCAAATTGATCTCCATTTTATTATATGGAGCAAAAGCCTCTAGTGGTGAGGGGTTTTCCTCAATCTAACTAGAACACAGACGTCCTACTTTTTATTTATGAGCATACCTTGGTGGTCCATATTTGATCTTTCTTGAAGCTCCATCATGTCGGTATTCATTAAGTCTGGTATGCTTAGATATAGTCCTCGAGCCTCATGTTTATTATTCTAGTTTGTTTTTTTAATATTATTTTCTTTTCTTTTGAATCCAAACACACCAAGGCACAACAGAAGACAATGTCTTACTTATGGAACTTTCTTCATTGTCTCTACACGTCCGACGATCTTAAATTTGACATCGTTAAACTTAATCATCATTTCAATGATATTTTTTAACCCAAAACCTTTATCAACTCCAAATTTTGAACTAAGTTTCCCCCTATGTTTATTCTTCAAGTAAAACTTATACATAAATCCACTCAACCGGCCCGCAACCTTGGTCGAGTTACCATTGCCTCCACCCCGATGGTGCTTTGTCCCTTAAGTTTATCGAGCATAAGTGTTTTTGTACCAAATAAGTTCTTGAGTATACTGAAACTCATCATGGTATTAGTTTTGACGAGCTTCTTGCTCTCGTCCTCACTCTTATACGCTTTTCTAGGATCCATATGAAGACGACCAACTTTATCGTTGTTACCGACCCGACTGAACTCGATGCTAGATTTTGGGAAAAAAAAGAATTTATATCCTGACAAAGGGGTGGAGAAGACTAGATTGATGTTTCCGAATTATAAGGCCCCATATATCTTCAAGTTGGTTCGTGAGGGGAAGTCGTGGTTATGGCCATTGTAGAGGATTACTTTGCTTCTCATCGGGATATCATCCTTATTACAAAATGTTCTACATCTGCCATTAATATTTGTTGCTTTACTGGCCCCGAGTCCCTTCGACTAAGTAAGAATGTAGAGAGAATGGAGGATACCAAGAAGATGTTGTGTACAAGGGCCAAGAAAATGAAGAATCAGTTGTGTCGAAGAAAATGTTACTCATATGGCTAACATCGAGAAGATTTACCAGTTTAAAGAATTTATGGAAACTCGTGTTGATGAAGCCAAGACGCAACACAAATATGAGGTAATTTTTCTAAGAAATTCCAAAAGTAGATACTCATCATATATACTTGATGTGTTCGAGCGTCGCAACCAAGCTATGAATGTCCAAGCAATTAGAGAGCTTTATCTCAATCTGGTTCTTATGTCCGAGCTTGAGACGTTTATGAGCTTTGATGTGATGATTCATCTTGTGCTGACCGATGCTTCTCGTGGTAGGCTTTATGAGCTTACAGATTATGAGGTTGGTGTCGAGGGCGATATTGTAGTCCTTGGTCCTGCTGATTATGTTACAACCTATGAATCTCTAAGGAAACTCTCCGACGAGCGTCTCACAAAGATACTGGAGGGGTTTGACCTTTCCAAAGTACTCGAGTCCAGTTATGAAAATAAGAAATAATGTACTACATGAGAGGTAGATCAAATTGAAGCTTAGATTAAAGATGTCTACAGATCTGTACTTGAATGGAGTTTTTCCCAACCTGCCCGACCATCGGCGACCTTCAAGGGTGGCAACCGAACTTGGCGTCTCTCTCTATCTATGTATAAGGATGATGAGGGCATGAGTTAGTTGCAAGAGAAAAAACTTCCAGACGAAGAGCGTGAGGGTGAGCAGAGGTTGGGGATCTACCGATCATTGTTGTGTTATTGTTTTTTAAATTTGTAATTTTCTTTAGACTTGATATTTATTGGATTTGTATTTCTTCTAATTGGTTATTTTTTAGAGATGTTCATGGGTATATATGGCCTATGTTTCTTATAACATGGGTATCGTTTCCTCATATTTGCTTAACCATGTGATGAACTCTTAATCAGAAGTACTTTTAACTATATATTTTACTGCTTTACTTGTTTCTTTTAGCTCCTTACGAGTATATACTCCCCGTACTTTCGAGTTAGAGTAGATCATGTCCGGATGAACCAATTTGTTTGAGCGCATTCTGTGGCATATTTTTCCAACTAACTTTCTTGCAATTCTTTTCTTTTATGTAAACTTTCCTTTGTTGTACCGATTTGCCAATTTTTGTATCGGGAAAGTTATCGGTTGAGCTTTTTCACCTATGTTGGCCAGACAGGGGATTGGAGTGTAAACTTGTATAAAAGAAGAGACTACTTCTGATCATGGTCGAGAAATAAATTAGGACTTCTACATTAGTGTTTTGTTACAATAATATGTGAATCAGTTAAACTTGTTGCAATGATACTGCAAATGATAGTAAGCTTTTAAGAGATAACATAGAAACAAAAATTGGAAAAAAAACGTTTTCTTCTTTCACGGTCAAGGGCTCGACTAACTTGATTCAGAACTTTAGATTAGTCAAGCTTGAGTGGAGTTTTTTAGGGCTTCGGTTAGGCTTTCTCAAGCGGCTTTCTAGTTGCATCAAGTTATGCATACCTCACTTTTGATGACATATTTTAGGTACTGATGGTTTGTGGAAGATACCACCTTCAAATCATGAAGTTATGACCTTCCAAGAATAAGGTCGTAGAGAGTATAGGTCATTTGTTACTTAGTTCCTGGCCCACAATCCATCTCAAATTGACACGTCAAATAAAGTTATTCCTAAGATCATTGTAACCTGACCGTTGAAGCCTACCACGGGGTGAAATGTTAGGCAATGATGATTTTGAAAGGAAATTGCTTCATAGCAGACTTGAATAATATGTTTATTATTTCTCTTTGTCTACAATGATTTGATGTGCCTCACAACTCGTTACGACGACTGTTATCGAGATGGTTTCATCATAGGGATGGACGATGTCCTCCAAATTACTGTAATATGAAGAAGATAGTTATGGTTGAATCTCAGGGTGTGCACACCCGGATCAGGTCGACTCGTGGTGTATCAATGATCGAATTTAGATATTGGATGTACCACTTGTGGGGCTGTGGGTGTACTCAACTTGAATTATGCCTCTTGGATGAAACTCACGTCTGTCCAAATCTTATCCCGCTCATTTGCCTTGGTCTTGGCAGTCTCATTACGTGATACGCAGACTATGTGGTCACTCCAGTTTGCATCAATCCAGTTTTTTGTACTCCTTAAAATGCCATCTTTCGATGATCTTTTAGATCTTGGTCTTGAGTACCCAACACTCAGCTGTCATATGCCTATGATCTCGGTGGTACTCACACCGTTTATTCTAATTTCGCATTGTCGGTTCTAAAAGTATAATATATGATGCTCGGAATCAGTGTTCGAGATGAATTACTACAACTTTATTATGTTCATCCCAACCGAATTTTGCTCGATGAGGATTCTCAATGATAATAGGGAGTTCCCCACAAATCTATGTTGATAAAAATCGGTATGGCTGTCAATGCGTCGAGGGTTACTGACTGATCAACCATATAGTTTTATGTTTCCTTCCAGGAATTCTATCATCTCTCTTAGTATCGTGTATGAGCTCCCACTCAGCTGTTGTTAGTTTCATAACAGCACCCTCAAGTGGTCGTATTTTGACCCCATCTGGGAGACCTATGATGTTTTTCTGCTAGTCGATGATGATCGCATCTCCATTGGTTTCTCCTACTCAAGTCAACATCAGATTAATATAAGGCTTCCAAGCCAAACTCATAATATTCTGTTGTTGCAGGATGGTCACGATGTACTTCCCCGGTCAGATCGTCGTGGGTGTGGTTTAGATTTGTTCTCATCTATCGAGGGGCTGGTGTAACTGGCTGATCGGTCGTATCTTGAGTAGTGGTTATGTTTTTTATTACATGCACCATCTCACTCATTTTTTGGGCTAAATATTCGATCATTTCCTTCGTCAAGGCAACCAGGTCGTCATCTTTCTCATCATTATCAGGGAGGGATGAAAGTGACATTGTTAGCCGTAGTGGCGCAAGGCTCCACAACTACCCCTTCCTGCTGAAGGCTCCCTATCTCGGTAGGGAGCTTATCCTCATCTTACAAGCCCACTTTTCTAGGCGATATTAGTTTGATCAATAGCGTTCTTTTTCATTGGGCTAACATCTTTCATGATTTCAAATTCATCATAGGAGAAATGATTAAGAGGGTATGAACTAATGCATTATAATATTGACGACAACGGATCTGAAGTGGTGAGGTGAAAAATCATCTAAAAGTTTAAATTTTGAATGTAAAATATAAACAAGATAAAGTAACAAACGAGATAATAATTTGAAAAACTCTTTGAAGAATATTTATTTTGTAAGAAGGATTACAATTGTTATGATTATTTGTTTTTACTATTCATTTTAACTATTACTTAACTTCAGAATGATTCAATTACTATTTATATAATAATATCGATTTATAATTATTCTAGAGAGATGCTTCCTCATTCGTTCCGCCTTTCTAGTTTTTTTGTTGTTTTATCTAAATCGGATATGTCGGATATGTATTTTTTGTTGCATTTCCATATGATGTTAAGGTTTGTATCTGTATGGCGTAGAAACATGATTTACATACTATCACTGGTGTTAAAAAAATATAAATTCATTCAAAGCCCCTAGGATTTCCTTGTGTCCTAGCGCGACCAGTCGTCAAAAGTTCGTTGGTTATGATGTCAAGTTTCGGGTAGCATAGCGCAACGTGATGGATTGTATCAGCCATTATATCCAATTATTGGTTTAGCTAGCCACTAGAACTTATTTGCACCGTATCAATTACTATTAAAACGAAAATTCCAATAATCAAAACATGTATGTTTTGATCGATTTATGTACTTATTTCATTTATAAGTTAAATTTTTCTTTAAAAATATTATATATATATATATATTATGAATTTATTAAACTTATAGATCCAACTCATATTGACACTAATTTTAAAAATAATAAAAAGAAAAGTGAAAAAGATAATTTGAAGAATTATGATATATCATAAATCATTGTTTAATCATCTTTAAACTATGTACACACATAAGATTTCGGCAATGAAAATATGTACTGCGTTTTATGTTGAATATAAGTTTGGAAAACAATATACCCAAAAAGTTTAATCTCTTTGTATTTTTATTTAGAGTTTTATACTTTTTAAAAAAACTTTACTTCAAATTATTACAAACAAACATATATTTGTCAAGATATATTGTAAAAATATTTATATAAAATATGTGCCCGTTGTTCTTTTATATAAATTTTTCACCATTCAAACCACTTTAAATATTTTATTATAAATATATTTTTATTTTTAAGCTCGTTTTTACAATTTTATATGTTAAAAGAAGAAAATGTTACTTCATATTTGGTGTTCATCCATTGTAATTTAAATCTCGATCAGAACCAAAACCTCTAAATATTATGGTTTGTACGAAAAACAAATCCAACTATAAAGTTTAATAAATTAAATAATTAATTTAATTGGTTATGGTATTAAACTTTTAATATATTGTTACAGAAATTTTATTTTCGTATTGTTAACATAATGGCTAATATGTAAAACTTAATTCCATGATGTTGTTAACAACCAAATGCTACTAAATTTTTAATTAATTTAAATAAACAAGTATATTTTTTATTAAATTAAATACTATATAAATTTAAAATAAAAAAATCAATATATAATATATTATTATATCAAAGGATAACTTAGTTTTTTTTAATCAAAGAGACTTTGAATTAATGAAATAAAAAAGGGACATACAAAAATCTCAGAGAATTAGAAATGCCAAAATAAGGCGGTAAAATTAAAAAGTACAAAAAAAATTGGCGGTCTCAAAACTGAATCTCATATATAGATTTTTCTTCTCCAAAAACGAATCGAATCCATGCCTAAAAAGGATTCCAAAGCAGAGCTTCAAGGCGAACAATCAGATTTCTGCAATTGTCGTTGAACATAAGAGACATTCGCGAAGAACAGAGAGTAGAGAACTATCCACAACTCTAGAAAAGGATCTGAAAAGAGATCTCGCCAGCGAATACAGAGTTAAGAACATTAAGGCCATAAGTTATGAAGGTAAGATCAGCTCAAACCTGCAAAAAACTCTCTTACTCTTGATTTTGGAGAGCACTTAGAACACATCTGCAAAATTAAGGATTGTTGCTGATATATCCAAGTCTCATGCTCTCAAACAAAATGATTGCCAATAATTGATTAGGAGCTTGTAATTTATTGAACTCAGACTTCATCTTGCATTTTAGAATCCATTTAATCTGAAGACATGTTTTGGACTCTGGAAATGTGAGAAACAACCATAGAAGAATATATTAGCTTTCTAACACAGTTTAGAATGGGAGATAAGGGTCAAGGGAAGTTATCATGGGAAATAATATTGACAAGAATTAAAGAATCTATTTCTATATCAACATTAATCCAACCCTTATTTTTACAGATAATGAGGTCGTCAAGAAAAGCTCTGGACTCGACCATGAGATGGGAGAGCTTGCCGTAGAGAAAACTAGCACCATGAACAATGTCTTCAGAGTTGTTTCTGATTAAGACAACACTGCTTGAGTCACCATTGCAAAGACATGAGCAATCAGTGTTCATTTTGAGTCTTCGAAGATTAAGAGAGAACCATTTGAGGTAAGTTGGCTTCCGTTTTGCGGCTAATGAATGATAGACATCCTATATCAATGATAGACATTCATTTAACCAATGAAGCGACTTAAAACTATTAGTTGCATCAAGATTACATAGAATTGATTTGATATAGTTATTAGAACTAGAAGCATAGTCAGATTTGCCTTTGAACTTAACATTATTTATATTCTTCATAATGACCTAAACAACAATAGGAGGAATAATGATCGTGACATGGTTTTGCTTAGTTGACCAAAACCCGTTTCTGGTCATGTGAGAAACAGTCATAAACTTGAAAATTTCCACATTGAATAAGGCAGCAAAGTAGCACCAAATGCTCCAGGCATAATTACATGAAATGAAAAGATGATTAGTGTATTCAATAAAGTTACACCATTGGAATGAAGAGACAATGTTAAATTTTATCATTTGAATGATAAAATCAGTACGGATATAGTTATAAAGAATTTTCCATAAAACAAAAGAACACTTCATGGGTATGATAGTGTTCCAGAGTTTGTTGAACATGCTAGATTGATTGTAGTGGTCTCTGATGAAATTCCAAGTCTCCTTAATATTAAATTTGTTAATTCTGGTGGTGTTTATAAGGTTAAATCTAGCATAAGAAAGAATACCATTAAATATGTTAAAATTCTAAGAGTTATTCAACCATAAAAAGTTAATCTTTGTAGACTAAAACCAGCTATTGTTAAGGGTATCATCAATGATGATAAAAATGGATGATTATGCCAGTTTTCTATTCAAAAATCCATATCTCCTTTTCCCATACTCTATAAAATATTAGGCTCTGCAATGCTTTGATGTTAGCAAATCTCTTTCATGTTTGAAAACCAGCTTTCATATAGTTAGCTTAAAGAGGATGTGAATTTCTACAGTAGATATTGTGCATTAGGTTGGCCCAATAGCTCTTTTTTCCTAAAAATAAACCAAATCATACAAGAAATTGTGTCCACGATATCACATAAGCTTCTTATATCTAGTCCACCTTCAATAAAAGGCTTACAAAGAACAGACCACTTATGCTAGTGAATATTATGCTCATTTATTTTAGAACCCCACATAAACTTATTAAGATATTTTTCAATTCTATTGATTATGCATTTAGGGATATAACAGCTTTGCATCCAATAAACAGGGATATACATAAGCACATAGTTAATCATAATTAACGTGCACTATAGGATATGTTTTTGTTTTCTCATTCTTGGATCTTGCAATTGGTCTTGTTGACCAGTGAGGTATAGTTGCTAGACTTGTTGTTAGAGTTAATAATGATTCCTAGATAATCTGTAAAAAGATGGCCAATGTTGAATATAGTTTGATCTATAAGAATTGCTAGAATTTGTTGGAGACAATAAATTTAGTCTTATCTTTGTTTATGGCTTGTCCAGAGACTTCCTGATATTTTTGAAGAAACTTGCTCAACTTGTTAATAATAGAATGATTACTGTTAGTAAAGATCAAAATATCTTCAGTAAAATCTAGGCATGGGATAATAAAGTTAGTTCTAGAGACATAAATCATAAAATTGTTAGAAGATAAGAGATTGTGAAGAGAAGAAGAACGTTTTCACCAATGATAAAAAGGCTGGGAGAGAGGATTTACATGTCTCAGACCTCTCTTAGCCTTGAAATAACCAATCACTTTACCATTGATTAACATATATATGTTGACAGATTTAATAAGGTTACTAATGAGCTTAACAAAACTATTACATAAGCCAAAAGAAAGCAAGACTTTAATAATAAAAAGGTGAGCCATATTGTTAAAAGCTTTACTCATATCCAACTGAATTTCATATTGTCAACCTTTGTTTTTCTGTTGAAATCACAAACCATTTCTTTGGAAATTAAGATGTTCTCAAAAATAGATATTTTGGGAACAAAGCCATTTTGAGCTTTGGAAATAATTTTAGGCAGAATCATAATAATTCTATTGTTTATGATTTTAGTTAATAGTATTTTATTCAAATTTCAATCATAATCTACCACAAAAAACTACTAGTTAGTAATAGATAGTTCATTCATATTTTTTTTGTGACCAAATAATCTTTAAACGTAAAAAGAATGGCTAAAAGTTAAAACAAATTTGTTTGCTAGAATTATATTTGTTTTTAAATATGTTTAAAATTAGAGTTGAAAAAAAATACTATTGATTTCGTATTTTTTTAATAAACAAAACCAAATCTATAAATAATATTATTTAATTTTTTTAATTTATTTTCTTTTGCCAAGCAATTTAACTTATCATTTGTGTTTTATGTCAAATTCTTTTAAAATATTTATTTCGCACTTTGTGATTCGCAATTCAATAACTTATTTATTTAATTTTGTTTGTGGTTTTTGGTTTTTGATTTTAAGATTGTCACTTTTTTTAGCTTGATTTAGAATTAGATGTTTTACGATTCATATTTATGGTTTTTTAATACAATTAATTAAAAATAAAATAGAATCATTTTTATCTCGTGACGATTTGTGTTTTTTTATTTCGGGGTTCGATTCACACTTTTTTTAAACTTTGCTGGTGATTCAAGAGACTATGTATTAATTTGTGATTCATATTTCTACCCATATTTATTATCTATTTCGGTATCCGTTTCAAACTCAAAAAAATTGAGATTCCAAGTTCAAAACATTAATATCAAAATAAAAAGAATTATAAGAAAACACATTCAAAAATCTGTAGTCGTGAATCGATTGCTCATTCGTAATTGTTTAATTTGTGATTCAATTATTTCACCATTATAAGAAATTTGTTATATTATCATCGGAAAAAAGACATAATAAAAAAATTGATTTCGTAAAAGATTTGTATAAAAATAGACGAATGATTAAAAAATGAAAACAAATTACGTAAATCGCGTTCAATAAAAAAATAAACTAATAAATAATAATTAGGGTAAACTATTTGAGATAATATTAAAATATTAAATATTAAATAGCTATTGATAAAATTATTTGAATTTTAAATATTAGTAAATGATATAAAATAAAAAATGAAAAATATATTTTATTTTGAATATTTATTTTTATTTTATGTGTAAGTGGTTTTGAACAATTTTAATTTTAAGGATAGATAGTTTTTTTTAGATTTTTAAAAGTTCAATAATAATTTTTAGACTATCTAATTCGAATAAAATTTGCTGATTAACTTAAAACTGAGACGTGAAACCATAAAACTTGTATAACCAATACTCATCCAATTTTAAAATTGGTTATATTTGTACTATTTTTTTATATAAATTTCTATTAAATATAGTGTCACATGACAACTTTATAAACTTTATAGTGACCCGATGCAAACAAATGTTTTTATCTAAATACTATTAACTTTTTTTAAAATCTAAAACTATTTGAAATTCGATGTCAAAATAAATTTCGGATACACTCACTGTGTTCTTTCCGTCCGTGTTTAAAGTGAGGTTCATGAATGCCATAATAGTGAACTTTGATTTTAGATTATATATCAACATTAATATTAAAATAGGATATGATTACTTCTCAAATGAATGAATATAAGATGAAGATCAAGTGACCCTATTCCCTAATTTTGTTTTAAAACGACCTTCAAAAGTTATTTCCAAAAATAATATACACCCGGTGCCACAATTATCCATAAAAGGGTTGTCTAAAAAATTGCTATCCGGATGTCTAGAATTATTATTATAAAATATATACAATAATGTCCCAATCTCAATTACACCTATATTTTCCAATTCAATCAGTGTTTTAACAAAAGCAGATGTGATTTGGATATAAAATAAATACTCCTACTTGGTTGGGAAGTAGTATATAATTGTAATTTTTGTACGACCCATATACCAATTATTATTATTATTATTATACTACTTAATATTAAATATAAAAATGTAAATAAACATTGCATGTGAATTTTGTGCTCAACATGTTTTTCAAAACTGACCCACATGTTCGATTTATTATCTGCCAATATAATACTCTATATCTATTGTGTAAATTACAGCTTCGTGAAGAACTTACTGTTATTTTTTATATAGCGTTCATATTGTGACATGACATGGTCACTTATTTTTTATTACTTTTATTTTTTATATAGCGTTCATATTGTGACATGACATGGTCACTTGTTTTTTATTACTCCATTTTACGGTTGAATTCTGAACAATAGAGTACAACTGGATTCATAATATATAGATTTTGATTTAGCTAAATTCTAATCCATTTTTGGTAGATTTTAAAACAGCTGGTTGTCAACTCTAATTTGTTAGATTTCAATATCCGGTTTTTAATAGTTTTGTCATTTAAAATGTATACAGATCTTTCGTTCTCGATTCCAATTTGTTAAATTTCACCATCATTTTAGTGATTTTGTTTTTTCGAATATATAGATTTTTTGTTTAAGCTATCTTGAAATACCTTTATGGTTAAATTTAATTAGATTTTTAGTTTAAAATTGAATTTTGTTTTTTTTAATGAAGTATATTTTGAGTTATTCCCTTTTTTTAAAGTTATTTTTGGATTTTAAAATCCAATAAAAGGAATTGAGATTTAAACTAACCTTTTAATTCATTACTCTAAGTTATACATCGAGAAATATTTTTTAAGATATTAATAATACGGTTTATTTTTATTTTAGAAATAGCTTAATGTATCTAATATTAATGGCTTAATTTGTTTGATAATTTTATATTTTTTATATTTTTTTATCTTCGAACGGGTTATTAACAAAAATAATTTTTTTCAGCAAATAAATGATTTTATTAATTTGAATAATTATAATAAGAGAAATGTTTATCTCTTTAAAGTAGAAGTACAAACTTGCGCTAAAAGATCAAGAAATGAGCTGAAGATTCAGAAACATAGATGCAATCTAGAAGTTGAAAACTTGGAAATCCAAAAGATCCAAAATATTAACCTGTAAAAGAGAAAAACCACCACAACAGAAACTAAAATGGTCAGGATTTCTCATGCCAATCAGATTTAGGAAACATTAGCATTATTTAGCTAATCTTAAATAGCCTAACCAAATGTTTCAAGATAAATAATAACTTTAGGAGAGAGAGGAGAGTCATATAGATTGAAGTCACAATTGACTTTGGTTTTAAGAACCCGCTTAGAAATCCAATCAGCAACTAGGTAATGTTCCCTAAAACTTGTCTAATGTTATTTGAGCACCAATTAACTTCCTACGGCAGTTCATTAAAGGTAAAAGAAACCAAGGTGCACAACCATAATCAAACATTTCAATAATTAAAAGGGAATCAGTCTCCATATCAACTCTAGTTATATTATTCATGAAGCAATATAATAAACCATCAACAAGATCTTTTAACTTAACATTTAAAGCAATATTCTTACCATAGATATAACCAAAAGCTTTAATGAGAAAACCTGAGTAATCTCTAGGAATATTCCCATTGCTCGACTCTCCATTGAGAGAAAATGCAGCATCACAATTCAATTTGAATCCGTTAAAAGGGGGAGAAATCCATTTAACTAAAATAAGGACTTTAGAAGATTTAATATTATGAAAACAACCAAGAACTTTGGCTGCTTTAAAATCACTAGTCCAGTGAGTATAGTTGAACATATTTGAGAAATCTAAGTTAAAAATATAAGATTTGATTTCGTTTATTAAGTACTTTGAAGAGCAAGTGCTACCTTTATGCTTAGCATTGTTTCTAGCATACCAAATGGTCCAATACATGATTGGTAGAATGATAGTTCTTATATGAATATATTTATTAGTAGACATATAGGTGAGTAATATGATTAAAAGCTAAATGCTGGTTAATGAGAATACCAAATAATCCTGTGATTTATTTACATACTTCCCAAGATATTTTGCATTCAACAAAAAAATGAGTTATAGTTTCTGAGTGTAAGAAATACTTTTCGGATTTCTTATCTAACTTATCGAACCATGAAGTTAAAACATCCTGTAATAATGCGGAAAAAATACTTACAAGATGTAGACATTCTTTGATCTTCAGATTCCGAACTTGCAGCAGATAATCTTTGAATCCTTTGCTAGGTTATGATCTTCTAAGAGATGACAACCAAAACCCAATGATTAATTCTGAAGGAAAAACCAATCTGTTTTTCTTAAATGCCCTTTTTCTCTCTGTATTTGATATCGTTATTTTTCTAAAAGTGAAATTCACCTTTATATAGAAAACTAAAGTGAGAAAATGGTTCTTGCCATTTAGCTGTCTGTAACTTCCAGACGGTTACTTAATGAAGACCAGTCCTTATTAAATTACCACATTTAGGGACCATAGCTCGGTATTATTTTGTTTTACAAAATAACCCCAAAACTTTACGTTTTTCTTAAGTTGTTTATTTCCGAATCCAATCCTTTACAGTATTCAGAATTAACGATAGTCTGATACATCGATAAAAGATGTGACGGTCCAAATCAATGGAGAAATTCCAACAATCTCCCACTTGGATCATCATATGCTACTATAGGATGCATCCACTTAATGAACGTTCTTAATTTCTATCGTCACATAGATAACCTTAACAATCCTGTAAATGACCATTAACGATATAAGACTAAAGTCATCATCAATGCATTTCAAGCCGCAAATAGATGCACCAGTAATCACGATATCGCAACAATCAACTATATGAATCTATCATGGTGCATAGCATAAGAATAATATAAAATGTAATCTTACATATATATTCTTAACTGGTCCCACTTAATTGGAGGTCTAATTACAACAGAGTACGAATAATCAAAGATAAGATCACACTGAAAACTTATATAAAAATATGTTTGCATTAATGACCTTAAGTTTGCGATTATCATAATACAAACAAATTTAAATGTTTAATACAAACTCCCACTGAAACTAAAAATCCTCTAATTACACAACACCCATGTTAATGGTGTGTTCAATAAAATCTTCAGGCACTAATGCCTTTGTAAGAGGATCTGCTAACATCGAGTTTGTCCTTATGTGCTCCACACTGATTTGACCACTTTGTACTCTCTCTTTAACGGATAGGAACTTGATATCTACATGTTTGGACTTAACCGAGCTCCTGTTACTGTTTGAATACTGAACTGCTGAGTTATTGTCACAATATTATCTAAGGAGTCTTTTTATCCAATCTACGATTCGCAATCTCGTGATAAAATTTCGCAGCCAAAGCGCCTGATTGGATGCCTTGAAGCAAGCAACATATTCCGCAACCGTAATGGAAGATGCAATGAGTGTTTGTTTAACACTTTTCTATGATATTACACCTCCCGCTAAAAGGAATATAATGCCCGAGGTTGAACAACGAGAATCCTCACATCTAGCGAAATCTGAGTCGGAATACCCTATGACCTCTAGTTTATCTGACTTCTTATATGTTAACCTATGATGTTTTGTTTGTGCAAATACCGGAGAACTCTTTTGACTGATTTCCAGTGTTCCATCCCTGGATTACTTACGTATCTCCCTAACACACCCACCACAAAAGAAATATCTGGTCGTGTACAAACTTGAGCATACATCAGACTTCCAACTGCTGAAGCATATGGAACCTTTGCATTTCCTCAATCTCAAGTTTTGTCTTTGGGAATTACTTAAGGCTAAATATTTCACCTATTGATATATGGGTTTTCTTTCCTTTGTTGTTAGCCATCCCGTAACGTTGTAACATACTTTCAATATACGCCTTTTGTGATAAACTAAAAATTTCACGGGATCGATTCCTATGAATTTGAATTCCTAATACAAATGATGCATCACCAAGATCATTTATATCGAATTTGTACGAAATAATTTTTTTCTCGTATGCAACAATTACTTATCATTTGTGGCCAATACTATGTCATCAACATACAACACTAGAAATATAAATTTACTCTTACTGAACTTTTGATACACACAATCCTCCACATAATTTATCTCGAAACCAAATAAGAAAATAAGTTCAAGGAATTTGTGATACCACTATCGAGACGCTTGCTTGAGACCATATATAGTTTTCTTTAGTTTGCATACCGTCGACTTTGGATCACCGGAGACAAAGTTTTCAGGTTGCAACATATAGATCGTTTCCTCAATGTCTTCATTAAGAAAAATGGTCCTTACATCCATTTGATGGAGCTCAAGGTCGAAGTGTGCAACTAATGCCATGATTGTCCGAAAAGAATCCTTCGATGAAACTGGAGAGAAGGTTCCTTTAAAGTCAATCCCTTCACGTTGAGTAAAACCCTTAGCTACAAGTTGCGCTTTATGCTTCTCCATATTACCCTTAGAATCCCGTTTGGTTTTAAAAATCCATTTACAACCAATCGTCTTCTTTCCTTCATGTAATGGAACAAGCTCTCATACCGCGTTATCTTGCATTGATTTAAACTCTTCGTTCATTGCTTTAATCCAAACTGAGAATCAGAACTTTTCCTAGCTTCACGAACACTTAAAGGATCATTTTCTATTGAACCATAAAATTCTTCATGTTTTTGAAGATACACTATACAGTCTGAAGATATAGCGCTTTTTTTTTCTCTAGTAAATCTACACAAAGACATAATTTCTTCATTTTTCACTTGAACTTCTTGAGGAGGTAGAGTTTGTTTTTCTTGAACAACTTTATTTTTCACCATTGGAACCACATCCATAGGAAAAAGATTAACATCATCTTGAGTATCTATATGTTCTAACGAATCTGAAGTGATGATAGACCTTATAATTACCATATCATCATATGATACTATAGTATCATTGTTAGAACCTTCATGAATCTCTATTGATTCTTCCTCAAAATGAATGTTCGTTACTAAATTCTTCCACCCCCCCCCCACACTATATATCCTCAGAGAATTTGGTTGTACCTGTCTCAAATATATTCTTTGTGGAAGGATCATAAAACTTAAAACCCCTACTGTGCTCGGGATATCCGATGTAATAACTACTAGCAGTTTTGCAGTCCAATTTCTTTTCATTCGGCCTATAAGGCTTCACTTCATCTGGACATCCCCAAACATGTAAATGTTTTAAACTAGGTTTATGCCAAATCCAAAGTTCATACGGTGTTTTAGTAGTTACTTTCTTCGGAAATCTATTAATTAGGTAGATCGTACATTTTTTTGCTTCTCCCTAGAGTGATATAGGTAATGTTGAATGACTAATCATAATTCTTACCATATCCTTCAATGTGCAGTTTCGTCTCTCAGATACTTCATTCATGCTGGGCGAACCCGACATCGTATACTAAGGAACTACCTCACACTCCTCTAGGAACTTTGCAAACAGTCCATGACGTTGTTCACCTGAACCATCATATCTTCCGTAGTGTTCACCACCACGGTCCGATCTGACGCACTTAATGTCTTTACCAAGTTGTTTTTCAAATTTGGTCTTAAAGACTTTGAACTTTTCAATGGCCTCTGATTTTTTGTGAATAAGATATAGATACCCATATTGTGAAAAGTTGTCAATGAAAAATACAAAATATAGTTGGTCGTACCATGATGTTGTAGGGAACGGACCGCAGATGTCTGTATGTATCAAATCCAAGACCTATTTCCCTCTGTATGCATCTAATCGTTTCACTTTGGTCTGTTTTCTATTTATACATTCAACACAAACGTTGAAGTCCGGAAAATCCATTTCACTTAATAAACTTTCTGAAACAAGCTTTTCAATTCTATTTCTAGATATGTGACCTAATCGCTTGTGCCAAAAAAATTGTTGAATTTTCCGGTTTACAATTTAGTTTTCCAGGTACATCCACATTCATTATATCTTTGTGATCCTTTATCGTATCCAATAAATACAAGTTATCATTTGCTATTAACTTTCCAGAACCAATAACATTACCATGTAAATAAATACATAAACTTTCATTTCCAAATAGACAAGAATAACTTAATTTGTTCAACAACGGAAATGAAATTAGGTTCCTTCTAAAAGAAGGTACATACAAAACGTCTTTTAAATACAAAAAAATATCCAATGGTAAGCACTCAGGTTGTATCAACCCACCAAGTATTTCTCGGAACTGAAACTAAAT
This sequence comes from Limnanthes douglasii subsp. nivea, assembly GCA_036936605.1. NCBI lineage: Eukaryota > Viridiplantae > Streptophyta > Magnoliopsida > Brassicales > Limnanthaceae > Limnanthes > Limnanthes douglasii. Next base: position 269,759,494 of record JAUPFV010000001.1, read on the forward strand.
TGATCTGAGAACAGACCATAAAAGTGAAAATACCTTTGGCTTTCATCATAGCCCTCTATTTTCATATTCTTTCTTAAAGTGCCCAAATTTCTTATAATGGAAGCAACGCCCTTTACCAAACGTACCCTTATGCTTCTTTTGTCCCGAACCGGATGCATGTACATCTAAACCTTCATAATTTCTCTTAATTCCCTTATCCACCTGAGCTTTCACCATTTCACTTCTGGATGTTCTTGCTTCATATTTTCTTCCTCTTGTGCTGCCTGAGAAATGAGCTCGTTGAGAGTCCATTCTCGCGCTGACAATTATAAGAAGTTTCGAAGTTCTTATACTGAGGAGGGAAAGAGTGAAAAGCAAAGCTTACCGCAAAATCTTCTGGAAGGTCAATCTTAAGTGCTTTCAATTTGGAAACGATGTTTGACATTTCCAAGATGTGGTCACGAACAGCCCAGTTGCCATGATATTTCATAGAGACTAGCTTAGTAAGCAGCGTTTTAATCTCTACTTTATTGTTTTTGGCAAAACATTTCTCTACCTCTTCGATAAATATTTTAACATTGATGATCTCAGGTGGAACTGCACCTCGGAATGCTAATGGAATTGCTTGCTTCATGATCTTTAGACTTATCATGTTCGACTTTTCCCACACCTCTGACTCTTTCTTCTCTGTAGGATAACTACCATCAGTCATAGGTTTAGGTTCATTAACCCTTAATGCTAAGTCGTAATCATGCCACATCAAGTGCAGCAACATATGCTCTTTCCACAGCTCAAAGTTTCTCTCATTAAGTATGGGTGCCTTTTTGCCTTCCGGGTTATAGACGTACGAATTTTCTAACATAACAAACAACAAATAGCCAAAAACATCACTTAACATATAATCTCCAGAGTATTTAACAGATAAACATAGCATAATAAAACATATTCTTACAACATCAATAAGATACCTTTGGGCAAGCATATTAATTTGTATATGTATGAGTTTGAGCATAGTTAATGTTGATCTTAACAATTGACTTAATTAAGAAAATATTCCTTTGGACCGATTTTCCTAGTTCAATTTTCTTAATGACCAATTCACAAATAATTATATCGTGTCTAAGATTAATTATGTCAAACATTAACCTTTCTTTGGGCCAATTAAAGTTTACATACTTGTCAATCAGAGACTTGTCAAAACTCTAAAATAATTAATTCTCCAATAGAGATCACTTTGGCGATATATTGGATCATTAATTATTTATCTAAATTTGGATAGCTTAAAACATGCTAATTATTTTGAGAAATACTATACGACTACCTTACTTAATGTCCAAACTATTTCGTAATCTAAGTATATATTTAATTGAATTAAATTTACACCTTAAATTTATTATATTATAATATATCTTTAATTGTATTAGAATACAATTCTTAATATATATTATAATATAATACTTATTTATATATATATATATATAATATAACTCTTTAGATATTTTTATATATAATAAACTTTACTAATACTAGTATTAACTGCCACTTTATTTCTTCGGTTCACTTTATATAAATATATTAAGAAAGTTGACCGTGATTATAATCACGTGAAAAGGATTGCACGTAAAACGTAATAAGTGGAACCACCGCGTCTAAATAATTTTAAGTAATTAGTGAAACCACCACTTCTTAACTTTATTAATATAGATTTGCAGTAGCTTTTCAATTGTAACGTGTACGTCTTCAAATTCAAATCTAGTTATAACTTTATTAAAGCTAATGACTGCTTAAGTCTTCAAATTCAAATCTAGTTATAACTTTATTAAAGCGCTTAAGGCACGTCTTATTTTAACAATAATAACTTTTAATTGCATACCGATAACTGCACCAGTTTTACTTATTTCCTTTTAATATATATTTATATAAGTCTTTACCGTTAGGCGAAACAATATCATTAAGGGTAGCTTTATTAAGTAGTAGTTAGTATATATAACTATATACTACATGGAATTAACCCAGAAAAAACTAATTCTCCGATTAGTTTGTCGCCATTAATTTCAAACTCGCATAAATTTCATGGTATTAAGTATTTCACAAATCGATTCATATAAAACTTAACTTAAACAAGAATTTATTACAATTTACGGATCCAACATACTTAAACTATGTTGAATATTTATAATTATTTCCTTCTAAGATATGAAACTAAAATCTAAACATGCTTTGTTGATAAACAAACATTTTTCAGTTTCATAGATCATAATTTCATAATCTGAAAATTTAAGAACTTAACTTCATGGTGGCTCTGATACCACTTGTAAGAAATACTTTTCGAATTTCTTATCTAACTTATTGAACCATGAAGTTAAATCATCCTGTAATAATGCGGAAAAAATACTTACATGATGTAGACATTCTTTGATGTTCAAATTCCGAATTTGCAATAGATAATCTTTGAATCCTTTGCTAGGTTATGATCTTCTAAGAGATGGAAACCAAAACTCAATGGTTGATTCTGAAGGAAGAACCAAATTTTATTTCTTAAAGGCCCTTTTCTCTCTCTGTATTTGATACCGTCCTTTTCTAAAAGTGAAACTCACCTTTATATAGAAAACTGAAGTGAGAAAACGATTATTCTCATTTAACTGTCTGTAACTTCGAGACAGTTACTTAATGAAGACGAGTCCTTATTAAATTTCCATCCTTAAGGACCATAACCCGGTATTATTTTGTTTTATAAAATAACCCCAAAACTTTACGTTTTTCTTAAGTTGTTTATTTACGAATCCAGTCCTTTACAGTATTCAGAATTAAACCTGGTATATATACAATTACCTCCATGATACATATCTTATCTACTAGTCTGTTCCTTTCTTTATAATTATTTTTATTGGACTAATATTAACGATAGTCCGATACATCAATAAAACGTGTGACGGTCCAACTCAATGGAGAAATTCTAACACTCAGTTGAACAAAACTGACATTTAGATACAATAGGGAAGTGTTTTTGCTGAAAGATATTGTCCACAGAAATGAAACCATTAAGAAGCCTCCATAAAAGGAAATAACACTTCTTAGGGGTGATAATATTCCATATTTTAGAATAAATAAACAATTTACGGTGGATAGTTCTCAAATTCTTCAAGTTTTTTTTAAAAGAAAAGGAATCATCATTTAAGAGCTTCCAAATAATAGTATCCTCATTATCATTGGAGAGAGATAATTTAGAAATCATATGAATATCAAAGGGAAGGACATGGTTTCTTGGAAGATCAATGTTCCAAGAGCCATTAGACTATAACTCAGAAGCCAATGTGCCTTTATACCAATTATTATCATCATGAATAGACAAGGTTATAAATGGGTATTTATTGTTCGATTTATCTAACCAGAAATCGATATGACCTTTACCAACATTCCAATAGATATATTGCTCAGCAATGGTTCTGATTTTGACCGTTATTTTCCAGATTTTGGAGTCATTAGGCTTCATATTAATTTGGAGAGGATGAGAAATGGGACAATAGATGGAGTGCATCAGTTATGTCCACAAAGAATTTTTATCTCTAAAATAAATCTAAGGTGACAAGGGAAAGTGTCATGGAAATCTGAAACCTTTGTGATATTAAGTCAATTTTCATCAAAAGGGATGCAATGAGAGGACCCATTAGACCAGATGATAGTGTTGAAAGTTTCTTTACAACTCCAAAGGAATTTATTCGTTAAGTTACTGATTCTGGGGATAGTATATTTAAGGATGATATTGTTTTGCATAAAGAAAACAAGGATGGCCATGAGAACTAATTTAAACTAATGTCAATATGTCCCCCAAAAGACAAGGATTTACTATCCCGCTCAAGAATCTTGTTTCTAATTTTAGTTATTAGGTCATCATAAATATATTTGTGATTGTATTTGTGAATTTGGATACCTAAGTAATTAAATAGGAGAGTACTATTAAAGAAACCAAATATGTTTTTGATGATATTAATTCTGTTTATATCCATATTGTCAGTTTGAATAAAAACAGTCTTATGAGTGTTAATAAGCTCACCAGAAATAAATTAATAATGATTAAGAAATTTAACAACTTTCTTTATGTTATTTATAGATCCATTCATGAATATGATAACATCATCAACATAGGTTAGGGAAGAGATTTTGAGGTGGATTTTGACTGAATAATACATAGAGTTGTTTGAGTTGAAAAGTTTTTTTTTAAATCTCTTAAGAGATATTCCTCAACAATGATGAAAAGACTGGGTGATAAAAGGTCACCCTGCCTAACACGATTGCTAAAATTAAAATAACCATGAGGAGTACCATTTATAAGGATAGAAAATTTAACATTATTGATGCCTTTTTATTAATTGTATAACTTTATCATTACAAACAATCATTATAGGAAAGATAAAGTTGAAAGAAACTTTTTCAAAGGCTTTAGTAATGTCTAGCTTAAGGATGATATTGCCACCTTGCTTCGGATAACTATCATATTTTCTTATGTCTGGGAATTTACTACTGATATGACCTTTCTTCTTCCATACCCAATATATCACTTTGGAATCACTCACAAATCTCCTCGATTCAGACCGAGAGTTTCCTCTATTCTTATTTGAATCTCTACTTATCTCTCTCTCTCTCTCTCTCTCTATATATATATATATATATATATATATATATATATATATATATATATCACGTTCAGTTCAAGACCTTCAGAGTTACACTTTCGAACTATCTTATATAAGAATCTTTTTAGTTTAAAGCACTCTTATATGCGGTTATCGTAAATGACTATTTACGATAGAGCATTGTGTCAAAAAAATTCTCATACACTTTCAATGTAGAACCCAAAAGTATTATTTTTTATCCTTATCTTTTACCTTGACTCTACGTGTACTCAGATTAAGAATGATTCTGCTGAAATTATCAAGGTATTTTCAAATCTCCATACTACTATCTATTTTCAGTGTATACAATTGTTTCTCGAGATACACAATGTTTGTTATGGAAGTTTTCATGTAAAAGGCTTAAAATCGATTCCATATCCCTAACGACGTCGAATCTTCAGATTCCTCTCGAAGCAACTAGTCCACAAGCTCAAGATTAGATCACTAAGAGCCTTGGACATATTTGAACATCACCCGGTTCTTTAACATTCTCATTAATGGAAGCTGACAAACAATTGTATACTCGGAAAGCCCAAACCTTAACTCTCCAAAGAATAAAATTATTATCTCTGTCAAACTTTTATAGGTTTAACTTTGTTAAACACATCTTGGTGACCTTCTTTGGTTTACTAGTGAGAGCAAAATTGCTAACCTCAATATTTTAAATGATATATGTCTTTATTCGTTGTATATATTAATATACAAAAATATTATTACATATATTCCACTCTTATTGCACCCCATGTTGTGGGCATCAAAATATTAGAATTTCAAAAATAGTTGAAGCTAAAGAAGCGTTAGCCGAATCTTGACCATTGGGAGCTAAAACTTGAAACGTTAGTAATCACCTGATTGTTACATAACATGGGATTTAAGAGCTCTGGTTGTTAACTATATTACAAAAGACATATTTAATGTGGTTCAGATTTTGAAAAAATCATACATCCATGGGAAACAAATACTGATTTTATATATAAAAAGGATAAAAGAATACTCTCTCAATATAAAACTAACTCAACCACTCTTATTTTGATACAAAACACCCTCGGTTCAAAAAATTAGATCTCAATGTTTATGGTCTACCTCACTTCTATTGTTAAAACCAAACAAATAATAAGCTTTATGTCTCTATAAATTGTAATTATGTTTTTCACTCGACAAACTACAAGACTTCAATCTTATCGTTCACTTTATATAGACTCAATGATGAAGTGCACAATGCATCAAGCTCACATTAGCCCAAAAACTTATTGTTTTGTGCAACCAAATCAGGATATGGTTGATGTCTCACTGATGCATGGTTCAACTTGTTGGGTAGTGGAACAATATTTTGAAACTTGGAATATTTTATAATTTGTCTACTTTCAAATGCACGCTCTTGATGAATCCTCATAAAATAAAAACTATTTATCATCGATTTCATAACCTTTCATACAAGGGATCAACCGCATTTTAGGAATAAGAATACACAGAATTCTTCGGAAATATTGTTTTGCACCTTCAGTCTAACAGGGTATTAACATGTATCTTTAATAATTCTATTTGGCAATACCACTCTTAGGTTCCAAAAGATATCTCTGCACCAATGTATACAGTTTGTGCTATGGTCAACCAATTTAGAAATTTGGCAGTTCATGCCATTTAGTCTCGGTCATCCATCTTCGGCCCTCGGGTTCGAAAATACTATACACTAGTCCATTTCACCTACACCTAATTCCCTACCTAGAATTATAGTGCCTATAGTATCCATTACCTAAATGTTCAGAATAATCTTTACAAACATCCAGTTCATCTGCCTCCAAGATTGGCACTATTCTCATGCAATTTTGGAATTTTGAAATTGGGAATACCTTCATTACAGAATCAGAAGGATTATATTCACTTGCAATCATTTCCATATACACTTTCTCTCTCTTTAGCACATCTCGGATGAAGTGCGACTTAATATATGTGTCCTAAGTTCTCTCATTGAACTTTGTATTCTTCATTAAACAAATAACACTAGTATTATGACATAACATAGTCACATCATGTTTTATATAAGAAATCTCACTCCATAATCATTTCAACTATATTACCTCTTTCATAGCTTCAATAAAAAACCATATACGCAGCTTCCGTAAACGAAAAGGCAACGATATTTTATATATAAACTTCCAGATAACCACTTAATTGTGCATAGTAAATTGATAACCTGAATTTGACTTATTTGTATCAAGACAACCCACATAGTCTAGGTCAACATACCTTCTCATCAGCCTTGTACTTTTGATCATAACACATCCCAACTTCACCCGAAATCTTCAAGTATCCCTAAGTCATTTGAGGGATTTATAGTGAGGCTTCTCTGGAATTGACATAAATCTGGTCAAAATATTAACAGAGTAGGCAATATTAGGTCGGGTGCAAACTATTGCATACATAATGCTTCCAGTGACATTTACAAAATGTACCTCATATATTAACTTTTTATCTCTCCTATATAATTATTATATATATTTTGGTTGGTGCTTGAGTGGTAATTATCTTTAAAATGACTCTAATAGGAGTTCCTACCTCTCAAACTTTGGACATTTTGGACATCTTCATAACCTTGTGTATGTATTATTGCTGAGATAAAAATATATACCATATGAACATGTTCCTCTCGATTTCAATACCAACTATCATCAAACTCTCTCACATATCCTTATTTTTAAACTCTACCTTCAACCGAGTATTCACCATTTCAATTTTCATCAAGTCATTTCAAGCTATTAGGATATCATCCATTTCAATAAAAAATGTGTCTACCATGCGTGTTACCTCTTAATAATAGTTATTGTTTTTGTAGATGCTTTTTACACAATTGATGGACCTCATAAAAGAATCAAAGTTTTTATTATACAACATCAACGACCTTTTGAACCCATATAGAGGCATCTTCAACAAATACATATCCCATCCTTTATGTTTTTCAAATATTTTCTGTTAATACTGTATTGAAATAATACTTCTATTGACATTTGTGTAAGGAATCTCATACATTAACTTATTATCTTTTACTTTGATTGGTGTTTGAGCGCTACGTAGTTGTATATAGGCACCAATGGGATTCCTAACCTCTCGAGTTTCGGTCGTTCCGAAATTTTTGATACCTTATGAATGCATTCTTATTAAAATAAAATAAAATGCCATCTTAACCTATTCCTCTAGATCGCAATACCAAGTATCCTCAAAGCATCTCCCATATCATTAATCATAAACTCTTTATTTCTCTAAATATCAATATTAAGTATCATTATGGCCTCTCTCATATCATTAATCATAAACTCTTCATTCAGATGAGTCTTCATCATTTCAATTATCCTCGTGTCTTTTCCAACTAGTATTATACCATCCACGTATAATACAAACATAACATCTTCTTACGTACTTTATGAACCCCATAAAATAATCAAATCTTATATTTCACTACGTGAACGATTCTTTCAGCCCATATAGGGAACTCTTCAACGAACGCATATCCTATTCATTCCCTTATCCAAAACCTTTCAGTTGACACATATAGACCATCTTTTCCAATTCTTCATATAATAATGCAGTTTTTACATCCATTTGATCTAAATACAAATATAATCTAGCAACAACTGGCACCAGAAGCCTTGTAAAATTTTGTTTCACAACTATTAAGAAAACTTCAACAAATCAACACCCTCATTTTACGTGAATTCCTTAACCACCAACCTAAATTTATACAAGGATAACTCAAATACAAGAATACATTGCTTCTTTTTGTATATAAATTGACCCCCAACAATCTTTTGATCCTTTGGTTGTTTCACAAGAACCCAAATGCACATCTTCATGAGAGAACTCGGTTTTCGGTTTATGGATTGCGAGAATTTTTATTTATGAATACTTTTCATAGAATTATGATAGCTTTCAGGTTCATAAACATATCATTTCATTTTAGTCGATAAAGCATAACCTATAAACTAAACAAAACCATAACTCTGTGGAGGTTTACTATGTCTTTGTGTAATATCTCTCACCAACTAATAACTGCCAAGATCATGTTGCTCCACAGTGTGATTATCTGATGGTTCTCAAACATCAAGCTCTTGGTCATCTTTAATCTCATGTGATAGGTGAACTTTATCTGCATGAGTTGAAGCTGGAGAAAGTCCAAAATTATCTTTAGCATAAGAATCTTCAGTTTCATGAGAGTACTATATTTGATCTCCACCACTTCATCAATGGGATGACATACTAATCTAAAACCATGTCTCGTCTTATCAAAGTCTTCTCCCGCCGAGGTTTATCTTCTATGTCACTTCTCTCTTTAAAATGAGACAAGAAAGAAGTTTCCTCTTTCTTAGAGTCTTCACTATGCTTTTCATTCACCATGTTATAAGGTTTCAATCTTGTCTTTCACTTTATATTGACTCAATGATAAAGTGCATAATGCATCAAGCTAACATTAACGACAAAATTTTATTCTTTTTTTCTGCCAAATAAGGAATGGTTGTTGCCACATCGAAGTATGGTACAACGTTTTGGGTAGATAAACTATTTTTTACGCTTGTACCATTGTATTATTTGTCTCCTTTCAAATTCACTTTCTATAAATGACATATATTTATCATCCAATTTATAATATTACATACACAAGTGATCAATCTCTTTCTAATAACTTAGAATAATACCTAGACATCTTCGGTAACATGTTTATGCATCTTCAGTTTAGTATGAGATCAACCTGCACATTCCGTTCCAGCAGAAACATTACGATTTTCTTTGACAAATTTACTCGTAGTTTCGAGTATTTTTCTATGTACCTAATTATTCAGTTTGAACTTCGATCGAATAATTTAGCGAGTCAATAGTTTATGTCATTTACTCTCGATCATCCATATTTGGTATTAAAATTCGATAATACTCTGCACGAGTCACATTTTACCTACACCTAACAATTATCCACCTAGGCTTGTAGCGTCTCTAGTATCTGTTACCCTGATGTTCCAAATAATATTCAGAGACATCCAGTTCACATGCCTTCAAGACTTTCACAAGTCTCATTAAAATTGTGAACTTTGAAATAAATAATACATTGGTCAAGGCATCTGAAGATTTTTTTTTCATTTTTAATTATTGCCACCTTCACTTACTTTATCACCACATCTATGGTGAAGTGCAACTATATAATTACGTGCTTAGTTCTCATATGGAACTTTGGATTCTTTGTTAACTAAAGAGTACTTGTATAATCACAAACCTTGGTCACATCTCGTTTCATACTAAGGATCTCCTTCAATAATCCTTCAAGCTATATGGCTAACTTTATAGCTTTGGTAACAACTATATATTCCCCTTTAATATATGAAAATGACACAAAACTCTATATATAGTACTTCAAATTAACCACTCTTCCAAGCATTGGTAAACATAAAACCTGAAGTTGACCTACTTGTGTCAAGACATGAAACATAATCCGAGTCAATATACCCTTTAAACATCTCACCAACCTTGTATTGTTGATCATAACATGGACCAACTACAGCCGAACCCTTCAAGTATCTCTAAGAAATTTTAGGGCTTGCTAGTGAGGCTTCCATGGATTGTCATAAATCTGCTCAAATACTAACATAGTATGCAAGATCAAGTCTCATCCATATCATTGCAAACATAATGTTTTTAATAACATGTGCATAAGCTATCACCTATATAATATTTTTATATTTTACTTGTATTGGTGTTTGAGTGGTACTCAGTTTGAAATTGACACCAGTGGGAGTTTAACCTATCAGGTTTCAGACATGTCAAAATTTTGAGAACCTTCTGTATGTATTTTGGTTGAGATATGAATAAATACCTTCTCAATCCTGTCATCTCAATATTAGTACCAATTATCCATATATCCTCTCCCATATCCTTCATCTCAAACTCTTATTTCAATTGAGTCTTGAGCTTTGCAATTCTATTCATGTTCTTACCAATTATTTGAAGATCATCCATATATATTACTACTATGATTTGTCTCTCCATGTGTATTGATCCATTGCAATAGACACACTTGTTATAATAACTTATTATATACTTTATGGGCCTCATAAAATAATCAAAACTTATATTCAACTACCTCAAACACCTATTTTAGCCCATATAGGGGTCTCTTCAACAAACGCACATCCTTTTATTTCCCTTCTTCAAAACCTTTCTTATTATACATGTAAATCGTCTCTTCCAGTTATTCATGTAGGAAGACAGTATTAGAATTCATTAGATCTATATCAAGATCAAATCTAGCGATAATTGACAACAAAACTCTTAGAGAGGTTTGTTTCATAACCGGTGAGAAACTTTGATTCAAATCAACACCTAAATTTTGTGTGAATCCCTTAGTCATCGACCTAGATTATATCTGAATAACTAAACTCTATGAATTCATTGCTTCTTCTTATATATCTATTTAATACCATTAAGCTTCTAACCCTTTGGTTGTTTAACAAGAATCCAAGTATCCACATTCTTGAGAGAACTCAATACCAACACAGGTTTCCTTCCAGTCCATAAGTCTACTGATAAGCTTTGCAAGACCCTAACTCTACTTTATCCACCCTTATATAAAAAATATTTATCTTCTAACATGCCAATAGAAATAAGGTAATGTTTAACTTCGAGAACATAGATCATATTTGTTACCACTTTCTCAAGTCTTGTAGATAAGTTAACCCGAAAATTTCTTATATTTTTTACACCAAAGGCTTCATCATTCCCAAGGATGACCTTACCACAATTAGACAATCTTAGTTTTTCAAACCAATTTTTATTAGAAGTTATGTGGAATGAAACTTCTGAATTAACACCCACTTATCCATATACATGTAAATAGAAGTTATCAAAGCATCAATAAATTCATTGTCATCTGATACCATGACAATATCTCTAGCATCTTGCTTTATATATTTTTTCATTATTTCTTATGCATGGGTGTTTACTACCGATTTGATATTTCTTCGTGTACAACCAACATCTCACTTTATAACTACTCACAAAACTCATCGATTTCAGACGAGGGTTTCTTCTTTTCTTGTTTGAATATCTCCTTTCATGTATGCCCTTCACACTCAGTCCGAGATCTTCAAGGCCACTAGTTAGAATTGTCTTCCTTTGAATATGCTTTGAGTTCAAATAAATCTTAACTTTGGGCATCATAAATTATTTTTTATGTTAGAGTATCAACAAAATACTCATACATTTTTGAACGAGAGCGTAAAAGGATTATTGTTTGATCCTCATGTTTTACCTTGACTCTAAATACATTCAAATCAAGAATGATTTGATTGAAATCATCAAGGTGTCTTCGAATATCAATTTTATTTTTCATTGCCAGGGAATATAATAGTTTCTTGAGATATAACATGCTCTCAAGGAATTCTTCATGTAAATGGATTTTATCCAATTATATATCCCCAATGTCGTATGCTCTTCTGATACATTTTAAAAAAACTCGTCTCGAAAGCTGAATATTAGAGAACTATGAGCCTCCAAAAATACTTTGGAATCAACTAATTTTTTTAAATTCTCATCAATGATATTTGAAATAAATTTATGTACTAAGAAAACTCAAATCTTTTCCAGAGGTTGAAATCATTATCTCCATTTAATTTTTCCATGCTGAACTTCATCGAACTTATCTTGATAACTTTATTTGGTTTAAAACTAAGATCTAAAGCTCTGACCTCAAGATCCGAGATGATTTTTGTATTTTTTTCCAAATCTATATTACCACAAAGAAATATTGTTACAGATGTTCCACACTCAATACACTACTTGTTGTGGAAATCACAATATTGGTAAGTTCAACAATGACTGAAGGAGTAAACACCTTGTTGGGTAGTGGCACCATTGTTTTTATGTTTGTACTATTTTACTATATCTCTTCTTTCAAATGCATGCTCCAGATTAAACCTCATAATCAAAGAAATAGATTTATCATTCATTTCATATTCTTACACACAAGTTATCCAACTCCTTCCAGGAACTTATAAGAATACCTTGAAGTCTCTATCAACATAATTATGCACAATCGATCCAATTAAGATCAACATGCACCTTTAGTTTCAGCATATTTATTTCATTTATCTTCAGAAAATACACTATTATATTCCATTAGATGTATCCGCACATAAGTCTTTAGTTTGAGCTTCGATGGTTCTTTCCTTGTAGTCTCGTTCATCCATCTGCATCTCTAAAGTTTAGCAGTATTCTGTATCATTCACTTTTAGTTTACACCTAAATATATATATATATATATATATATATATATAATTTAATGTCTTAAAAAAATAACATAATAATGATAGGTTTGTGGATTGTCTGCATCTTGATCTAATATAATAAGATTCTAGTTACTCAGTTATAGATATTTGAGAGTTCACGAGCTGTCGCGCTAGGGATTCTTCTTGAAGAGAGTAGAAAGTTCCGAACTCTTGATGAAATAAAGAAATCTGAATAATCAATTTATGCGAAGTTATAAAACCTAAATTAAAGAGAATAATAAAAAATATTATTTTCTCTCTCTAACCTCTATAATTATAAACTAGTGAATAAGTCCCATGACTAAACATTATATATATGGCTTCCAATTCCACATCTATCTATTATGCTTAATAACGAAAATACCAATTATTCTCGCGTCCCTCGGGGACCATAACCGTTATTGGGTTCATGGAACCCAACTCTTGCTAAACAAATACCATTTACACTAAACATTCTCATGTGAATGATGTTCTCTTAAATAACGTTGGACATTAAATCCTTAGTAAACGAAGATGAAAAAAGAAAAAAAATTATAATTTATTATAATATAAATGAACATTAAATAATAATAATAATAATAAAGTTGTTCTAATATACTTTATTTTAATTTCTTTGACAATAAATAATTAAATATATATTTTTATTTAGATTATAGATTTATTCTCATAAAACATGTACATAAATTGACCAACATCCACTTTACCCTCGACTTTTTTGTATCATGTAATAATTTGTTCTTTATAAAAATTAAAAGATTCATGTGAACCTTCACAACGGTCAATCCCTGAAATACTTAAATATTTCCCTAGTTTTTTTTATCATGAATGTTATACTTCATTTTAAAATTCGTGAGCACGCGTCAGCGTTTCAATTTTCAAATAATAATAAACGTTGTGTATATCTTGGAACTTTTACTCAATATTAAAAGACTTGTTAAGATAATTTGTTGTTTACCACACCATAATATTTTGTCTTTTTTATAAACATATTGAACATAAAAAATTATCCTACTAAATAGTGGTACCTAACACATAAGATATTTTATCCACAAATTTATCATCAAATTATATTTCCACATAAATGTTTTGGTGGCATACAACAAGTTACTATAGTTTATGGCAACGAATGTGCCAAACTCCATAATGCATTAATAAGTTCATCCCAATACTTAAACAATAATATAACATTGATAAATCATGGTATTATTGATGATCAATAAATAAATATCTAATGTAACAAACTATTGACCGTAACTGAAATTTGCATGCATATTTAAACTTTGTAATCTTCTTTTGGATTTATTAATGTTTAGTAATTCGTTATACACAAGTAATATAGTTATTGGGTTGTAATATATGTTAATTTTTCTCAATACCACCACTAGAATACATGATACCAATATTCATTTAATGAATCTTAACGATGAATATTGCAACATGTACTATGATTATCTTGAAAAAGTATTGTAATTGACTACAATTAAAAATTCACTTAAAAGTAAATCTTGTTATATTGAAGGAAACTTATTTTATACAAAAACTTATGTATATCTTATAATGTTACTTTTCAAGTCAAGCATGGTTCAAATATGAATTTCCAAACAACTAGAATTTTTTCTTTAGATTACATATAACCGCCTAACGGAATTGTCTTACATTGATTGTATACTCTTGTTACAATATTCTATGATTGATAGTTGAGATTCAATCTCATAATATATAAATTTACATTTAAGTCTTATTTTATATCACAAAAATCTCAAATTTTCCTATAGAATCTTTATGATGTTAAAAATTTGAATCTAAATTCTTCTATTATATCATAAAAAATTAATGTTCTTGTAGAAACTTTTATGACTTTAACGGATCGGAAAAAAAATTCTTTATTACATTATTCATGACTAAATTTTCTTTTAGAACACTTATGACATGGTGGAAACTACAAGTAAATTTTTATGTTACGTCATAAGAAATTTAAATAGTTTTCTAAAATGCTTTATAAAAATATTTTGCATAATTTGATTACAAAGTATTTCATTTATTTTTTGTCGATCTTTGTATGACATGTTCTAAAATTAATTTTCATAATTTATTGAGTATCTTGAGTTTTTACTTCATGAAAAATTACAACTATTTATTCTTAAGTGGGGATTTGAACATTTATTTCTAAAGAAAATGGGTAATTCTTATGATTAGGGATGATCAGTAATGAAAACTAAATCATAAATATTTGAAACCAAATATATTATTTATGATTCTTCTCCTAAAACTAAACTTGTTCACCAATTAATTCCCTTCACATTTAATATTTTCAAAATTACTATATTGTCTCATATATAAATATAAGTAGGATCCTAAACTAAACTCTTATAAAATGGAATAAGTATTAAATATAAAATAATTATTATAGTATCAGACTACGATTTCTCTTTGTAAAGCCCATAAATTCTTTCACTTAACATCCGTAAATGTACAAGTGTTTCAAAGAGAACTTTCATAGGTTTAAGGTTAATGTACCGTTTTTAAGGTTAGAGATGACACACTTAGCTCTCTTACCAAAATGGTATCATACTTTTGGTTTAAAGTACTTCAAATTGTGAATTGGTTTCCAATTAAGATGATTACATGTATAATCACCTATAAATAATGTCTTATCTTGGCCATTCTTACATAAGAATGATTTCATATAGTTTTTTTTATTTGTTCAAAGATTTTAATTTTTTTGTATGAACTTAATTTCGTTTACTTGGTCAATTTATCATTAATATATCCAACGATTGAATAAATAGTCAGAATAGTCAACCAATAGCACCTAATATAATTAGCTTACCAACCGTTTTTTAAAGATGGGAATAAATACTCATGAAAATGGTGCTCGCTTTTAATTAATTTTAGTATATTATAAAAAATATGCATAACATCATTGTAAAGGGTAATGAAATATATATTATATACAATTTATCCATTTCAAAATTCCTTTATGCATGAATTCATTCTTAATAAAGTTGTTTTATCATAATTTTTTTAGTGATTTTAATGTATTTTTATAAACAAGAGAAATTGTGATGGTTATAATTGTATTAGTCCACCAAGTGTTTCAAAAAATAAATGTATTAAATAAATATTTTTTTGGTCGAGTCAAGTCTCAAACCTCTCATAGTCTTCTGAATTTGTCATAGATCTTTAGAAAAAAGTAACCTTTGTGCTAAATTTTACTAAGCATTTTTAAGATTTACTTAATGTCCATATTAATTGAACTCATATAAAAAAATATAAAATGTATAGTTAATAATGACTACCTCATAAAATATCAACTAAAAAATAAACTATAAAAATTGACCTTGTAATAGATTTATTACTAAATATACTCATAAATTTCACCATTGCTCCATTTATAATAGATTCTAGTGTAAACGCCTTAATTTCCATCATTTTCATATTAGCAAACTTAGATAAATATGAAATAACATAAAACACTGAAAATATGAATTTTGACAATAAAAGTGAATACCTTAATTGTATACTAAGAAAATTTGTTATGATATTCTTAAAGAATGCTTCATAAACTATCATCAAATTTATATCCTTAGATTTTACCCTCCGATCCTCCAACAATCCGTTCAAATTTTAATTTGGAAAAAATAGTCTAGTTACATATACTGATATATAATATGGTACTGTTAATAACAAGCATATCATATTTTCTTTTTACTTATATAATTATATTATGATTTTCAATTTGGTTGCCTAAAAGTACAACTAGAACCTTAATGTAACGTGGATGAATAATTACATATTACTAAACAAACATTACTTGATCTTACTTATCACCTAAAATAACACAAATGACTGAATTATCCAAGCCTCTTTAAATTCAAATATACATTAATATTATCTGACTTGTTGCCATCTTTAGTAAAGACCTTTCTGCCAGCGTGTTATAAATTACTTTTATAGAACAGTTCTGTAAGAAAAACAATGTTGTTTCATGACCAAATCTATCAGTAACAAAACTTTTTTTGGGTCGATTAGACTATTTTGTCGCATAATAAAACAAATCTGTACAACATTTTGCTCATATAACAGTTTATATGTGAATGTAATAACGACGTCATATAATATTTTTCTCTCCATTGGATAAATATATGCATAATATATATATATTTAAGCTGACTTATGCGTAAACTACCGTATTTGCATGACATCGAAACTTCATTTCTGTATCAAATACAATAATAATCATTTTGCTAATATATTTGGGTCTATAAATGATTCATGTAGAACAATACTTTTCCATACAAAAGAATTATTGTTTCATATTTCACCACAACATAAACTTCTATAAAAGGAATCATGATCTAAAATATTCATCAAAAGGCTCAGATATTATAACGGTAGATATTTTTCATTAAAACTCAAAACCCAAAAAACAAATCCTTGAACATACATGAGATCATCTTCGTGGCAATGTGCATGGTCGACACGGTGTTACGGAAAGTGCAATCGTGGCAATGTGCATGGTCGACACGGTGTTACAGAAAGTACAATCGTTGCATTATCATCATAGTATTTCGACAATGTAATCGTTGCACTATCATAAATTTTAAATCTTCGGGGCAATCCAATATTTTATAGAATAAAAAACCTTACTTTTTTATGAATTACAGTTTTATCAAATCAAAAGTGTAAAACTACAGATCTATGATCATACTTCAATTAATCTTTTTCTCAAACATATATACATGCAATTAAGTTAAGCTTAAAAAGATATATCTCTAAATCATATTATTCTGAAGTCACAGATCTAATCAGATTTTGGAAACTTGTATAGGTTATTTAAAATAAATAATGTAGTTATAATATCACCTGTAGAATCTAAAATAAATGGCTTCTCATTCAAATATATAAATTATATATATAATTTTATGTCTTAAATAAATTATATTAATCAAAACATCTTTGCGGATTACTCGAATCATTATTATTAAAGAGAGTAAGATTCTGATAGCTCGGTTGTGGATGTTTGGAAATTTCATGATGAATCACGTTAGAGTTTTTTTTAAGGAAGTGGAAAGATCCACACTTTTGATGGCAGAAATCCTAAAGCAAAAAGAATAAAAAAATCTGTTTTTCTCATTATAATTGTTA
Source organism: Limnanthes douglasii subsp. nivea (assembly GCA_036936605.1). Taxonomy (NCBI): domain Eukaryota; kingdom Viridiplantae; phylum Streptophyta; class Magnoliopsida; order Brassicales; family Limnanthaceae; genus Limnanthes; species Limnanthes douglasii. The sequence continues at coordinate 269,777,597 of JAUPFV010000001.1, forward strand.
CGAAATGCTTAGTGAATAGGGTTCACTTATAATGATTATATATGATTTTTAATTTCACATGAACCCATTGTTTCAATAATATTATTATATGATGATTGTTTGTTCTATAATATTATTATATGATGATTGTTTGTTGCAAAGAACCATAGTTTAATATATTAGGTTTACATGGCCGTTATTTATTTTTTTTTTATTTTTTTTATTAACGGACTTAAATTGAAATGAAGGGAAAGTACAAGCCTTTTTAGGCAAAATTACAAAAATTTGAAAACAATTCCTTTAAGCGCAAAAACCATCGTCTTCTTCCCTAAGCTTCACGAACCAGACTTCAAAATTCCCAAATTCCAAACCCTAATTCGATAAACGCAAATAGCCTAAATTGATACTTTCCAAGAATACGATGGCCTTCAACTTAGAAGGAGCATCAATTGCATTAAACTCCATACTCAATTGAATCCTCAAATCCTCCTTAGCAATCAAATCAGCCCCAAGATTTTGCTCACAATAAACATGTCCTATAACCATTTCTGATTTGATAAGCTTTCTGCAACACCTTAACATCGGTTCCAGATACCAAACCGAATTTCCATAGAGCAATAAGTTAACCAGAATCAACGAATCAATCTCCATATCAACCTTGCTCAGACCCAAACTGTTGCACAATCTCAGACCATCGAAAAGAGCCCTACACTCTGCAATCAAATGTGAACCCTTACCATACAATTTGTCGATACCGAAGAAGATATTTCCCTTGGTATCACGAATTAAAGCACCACCACCCGATTCAGCATTAGAGGTACAAGCACCGTCGATGTTTATTTTATACCTACCCTGCTTTGGATTTTTCCATTTCAGAAACAACGGCTTGATCCAAGCTTTGATCTGAGTTACACAACCCATACCAGTAGCTTCTCTTACAAATCTTCCCCAATGCATTCTATTCAGAATTTTAGCATGATCTAGACTCGATAAGATGAGAAGAATGTGATTGATTATAGTAACAGAGTTAGTATTTTCGCTGTTGATTTTCTTTTTATTACGACATGACCAGATCGACCATGCTATTATTACAGGCAAGATCGTGAAGATGTCACAATTCCTTTGAGCAGCCCAGTACCATTTCATAGTAACGTGAGAAACTGACATGTGAGGCTGGATTTGTACTCTGAAGATGTCACTGAAATGTCGCCAAACAGACCAAGCTTGCTGACATTGCACTATAGCATGGTTAGTAGTTTCTATATTGTTGCAATGAACACACTTAGAAGCTCGATGGATATTTTTAGACGGCATAACTTCATCAGATGGTAACCAATTGTGAAGAACTCTCCACAATAAAAAAGAACACTTTCTTGGGGTTACCACATTCCATGTCTTAGCATACAGCCTAGTAACATAACCTTTAGATCTGATGTGATTCAATTTATCTTTGATATTAAACTTTACATCCTTTGATAAGGACAAAAGCATAACATCCTTATTATTATAGAGACTAACCTCTTTAATTTTGTTAATCTCCGTAGAAGTAAATCTTGTACTGAGCTTGTCTAAATCCCAAGAATCTTCCAACCAAAAATCCTTGACAAGATCATTAGCACTGTCCCACAAAATTCTTCTGTCATTATTATCAGTTACTTTTATGAACGGACTAACTGAACATCATATATCATACCAAAAGCTCATGTTTCCATGACCAGGCAGCCAAAAAATATAATCATCAGCCTCCTCTCTAGCATTAATTATACGACTCCATGTTTTAGACTTCCTTTGAGGATATATAGATAAAGCATGGTGAATATTATCTCTGCAATAAGTAGACATCATAAATCTAGCCCATAGAGAGTGTTGCATCCTGAAATTGAACCAGATCTTCATTGAATAAGCATGTTGCACATCTTTTAACTTCTTAAGATTGAGGCTTCCTTCTTTAAAAGGCTTACATAGCCTATCCCATCTAGCCCAACTAATAGCTCTCTTGTCATCTTTTCTCCCCCACGAGAATTTATTGAGAAGAATCTCCAGCCTATTGATGATACCAGCCGGCAAAGATGTGTGCTGCAGATAGTAATTGGGAAAAGCAACAAGAACAGACTGGATCAACAACAGACGCCCAACAAACGAAAGGTGCAACTTGTCCTAATCCATAATCTTGCTCCTGACTTTGTATATTAAACTTTCAAAATTAGCAATTCTAGAAGTGATAGGAATTGTAGTACCCAGATAGTTGAAAGGTAAATAAGAATGCTTGATATTCCACATATCTTCAATGTTAACTATTTGTTGAGAACCCATCTTGCTTGAAACAATGAGCTTAGACTTGGCATTATTAATTACCTGACCAGAAACACACTGATAGTGATCCAAGGCAGACTTTATAGCACCCATTGCACTAACATCACCATTTGTAAAAACCATGAAGTCATCTGCAAAAGCTAAACAAGCAATATTCTGATTACTTTTAGTTTTGTATCTAACCATAGGATTACCATTAGAGATTAACTTGATACTCCTAATCAGGTACTCCTCAGCAAGAATAAAAAGACTCGGGGAAAGAGGATCCCCTTGTCTTAGGCCTTGAGAGTTAGGAAAATATCCTGTCATTTCACCATTAACCAATATTGAAGAGAACACATTACTAATACAGCTACTAATAAGACCTGTAATAGTATTATTAAAACCAAAAAACTTGAGGATGTTGAAAAGAAACGTATGATTGAGCTTATCGAAAGCTTTAGTCATATCAGTCTTGATGATGATGTTACCCCTTTTCCTATTGCTGTTAATGTCAAAACACAGCTCTTGAGCAAGAAGAATAGAATCCTGAATACATCTCCCATTAACAAACCCACCCTGCTCGTCAGAAATTAACTTAGTCAGAATTTTTGATAGTCTGTTGTTTACTATCTTCCCCACGATCCTTGAAAACACAGTGGTTAGGCTGATAGGTCGAAAATCTTTCCACTTGTTAGGATTGTCAAGCATAGGAATTAAACAAATCATTGTAGTTTTCACTCCCTTAGGCAGATCATACCCCTTGAAGAAACTTTTAACAGCATTACAAAGATCACTTCCCACTATATCCCAGCACCTCTTATAAAACTCTCCATTGAAGCCATCAGGGCCAGGAGCAGACTCAGAATTTAAATGATTAACAACCCCATAGATCTCATCATCCTCAGGAATACAAGAAATGCAACTATTATCCTCCTCAGAAACCAAAGAAGGAATAACTCCCATCATGTCAAGATCAGACACAATCCTACTGACAGGAGCAAGCAATATTTTAAAGTACTCAACAACAGAATTTCCAATGTCTTCCTTACCAGTTAACCAATTATCATCAACCTTAATTCTATCAATTCTATTCTTCTTAAGCCTCTTCTTCACAAAGCTGTGATAGGGAGACGTGTTCCTATCAGAATCCTTTAACCAAGACGCATGAGCCTTGTGCCTCCAAAACATCTCCTCCCTATCAAGAAGTAACAAGTGATTCTGCTTGGCCTCCTCCAAAGAAGATTTATTAACATCATTAAACTCATTTTGAAGCAATGTTTCTCTAATGATAATGATCTCTTCAGATTGTTTAATAACATCAAAGATATTCCCAAATATACTCTTATTCCAAACCTTCAACACAGACTTCAATCGTTGCTGTTTAATCCAGAAGACCATAATCGGATTCCTCACATCATCATTTATGTCCCCAGACCAACTCTCTTTAACCTTCTTCAAAAAGTCAGGGTGAGTAACCCACATATTCAAAAACTTAAACAATGACTTAGTTCTTTCAAGATTAGAGGAAACTTTAATAACAATGGGGCAATAATCAGAACAACTCCTTGCAAAATGAGAAACAGAAGTACAATCAAAGAAGTCCAACCAAGCAGAATTATACAAAACTCGATCCAGCCTCCTCCATTTGTGTCCATTGGACCAAGTATAGGGACAACCAGTGAACCCAGCATCAATCAAACTACAGTCCATAATAAGACCATTAAACTCATCCATTCCCCTTTGATTAATAGTGGAGCAAGAAAGTTGCTCCTGAATGCTAGAAATAACATTGAAATCACCAAACATAATCCATTCATGTGAAGACACATCCAGGTTTCTAATAGTATCCCAAAGAAAAACCCTCTGATCTCTTTTACACTTTGCATAAATAATAGACACATGAAACTCTTTATTTTTAGAAGGATGGCCTACTTTAAGGTGCAGCAGCTGCTCACTATCAAAAACCACCTCAACCTTGTAATCATGATGCCAAAACACCCATATTCAATTATTAACATTACAGTTATACCCACTCAACTTCAGTTTCTTAGCAACCAAACACATCTTTTCAGACTTAACAAAAGGCTCTTGAACAGCAACAAAACTAGCCTTTAAAGAAGTGACCATAGACTTTAATCTTTGAATCGTTTCCTTATTAGCAAGCCCTCTTGCATTCCAATTTAACATAGTAATAGTCATTAATCAGAAGAAGTTTTATGGGCTCTTTTGAGCTTCATAATCTTAGAAGAAACAGGACCCTTTGAACTCCAAATGTTCGAAACCTTCTTAGTCTTCTTAGACTCCTGCTTTTTTAATTTAACTTCTTCAACCTTATCCTTCACGGGAGAACTAACCAGACTTCCATCATGTTTTGGAGAACCATGAGTTTCATCACTAAAAGTCTCAAACATGTTCCTTCTTTCTAACGTTTTCAAAGCATCTATCATCTCTCCTTCATTAACATTGCCAGAAGAAACACTATCTTCACCAACAGTTTTCACCATTCTAAAAGAATGACTATCAGACTCCATAAAATTTTACAAAGAACTGTTAACAACTCTGTCAACCACAATTGATTTTAACAAGCGACCAGATTCATAATTCTTAATAGAAGCAGTTTGAACCGATTGATCACAAAGATTATCAATATCTTGAGTATTATTATTTTCATTCACCTGATTTAGATTTTGAGAACAAGAAACTTGATCAGGCACACCTGAACCTTCTTGACCCTGACAATACACTTGACCATTCCCTGAAACCTTTCCATCAGGCAACAATTTCTTACAGTTATCATTTGAATGCCCAATATGAGTGCAATTACTACAATACAAAGGGATGTTGTCATACACAAGATCGATCCAGTAAATATCATTTTCACCAAACTTTATCTGAATCTTATGAACTAAGGGTTTAGAGATATCTACTTCAACCCAAAACCTGCAGCAATTTTGTCTAGCCCTGTTAACAGAAGGCACCCAGACCTTCAAAGAAGTTCCCAAAACCTTCGCTATTTCACTAATCGTAGAGTTATTAAATAAGAATTCCGGCAAACTTGGAAGAGAGACCCAAATCGGCGTAACCGGACATTCAAGATTCGGATCGAAACCTGGAGTCCATTTTAACAGTCTCATTGTTTTACTTCCCAAAACCCATACATTTCTTGACCATAGCTTCTTGAAATCTTCTATATCTGTGAATTCGACAAAAATATGTTTGTAATCCCAGACAGAAACACTAAAGCTACCTGTAAAGTTGAATTTAGATAAAAAATTTTTGAAGATCTCCATTGAAGGTTTTCCAGTTGCAAATTTGGCTATTAAAGTGTGTTTTGAAATCTTCATTAACTACTCTTTATCACCAATATCAAATGTGATTACTGGAAATTCATTCGTAAGAGAAACAGAGACATTTGAATGCTCAAACTCTGTTCTTCTGGGTTTCAACATATCAGCATAAGATCCCTTCTTAGATTTATCACTGTCATTCTCCTTAATTCTCTCTTCAAAGATCGGATTGGAGATTATATTGCAATCAGTACCAGGTAACTCAGAATTCAGCATACCGTTCTTGATTTCCAGATTTCTTGCCTTAGACAAAACTGTATTCCTAAGCGTAGGAAAATCCTCATTAGACATTCTCATAAACCAGAAGGAACATATTACACAAGAACGATTCAATGAAAGAATCAAAAATTCAAAAAATACAGACTCTGTTCTTGTTCAAGAACAGAGTTTCTCCAAGAACCATCTTTTTTGAATCATTTACTATAAAAAAAATCAAAAAATTTATTCAAAAATTTGACCGTTATTTATTCAAAAATTTGGATATTTTTTTTTTTACGTTTTTAAAATACCTTTACATTCAATACTTGGACAGAATTTTTGTTATTCATTTTATTTTTAATTTGGACGATTCTTATCTTTAAACATCAGGTAACTTAAATCTCAATCTAAAATTTTGGTAAAATTGTATCGAACGTTTTAGATTTACACCTAAAAAACAAATTTCAATTTATATTTTTTTCTCATTTTATAATAAAAAAAATGAAGAAATATAGATCCGAATATGTAAAATCCAAATTTTATAATAATTCGTAATTTTAAAAAGAAAAGACCTGGCTTATATTTAATCGTTGAAGGAGAGTTCTAGTGAATTGTGGATCCAATCAATCAAATGTAGTCCTTTCGTGTTATAGCCGTGTTTCATGCATGCTGATGCTGCAACTAAGATACATAGCTCTCTCTCTCTTCTTCTCCATATCATATGTCTTGTTCCTGGGATGATGTTGGCATGTCAGTGTAACCTCGAGAGTTCCTTCACATTCAAATTCACCTTCACCTTCACGATCATCAATCATCAATCATTGTAACATCACACGACCCATCAAATCGTGAAAGGACCTTCCTAATCATTCACCTTTTCTCTTCATGTCAAGCCCTTTTCACTACTTTAATTCTACAGTACCTTCCCTAAACCAATGGACTATAAACTAAAACTCCACTATTTTTCTTCTTATTAAGCTTTGTTTTGTGTGGTTAATCAATTATGTGACTTAGAGTTTTTTTAGAGCATTTGTTGGTCATTGTTGTTTCGCTTTTAAAGGTTTTATCGGTTCGTTTCATTATCAGTTTTATTGATTTTATTTATTCAATTTCATATCGGTTCATATCGGTCTATCGATTTTATCGGTTCGATTTTTAATAGATTCTACGAATTTATCAGTTTCATCGGTTCGGAGCATTTGTTGGTCATTATTTCATTTCTCACGGTTTTATTAGTTCGATTTATTATCAATTTTACCGGTTTTATTGATTTCATCTTCTCGATTTCGTATTTGTTCTATCAGTTTATCGATTTCATCGATTCGGTTTTTAATCTGTTCTACAAGTTTATCAGTTTTATCAGTGTGGTTTCGAATCGATTTTATCGTTTCGTTCCTTATCGATTTTGATTTTTAAATTGAACCGCAAATCAAACAGTTAAAATTCAGTTTAGTTCTCGATTCGATTTTTATCGATACGGTTCCGGTCCGGCTTTCATGTCTCCAAAACCGTTACAGCCCCAGCAACATGCCTATCTCAAGATAATATTTGTTAAATAATTCAATTCTGTTCGTTAAATTTGAAGGTAGTCCATAATTTAAAGGCCAAATAAATCTTTAAAGTTTAGAATTTTATGCATGTACTGTACGTAACTTAAAATGAGTATTGTCTTGTCATGTTTTCATGTTATGTAAAAGCAGAGTACTATGTGACGTTGCATGCCTGCTTTTATACAAGTAGAGGCAGCTAGTAGTAAAAATAGTAAACGGTTAATAACTTAATATACCTATTGCAGTAAAAATCTACTGTTACTTTTAAGTCATATATAGTTTTCGAACATATTGTCAAATTATACATTTAAATTCTTAAGCGAATTTTGTAAAGTTTACTAATTACGTACCAATAGCTATTGAGTTATATGTTAATTAATTTTCCATAGAATATGGTTTGTATTTAATTTTTATGATTTAAATCATTCTAAATTTATTACATGATTGCGTGTCGTTAATGTTTGCTGGCCGACACTCCTGTATGGTCATCTTCATTTTTAATTAGTCTGGCCTCTTCTTGTTTGAGTATGATGTCTCACTATCAATCCTTAACGTACCTAATTTAAATTAATATAAACACTCAATAAATAACGTATTTCGAGTAGTTGCTTATAAAATAGATTTTTTAAAAAAAGTATTTGGTTATAATTTTTTTAATTGTAAATCGAAAAATGAAAGTCTTGTAATAATTATTATTAGTTTACCACCAAGGTTAGTTTCATCTATTGTTTTTCTCATTTTTCCTCTTTACTAATCTATTTTATTTCCCCTTTTTTTTTAGGAGAACTCAAAACTAAACAAAAAATTCAATTTCATAATAAATTTGAAACCCAAAATTATAAATCAAAAGAGTAAGAGAGTAAATCTATAGGGATGTCAACGGTGAAATCAATGGTAAATTCATAAATTTTGTTTTTTTATAATAAGCATATATTTGTTTATGTATTATACATGAGTTCAATTTCTACTTGTTTATAAAAAAAATAGATAACAAGAATATCTTTATTTTTGCCTAATGTGGGAGCTCAATTTCTGTTTATTCGTTCCTTAACTTATCGTGTTAAGGAGCTAATCTATATTTTAGCAATAATGTCAATTAATCTGATTTGGTTTGAGGAGAAATTCTGATTATAGTCTCAAAATTAGGAAAAGTGATAAGATTTTTCATCAAATGTCAAGCGATTGTTGTTTTTATATTAAGCTTTATTGTTGTTGTGCATGTTTCATAGTTGATAATTAAGCCAACTTACCCGATGAAAATGATAGTAGAATGGTGCACATACCCCACATATTACCGCGAGATGAACTAAATGATGTGGAAGATCTTGAGAGGGAAATTTAAACCGGGTGCGGTAGAAGAAGTCATGCAGAATATGATGAAGAGACAACAGATTTAGAGCAAAAATCTCTTTTATCTTCAATTAATGATAAAAAAAATTATTGATGATGAAATTTGTGGTATGGTTATAACACTTGTATATTATTTTTCTCTCTTAGTTTGTCTCGGATCACTTTATTTAATTAATTGGAATGCACATAGTATTGGTTGTACATTCTTTTGGATATACCAAATTGGTCACGAGCAAAAACTATCCATTTGGTTGATGCAGAAGCATATTGATAAATAGTCTAAATTAAAAATTGGATCTATTATTTAGGGTGATCATCTTAAAAGCTATGTACACATAAAAGCAAACGTAGAAGCTCATATTAGGATTCAGTCTATGATTAAATTAAAAATTAGATCTATTATTTAGTGTGACCACAAAATGATGATTATGTTTCTTGCTAAGAGTCAGTCTATTATATTTCTCGATTCTCTTTGAATTTGATCAACTATCTTTTTATAGTTTAGTTGTAAAGATTGTAGTTTTTCTAGTTGAGAGGTTGAATGCTACTCACTTTTATGTTTATAGATCTTGTGTTATTTTTAGTACGATACGTTGAATACTGATCACGTGTCTATTTTATTAAATTAATCATATGAGGATTTATTTTTACCTAAATATTTCGAAACCATAGTCTTTGATGAGTTTGATTGTAATTATTAGTTCATTGTTGTTTTTTAGATTGTTGGATATGGTTGTGAGTAACGTATTACATGGTGTTTTAGATTTTATCTTGTTACTTGGACATGTTACTAAATGCTGGTAATGCATTATATTATGGACTTCCATAGAGGAGTATAATGTAAATTGATTTATACAAATTCTTTCTGTCATTGTTAGTACTAGTCTACGTTAATTGGGCAAATGACTCCATATTTTCTTCTGAATATAGCTATGAGTAATTACTATTGTATTAGTGAAAATGCTTATTCTCTATATGTTGAGTCCAATTAAGAAAATAGACTGATTAACATGGGTTTGGTAATTTTTTAGCAGAATATACTATAATGTGTTAGGCATATTACTTGTGTAATGGTGATCTTGTAAAGTGATAGCGTCTCATAGATGAAATTGTCGCTAATTGGGAAAGACCATAAACTATATGTGTGTTTTATTTACATTAAAATTGTATGAATTTTTTTTGGTTATATTTGCTTACATGAAAAATGCATGAAAACATGTTCGGTTGTTATAAATTCTGCTTATATTAAAAATATATGAAAACACATTCAGCTGTTATATTATGCTTACATTAAAGATGCGTGAAAAAGATATTTTATTGTTATATTTGGGCATACATATGACTCACATAAAAACTATGTTTATCCAAAAAGCCATCATCCCGTATGTTTTGTCATGTATATTTGTTTGGAGGCAAATTTTCATAAAATTTTAAGACTTTTGGACCTCATTCATCAATATATTATTGCATATATACAATTTACATATCATAAGTAGGAATACATATCGTTTAAACCCGTGAGCCATCTTTGTCCTAAATTTTGTGAATGTATGAATCAAAGCATACTTTAAATTCTTAATAATCTGAAATATATATTATGCATGATAACAATTTGGAGACAAAGCATAAATAATATTCACTATAACTAAGTGATGATTTGAAATAAATATGTTTTGACGATTCATCAAGTGAGGCTTCAAAATTTCAAGAAACCATATCAAATTATCACTATCTACAGGCCCAACAAATGAAAAATTCAACCATGATTATACTTGCAGACTTATAAACAATAAAATTTAATAAGACTTGTGGTTTTGGTTCAGTTTCGGGTTTTACATTTAAATATTTTACGTGTTTTACAATTCATAATTTTACATAATATGTGATTCTCGATTCATATTGAAATGTATTATGTTCTTGCGACTTTTATTTCAGCAATAGTGATTCGCATCTCACACTTAGATATTACACTTTTCGCGAATCAAATTTATTACATTAAAAATTTGTGTTTTTCGATTTAACATAATACTTGTTTAACGGTTTACATTTAAACATAATACGTGTTTCGTGATTCATGATTCACGATTCACATGTTTTATAATTAAAAACATAAAAAAAAAATTATCAACCATTGTTACCATTTTTAGCTATGATAGTTAATATTACTAATTTATGTTTTATCGTAATAAATGTTCCATCAACGAATAAAATGAACGATAAAAATGGAAACTATGGATACAAGACCCAAATATTATAAAACACCGTTTGGAAGAGTTGTTTTGAAAGGTATACTCGAATGCGTAGTCACTTGTAAATTTAAGACTCTTAAATCATTCAAAGTACCATTTAATTAGAATTAAAAGAAGTAAAAATATCTCCATGAATGGTCATAAAGAAATCTATGAAAGACGATACGAGATATTCAAAATGTAGTCATTTAAAATAAATGATATTAGACTCTTAGCTATCACATCATGTATGGATCTAATAGAATCATGTATCTCATTACCAATCAAATCTGATGTCAAATGCTTCATATATTTTTTCAAAAACTAGTGCAACAAGTATGCTATTGAATATACTTATTAATGACCATAAATCTAGTGGATGTATCAAGTGATGCATACAGTAATTATTTACATATTTTTTAGAGTTTATTACAATAATGCAGTTATTTATTTCTATTATTATGCATGCATATAAATAAAAAATCACGTTGTAAAGCATAACAAAATAAAACTAATGTGAAAATTGCAACACATTCCTCAACAACTTGGACAGTTCATGTGGTTCCATCAACCCAACAAATAGTAGTAAGTTATTTTTTTCTTATGACCAAAAAAAATAACACCAGAACTACTCTCGCCACTAACTAAATTATCATTTGAAGCTTTAAATAAACTACAACAAACTCTCTAAGAGGTTCTCGATCAACGACATCGACAACAATGTCAACACTAAAAGTTAGACAACCTTCAACATCAAAAATTGAAAGCATAGCTATAAAATCATTAGTTGTACTAAAAACAATAACCCTTCAGTCTACCGCAGCGGTAGCTTAATATAAATTTCCCTCTAACCGTGTATTCTCATTTTTTTTTAAAAATTACGATACCTTTAAAATCTTCAAACTGACCAATATTATGGATTGGTATTTTACATATAGTTTAACAATATCAGATCGAGATATGCACATGCATACACATTTTTCCAAATTAGAATATATATACTTATAAATAATATGATTCACACTTCATATTAATAGATAATATGATAATTACTTTTATGCAGTATCGATCCACGATACTATGTACTAATTTGTATCACATATTCTAATGATTTGCGGTTCGCACTTGAAAGTATTATGAATTCACGGTTTGTGATACGGTGTACTAATTCACATTTACATTTTCTAGTGATTCACGATTTTTATATTGTGTACTAATTCATATTTATATTTTCTGTTGATTCACAATACATATTTCAATATATTAGGGATTCGTGATATTATGTACTAATTCATGATTTTTATCTTTAAACGCAACCATTTTCTTTTCGTGTCTTCTATATTTGAGGTCCCAATCAAGAAAATCTAAGCTTTCTCCATTAAACAATAACGTCCATCATAGATAATATTTTCTATCTACCTTAGGTTGAAAATAAAAAAATTAAAATCTTAAAACTGAAAGTAAAAACAGCAGATCAAGATTTTAATTTAGTTGTTAGCTTGTGGTTTTTTATATTTACGTATCATTAACAACAAATCAAACACAATGGTAGCTAAAATTTAAAAAAAAAACAAGACTTGATTTTATGTACTAGAAAATTTGCAGATAAAATAATAGTAGCTCGTGGTTATTTTTTAGAGAGATAAATAAAAATATATAAGAAGTAGAATAAAAATTGAGGCTTTGTATATTTTATTAAAAGTATTTCGGGTATTAAAAACAAATTAGATATTAACAAAACTGAATAATAAATAGTAAGGATAAAATTAGTTGAGTCTTAATAAAAAAACATTTTAGATATTTCTTTTGTAAACATCCATATGAATAAAAAAAGAAAAGTGTTACTCTCTCTAGGGTTGGAAGAACGTGAAAATCCATATTTGTAAGTGTCACGCTCTCTCTCCCAAAAAAGTTATCGTTTTGGTTTTGTTGGAAAACAAAAAAGAACATGTAAAGAACGGGGGTCGTTCTCTCTCTCTCAAACATCGTTTTTTAATGGTTGAAAGAATAAGAGGAACTCTAATGGTAAGCATTGCTCTCTCAAAAAATATTATTTTCCATTAGAAAAATCTTAAGCGCTCACAAGAGAACTAACGTCGTTATCTCTCGTAAGCGTCGATCTTTGTACGAGTTGGAAGAATGTGAGAAATCTTATATGTAAGCTTCGTTCTCTCGAAAAAAATCTCTCTCCTAAAAACTTTATAGTTGTAATTGGCACCGCTCTTTTTAGTGTCATTACAACTAAGGCGAATGACATCCATCTACACTTCACATTCAAATATTTTATCCAACTCATTGTTCCTTCAACCCTCTTCAACTATAATCCTTCGAATCACGTTTATTTTTGTTACCCGACAATATTTTTGTGTGTCATTTTTATAGTAGTGTTCTTCATATTGGCACTTGTTTCGGTGTTGTGTCATACTGTTATGGTGACGTTCTACTTTTTTTTGTTGGCTCTATACTCTGGTGTCGTTGTCCACCACGCTGTTAGCAACAAATTTGGTTGAATAGATGCTTAAATCGTTAATGGTACTCTCTTTAGTTGGATCTTTTAAATATGGTCTTTTAAATATGGTTCAACAGTTGGTTGATTTATTTTTTTAACTTAACAATTCCTATGAGCAAAATTATTTTTTTATGATTGCATAATAAACCTAACAAATGGAAAATTTTCTTTTCTTTTTAGCAACTTTTTTTCAATGAGGTTCTAGCTATTTGTTACCGTTCTTTTAAACTGAAGCAATTATTGAACATGTTGATTGGATCTGATTTTGGCATCTACAGATCAATTAATTGACAAGATCGGTTCAATCAATATTTACCAGATGAATTAGAAAGTTATCCATAGCGATCATTACTCGCCATTTCTCTCTTTTGTGTTTTTGGGATATATTTTTTTAGCTTATTTTTATTATTATATAACCACGATCTATCTTCCAAATTTGATATTTTATTTTTGATTTTTGATTTTTTTACCAAAATATATTTTGAATATATATATATATATATATATATATAGAACTAATATATTATCTGTTTGATTTTAGAAGAACGCAATGTAACACTTTCTCGAGAATCTCCCAAGAAACTCAATCCCACCCTTGCAAATCCTGATTTCTTCAGATTTCTCCTCCGCCTCCATATCTCATCCCTCAAATATCGTTCTAAAATGGAAAACGCTCAATTTCCATCCTTACCTTCGCCCATCACAAATGTAAAAGATAAAAAACCTAGCAAATCATCAGTTGCAGTCTTCAATCCACAATCCACAAGTTCTCTCGAATTAGGCTTTTTTTATTGCTATAGAAGACATCAACAAGATTCAACAACCCAACGTTTGAGCCAGATTCAGCAAATCCTACTCTCTCGTAGTGGAAAACATGACGCACTGCTCGTGATTTGCTATTTGGGGATTCCTTCTGACTTAAAGCTAAAGGATTTACCCATTCGGAGGTTCAAATTCAAGCAAAAGAGGACTGCAAAGCGATTTTATTTCCCATGTCAGATAAGTCTCATCTCCTTATCTAATCTAAATTTATAATAGTTACAAAAAACCGTTTCAAAACCTTCTTTAGCCGAAATTCAAATAAATCTAGACAAATTTAAGTTTAACGACCTAATTAGCGTCTCTCAATGGGATTATAGGCACTTATTTATTGAATTTGATCTTCTTTATGATGTCTTAAAAATTTAGAATGAATTTTTGGTCTTTGGACCAACATTCCTGCAGATTGTTAAAATGTTACCGAGATTCAATCTCGTTTAACTCCCATTTGGGTTTCGTTCCCAAATCTTCGTGAATATATGTATAACTATGACACAGTTCTACAAATTTTGTCAACTATTGGTAAACCTATTTTAATTTGGGTAGCGGACCATAATCGAGCCAAACTTAATAGATGTCGGGCATGGTTTGAAATTGGTGTCTCCAAGTCATTAGCAAAGACAATTTTGATCCAATTTGGCATAGGATATGGGTACTAGCAACATATTAACTATGATGTCATCCCATCTTACTATAACAAATGCAATCACCTTGGCCACCAATCAAAGGTCTGTAAAATACCTCAACCCTATAATCTTGACCAACCTAACCCCAACCCCCAAGCGAAGACTAAAGATATCAACCCTAACCCTTCCTATACATGGTTACCTAAACAAACTCCCAAAGAGATACCCTATTCATTTAATACAAAAGATCAAAACAAATATTCTTCCATGAACTTGAACAATAATAATAATAAAGTAGACCCCCCCCCCCCCCGACTACTGAAAACAAATATTTAGTTCAAAAAAATCGTTAAAAAAAATTCTGACTTTAATATTTTGTCAAACCATCACCCAAACTCTGCATCTCAAGTTAATATCCTTAACTTGGATGATCCAACTGAAGTTTCATATCAAGTTAACAATGTTAATTTCTCTCAACCTGTGACTAATACTGTCTCACCCTAAATTCATGTAGAAATAATAGAGGCCTTGCATACATTGGAAACTGGAAACATGTTTACCTCTCTTACTGATTTTAATGGTTATGATAACTTAGATTCAGACTCTGAGATAGCCCCTGCTTTGAATAAGGCTCAAACCCTGTCACTTGATTGTCCTATATCCCCTGCCCCTGATTTAGACTTAACTCTTAAGTCTATATCAATTGACCTTAATTCAGATAAGCAAACCAAATTTAAACCAAAGACTAAAACCAAAGCTATAACTAGAAACATTACTAAAGTAAAGTTGAAACTCCCTACAAGGGTTTCAACTAAAAACTATTCATCAAATTATAAATGACAATTAAAGTACTCAACTGGAATTCCAGAGGGATAGGAAATAGGGGTAATCTCAGAATACTAAAACATATAGTAGAGTTTGAAAACATTAATTTCAAAGCTCTCGAAGAGCCTATGATCTATGTTAGCAGACTTTCTCAAATTGATAAAAATTTGAAATTCTTCTTTGGTTGTGCTAATTTAAGGAATAATATCTAGGTAATTTGGAAAGAAGATTTCCAAATAACCTCTTTGATTGACAATGAACAGATTTTTCATCTTAATGTATCTCACTCAATGCTCCCTAAGCAATTACTGGTTTCTGTTATATATGTTAAGTGCCTTAATTCCTTAAGATTCTCCCTATGGCGTACTTCAAGAAAATCTCTAAAACTAACCAAGAATGGCTAGTGTTAGATGATTTTAATATAATTTCTTCTAATGATGAATAATTCTCTTGTTCATCATTATGCCAATATAGTATTGATGACTTTAATAAAGTGATCCTGGACTGCCAGCTAGAAGATGTTGGCTTTTCGGGATCAAAATTCACCTGGAAAAACAACAGAGTATGGAAAAGACTAGACCGTGCCTTATATAACTCTCACTAGAGAGATTAATTTTCGATCACAGTGGTGAAGCATCTGGCCATAACTGGTTCAGATCACTCACCATTGTGTTTAACTATTTCAAATAATGTATCCAAACCAAAATATAGTTTTAAATTCTTGAACATGTAGACTCTTCACCCAGAGTTTCTTCAAACTGTGAATGAGAATTGGTTAATAAACATAACTGGAACCCCTCTTCAAGTGTTTTGGGCTAAATAAAAAGGTTTAAAGCGTAGATTAAAACAATAGAATTTGAATTCTTTTGGTAACATATTTGACAGTATATCTAACTCTGAAGTTGAGGTAAAATTTCTTGAAATTTGTTTTCAAAACTCAAACTCAATGGAAGATAAGATTAATTTAAATAAAGACAAAGCATTTCACATAACATTGTTAGTTAGGGAAGAAACGTTTTGGGAATAAAAAACTTCTCTTAATTGGACAAAGAATGGGGACATGAATACTTTCTTTTTCCATAACTTTGTCAAAAAGGAAGGATAAAAACAAAATACTTGGCATCTGGAATAACAATTATTGGATTGAGGATCAAGTCTCATTAGAAAACCTAATTGTAGATCACTTTAGAAACATCCTTAATTCTCAGCCCTCTCAGTCTTATATTCGCGACCTTCCTGGTATTTTTCCTTCTCTTATATCTGACCAAGAAAATTACTTCTTAACAGCTACCCCAATTGTTGAAGAAATTCATAAAGCCATTTTTTCTCTTAGCCCAAACAGTGTGGCTGAAGTAAATGACTTTAACATTATATTTGAAATTGTTTGTAGGAATATCATCAAACTAGATTTAAGCAATATCATATCTGACTTCTTCTTAGGTACCAATATTTCTAAAGGCATTTGTGTACCTTCCATTTGCTTAATTACCAAGAAAGTCTCTCCAAACACTTGGAGTGACTTTAGACCAATAAGACTTTGTAATGTGATGTACTGAACAAAATAATCTCCAAGCTTCTTAACAATAGGCTGACTCTTATTCTACCCAAAATTATATCTGCATGGTGGTTTTGTCCTAAGTAGAAGTATCAATGAACACATTCTCCTTGTACATAAACTTATTCATAACTTAGAGAAAAACGTAAGAAGTGGTACCCTTATTTTCAAGTTAGAGATGGATAAAGCCTTTGATAGGCTCTTCATATCATTTTTAATTAAAGTCCTAGAATGCTTTGGCTTCAATTCTAAGTTTACCAGTATGATAAAACAAAGTGGTATTCACACCTAATCTTCAGTTATTATTAATGGCTCTTTATATGGTTTTCTCAGCTCATCTAATGGAGTAAGGTAGGGTGACCCTCTGTCACCCAACCTTTTTATAATAATTGAAGAGTTCATCATTAGAGGGCTTAAGATACTATTCAATGTACACTAGACAATGTATTATAAATCAAGAACAAGTATTCATATTTCATATCTAACGTATGCTGATGATATAATTATATTCACAAATAGAGCTCAAACAATATCAAAAATATTTGTGAGTTTTTAACTTACTATCAAAAGGTCTTTGGACATATAATATCTCCCTCTAATCTAAATTCATAACACCGAAATTACAGCCAACTCAAAGATGAACAATATTATTGATCTCACTGGTTTCAATCATTCTATCATTCCACTTAGATGCTTAGGAGTATCTATTCACCCCAGTAATGGAACCCTTTACTTTGATGGCCTAATAACTAGTATTAGGAAGAAAATTCTTGATTGGGAGTGTAAAACTCTCTCCTTTGGAGTAAGGATGGTTCTAATTCAATCTGTATAACCATTCCTTCTTATTACCTACAAACTTACAATCTTTCTAAAAAAGTTATAAGTAGAATCTATAAGCTTCTAAAAATATTTATTTGGGGTTCAAAGGAAGATAAGAATGTTTTCGTTTGGTCGTCTTGGAAAAATCTTTGTAAAATATTTGAGGAATCAACATTAAACTTCAAAATCTTAAATAATATTCAAACCACATATTCATGTAAGTTATCGCTCTCTTTTGGAGCACACCAATCTCTATGGTCTAAAGTAATGCATTCCATCTACTGCCCGTCCCAATATCCTTTACAAGTTATTAGAAAACCTAGAGATTCTAAGACCTCAAGAAAACTGTTAGATATTATAAGCACAGCTGAACCCTTCATTTACTAGCAAATTGGTAATGGTTCTGTTGACTTTTGGTAAGAGAGATAGTGTCACACCACTCCTTTAATTGTCTTAAATGATAACAATTATTCAATTTTTAGCAGTGACTAAAATCAATTCTCTGTGGGAAAACAACTTCTGGATTTGGAACATATGAAAAACTAAGTTTTCCTGAGACTTCATCTGAGTCTTCCCCTCTTTTTAAAAGGATTTGGAACTGTGTCTCTCTAAAAAAGTGTTCCTTCACTCTTTGGAGAGTTCTTAAAGGCTTAATATCTGTTGATTTATCCTCCGGCATAAAAACAACTTTAGTTTTAAAATGCCAGTTCTGCAAAAATGTAGAAACAATTTATCATGTATTTGTAAATTGGCTTACTTCCTTTGCAGTTTGGCAGCACTTTTCAAACATTTTTAAGTTACAAATATACAACTACATGACATTTAGACATCTCATACAAACCTGGATTTTTTCTACCAACTAACAAACGCAAATAAGAACTATATTACCTGCGAATTCCAAAAAAATAGAGCTAAACATAAGAACATATGAGACTTAAACTAAACACGGGTGAAGCTTATGCCATTAATGGGGAATCTGGTGGATGTTATATCCTTGGAAACTCTAATGGTATTTTGATATATGCCGGAAGCAGGCTATATGGGAAACCCTCACCCTTAGTAGCTGAAATTCATGCTTTATTGGATGGTTTACTTCTTTGTTATAACTTAGGTCTTTCAAATATAGATATAGAACTTGATTCAAATATTTTGTTTGATGCTATAGCTTGTGGCTGTTTACCATGGTATCTTGCTCCCATCCTTGTTATATGTCGTAAATTAATCAAAGTTGATGTGACTATTAAGCTTATTGTTCGAGAACTTAATTTTGCTGCAGATTGGTTAGCAAAGTTCTCTCTCAAATCAAACTCTGGCTGTATATTCTCTCTTGATTCTGCTCATGCTCAGTTACGAGCTATTTTATTTCTAGAAAGTATAAAATTAGGATACTTAAGGTTAAACAACTATAATTATAATCACTAACTTTGCGTGCAAGTTTTAAACTTAAGAAACAAAGTTTCTTATTGATTTTACAGGTTTAACAAGTTTTACGCTAAAAGATAAGGGATTGAAACTCTTTTGGAGAATGCATCTTCTATGTTTATTCAACAACAAACCTACAACAGTTATGGAAAAACGCATTCGAGAAACTAAAAGCTCTTTTTGGAGAAATACTCTCAAATCAACTTAAGTATCACAAATGATATCTATAATTAACCGGATTAAATTGTAATCAACGGAAGATATCTTCGGCTTAATAGGTTTTAAGTTTATCTATAGTATCACGAGTGCTTTATATATATATATATATATTGAATTTTATTATTTAATTTTATATTTTATATTTATAAAAATGAATTATATAATAAAATGAATCACAAGGGGGCATAAAGTTTTTTTAATACTTATATAAAGTTAACCAACCCTTCTAAAAATGTGAAAAATAAAAAACAATAAAACCGATATCTTCAAAAAGTAAGGCTTTTATTTTTTCAAAACTATGCAATAGTTTCTTTGTCGTATCTTTTTGGTTTTGAAAAATCCTCCTCTTTTATTTACGATTGAATTGACAACTAATTAAAATGAACAACGACTTCTGGGTGGCTGGACACATTCAGAAGATGACATAAAAACACATTGGGTCATGTTTCCGGCACTTAAACCCAAGCTTGTTTTTCTATTTATATATTTTTATAAAAATACAAAATTAAATTAAAAACATATAAAATGGCAAATTGGTTGCCAGTATTACTTTATTAGAAAACAATTCACATTATTGAATATATATATATATATATATATATATATATATATATATTAAATTATCAATTTTGATCTTTCAAATTTGAAATTCAAATCAATCATAATTTCAAATTATTACAAATATTATTTGTTAAGTAGTTTTAATATATCCATAATTATATAATTCTATAAATAAAAATCATAAAACTATGGTTAACTAATTTGATTTTATTATTAAACTATATAACGCCAAAAGGAGTGTTTATGTATCTGAAATATTTGAGGGTCGACCAAATTGTGGAGGGGGGCTTGTAGCGACGGTGCAGCCGGTGGTCCCAACCATTGGGTTGGGTTTAGCAAACCTAATTGGGCATAGCACAAGGTCCCCATCACCCCTCTATTCAATTGCCTTGTCTTTTGTGTATTCTAGACAGAAACAGAAGAAAAAAGAACAGTAGTTTTAATATTAATTTTGATACAATTTGGTGATGTCCTCATCCCTTGATTGGATTTGTTTGTGTCTAATAAACCATGGGCTGTCCTATAAATAAATCCTTTATTTTTATTATTAATGTTTCGATGTATCATGTATGACAAATAAATTATGGAAGTATATGGGTCCAATTCTAAATAATACTCCTAAAGTCAATAATGGTTTTTACGTTTACTTAGGACAATTTTGAAGTTCTCAGTTTAATTTTTTTATTTATTTAATACACACGATAACAAGTTAAGTGCAGTTTTTTCTTACACTTAACCGCACAAACTGATTCTATGCTTTAAGATACCATAATTTTCAAATTTGTAAACATATATTAAAAATAATTTAAAAAAAAAACATTAAATTCCATTGACATGGCTTTATAGACCCAAATAGTTAAGGAGTGAGTCGAAATATTTTATTCAGAATTATTTTGATATAATGTTACTTAAAAAAACAATTATTTGATCTTTTTATTTGTTTTTATCTTCTAACTTTTGTTTCTAGAACTTTTGGAGATGTTGTGCTTCGCACCACTTAAGTGTCCGTGTTTAGTGACAGAAGTTAGCATATTGAATACTATTGAAATATTTATCCTAAACTTGCAAAATTGTAGATAATGCTATTTTCATTTGAAGATTAGGTTTTATTCTTACATAATATGATTAGTAACATTTAAAGCACAGTTGATCTGATTATCATATATTAATTTTCAATACTCATCATCTAATCTAAGGTAACCCATATTGAGGTTTTTAAGAAGTAAGATGGCCCTCGGTGTAGATGAGACTTTATTAATTGAGAAATCACAGTTATATTTATTCTTAAGGATCCATTTTGAGATTAAATCTGCTCCAATATTCTGTTCTCGGTGGATATGTTTAATAGCCATTTGAAGAGCTATTAGTTTTTCCAAAGTACATGAAAATGTGATTGAGGTACCAAAGGGCTTGTCCAGAACTAAGCATTCCAGTCAATATCTATATTTTCCATATTAAAACCATTATATTTACAAAACAGAAGACCATCTAACACAACCTTTGATTAATCTATCAATAGGGAGTTTTTGCCATATAAATTTCCTAATACCCCCCTCCCACCACCACTAGATTCACCATCGATCAAACATAAGTCTATTAAGAAGATATATTCCATATAATTGTATCTTCATTAGATTCAGATAAGCTAAATTTAATAATTCTATCTATATCAGATTGAAGTACTTGATCTTTAAGTCTATTAAGGTTCCAAGAACCATTTATCCAAAAATAAGAGATCGGGTTTCCTTTAAACCATATTAGATAAAATTATTAATGGGTGAATATGAAACCATTTATCTAACCAAAAATCAATTTGGCCATTACCAACTTCCCAAAAAAGAAATTTCATAACGGTATCTCTAATTTTTATTAGTTTTTTTCATATTTTCGATTCTCTTAATTTAACATGAGTTTGGTGTGGGTGGGTTATTGGAAAATATATTGAATGCATCAGATTAGACCAAAAATATTTATTGGAAAGTCATTCATAACTTGTAGGAGAAGGAATTTTTTATATATATTGATTTTCTTAAGTTTAGACCCTCTTCATCATATGGTTTACATAGTGTAGATCTTTTGGACCAGATTATAATTTTATGATTTTCTTTACAACCCCAAAGAAATTTGTTTAATAAGTTATTAATTCCTTTAATTACTTTTGTTGGTATAATACAACTTTGAGAGTAATATACTAGAATTGCAAGGAAAATAGATTGTATCAGTATCAATTTGCCACAAAAAGAAAGGGTTTTGCTATCCCAATCTAGAATATTGTTTCTGATTTTGGTTACCAATGCATCAAAGTAACTTATATTATTACTTGGATGAATGGTAGTACCAAGATACTTAAAAGTGAGGTAACTATGTTTAAAGCCAGTTGATTGTTTTATTGCTTTAATTATATATTTGTTCATGTTATTAGGTGATATAAATATTATTTTTTGTTTGTTTATTTGTTGCCCATATACAATTTTGATAGTGTTCAAGAAAGTCAAAAGTTTTCTTGACATTATTTAATGATCCATTCAAAATGATAATCGCATTATCTACAAAGGCAAGATATAAGATGTTAATTGAACATCTTGAGTTGAAATACATTGACATTTGGAAGATGGGTAACTTTTTTATGCCTCTTAAAAGGTAATCCTCGGCAATAGTGAATGGTTGAGTGATAAAGGGTAATCATGCCTAACTCTAATTGATAGATTTAAAGTAACCATAAGATATTTCATTTATTAATACTGAGAAGTTATCAATGTCTATCCATTTTTTGATTAATTCTATGAATTGTTGATTGGCTCCAACAGTTTTTTTTTGAGAAAATGATTGAATGAGATTTTATCAAAGGCTTTTACCATGTCTAGTTTTAAAATTATGTTACCACCTCTTGTTTTCTTGTTGATTTCATGTGTTAACTCTTAAGTAATTAGATTATTTTCATGAATATTTCTCTTTTATACAAACCCATATTGTTCTATTGAGATCATCTTAGGAAGAATATTTGCAAGTCTATTATTTATTATCTTAGACAGAATTCTGTTGAAAACTATGCAAAGACTTACTGTTCTAAATTTTTGGCATAGTTTAGGTGATTGTTTTTATGTATGAAACATATTGTTGTGGCATATATACCAACATTATCAAGGTGGACTTTAAAATAAGCTCTTACTGCATCACATAAATCTGTTTTGATTAATAGCCATCAAGTTTGATAAAATTTAGGATTGAATCCATCAAATCTCGAGACATTACTAGGATTGAGAGAGTTAATTGAAGATATAATTTCCTCAACATTGGATAAAACTAAGAGATATCGATTATCTTGAGTAGTGATTAATTTAGGGATTATATCTTGGATATTATCTATGACTAAGTTTCTTGATTGACAAGTTAAAAATATATAAAATGGTCTATGGCTGAAGCGCATATTTTTTATTGGTTTTCAGCCCATGTATCATTAATCTGAATGCCCTTAATTCTGTTTTTAAAAATCTTTTCTTGACATAATTGTGGAAACATTTTGTATATCTATCACCAATTTTGGACCAGTTAGTATAACTCTTTTGTTCCCAGAAGACCGCTTCTTTGGCTAATACGTTTAGATATATTACTATAGCCTAAGAGAGTTATTTGATCTCCTATGATTTTTGAGTTTTCTAAACAAGTTTCTACATATTTTACGTTGTTTTCAGCATTAGTTATACTATGAAAATGTTCCCCAAAGCCTCTTTGTTCCATATTTTTAAATTGTGTTTGATTCTTTTGAATTTAGACCAAAACACTAATATGTGGTAGCCTAAAATATTATCTTTCCAGTTATTTTTAATATTTTTTAGGAGGTCATTATGGAAGTCCACCTATTTTGGAATTTGAAGAGAGGTTTAGGCTTGTTGGTGAAGGATGACATTATGATACACAAGGGTGAATGAACTAAGGCATTTATGGCCAAATGTTTTACCTTTGTGATTATCAAATGAATCTCTCAACGCAATATTATATAATGTTTTATCGAGACATTTCTATTTTTTATTGTTTAACTAAGTGTATTTGGATCCAGAAAATCATGGATCCTCCAGGTGGCAGTCAACAATCATATTGTTAAACTCATCTATAGCTCTTAGACATAAAGAAGTGTATGTTAGTTGCTGAATCGCACTTGAAATTACATTAAAGATTATATCTATTAACTATTCTTTATTTATCTCATAAATTTCTCTTAGATGATCCCAAAGGACTTATCTTTGGCATCTTAAACATTTTGCATTGATGATGGTGACTGAAAACTCTTCGTTTAAAGAGAAATGAGGCATCATCATGTGAAGAAATTGGTTATGATTGATAATTATTTGAACTTAAAACTGTTTTTCTACAAGATCTAAATTTTATTACTTATGTTTGCGATTCGAGAGGTAAATCCGAATTTTTTGATATTATTCCCAATTTATCATTTGATATATTTGGCTCTTGAAGTGCAATAAAATCCATTTTTTCAGATTTAGTTATTTATTTAATTCTTCCTATTGTTCCTTTATTGCCAATTCCATGGGCATTCCAATTTAGGATTGAAACTTTCATCTAAATAAAGAGTTTAAGGATCTTGTAGATCCTTTGAAATTGCTTGCCCTAGATATTATGGGGGCCTTGAGAATTTTACTTTTAGATTTGTTTTAATACTTTGTTGATGCTTTTATTCTTTTCCTTTATGTCAGCTAATATTTCGTTATTGGTGATAAAGGTAGGTTGTCAGATCTTGTAAATTTAGGAGATACGTTTTCATTATCTAAGTTGTTTAGGTCTTTAGGAAGGATAAAAGAATTACCTAAATCTATTGTGTGTAAGGATTTTATGATTTCCTTACTTGTAATTGAAATCAATTGCGTGTCTTCTATAATAATATTATTATTATCATCTTCTGAATTACTACTATTTTTAATATATGTAGAGGTCTGGTTTGTAATCTTGTAAGAAGCAGTACTTTTGGAATTTGATGTAGAATGGAAAAGTTTATTAATTGTAAAAGGTCGTTGTAGTTTATTTTACTCAATTATTTTAGCATTTTTTGAGTTGTGAGCTTCATGTTGTTTAGTATTATTCATTATTACTGATTTTTAATTTTTTGAGAAGGTGGATATAAGATTGTAATTGAGTTTGAGATATAGGTAAACTGCTTGTTATTAACAACTGACCTTTCTTGATTGTTGAGACCCGTGTTGCAGTTGTTGTTTTTATGACCCATGTGTCTACAAAAGATTACAATATGTTGAGATTACAATATGTTGGCATATCATCATAAATGATGAGAATCCATTTTCTTCCCCAAAACGTATGCAAAGTTTTTGGGGAAGGGGTTTTGAAATATCAAGTATGATAAGAGCTTTACAAAAATTAAAGTTAGAGCGTTTTTTTAAGGGAACTCAAATTAAAATAGGTAATTCAATTGCCTTTGCAATTTGGGTAATAGAGTCCTGGTTATATAAAAATTCAAAAAATCTAGGAAATGTTACCTAGAGTGGAGTTTGGGGAGACTCGACTATGGGATTAAAATCAAGATTCCATTTTAATAACCTCATAGAATAATTTCATATATTATAAACATTTCATTTCCAAAGTTTTTTAATGTCTTCAAGATTTTCTAACTCTATTAGTATATGTTTATAATCCTAGACAGATATATTGAATATACCTAAAATATTTAAGGATTCTAAAATGTTATAATTTCTTCTAATATAGGTCTACCAAATGAAAATCTAGCGAGTAAAGTATTTTAGGGGTAGAGACAAGAAAACTCTTATATGTTCCTTTGAAGATTAATGCTTGATGGTTGCCCTTTTTCTGGAAATCTACTTTTTCGTTCTTGTTTGACCCGACTTGATTTGGTTAGTGTGAGGGAGAGAGATAATCAAACACCAGATTTTTTCTTATCTCCTGCCTCTGAATAGGCACCGGTTGAAAATTTAGTTTCTTGGTATTGGGTAGATGTGGAAAGTTTTCTTGAGAATGATAGCATGTATTGATAAGAGATCGAATTTAGGTTGATTATCTTCTTTTATAGAATCTTAATTTATGTTTGGAGTTGTATTTCTGGATCTGGTTTGTTCTTGACGAGAGACTTTCCTATTTAATTTTTCTTAAATTGACGAGTATTCATCCTCGAGGTGAGGTTGATTGTCTGATTCCTCCATGGAGTGAAGGATATGTGGGAGAATAAAAAATTTAGGGTTTGGTTCGAGCGAATTGGGGATCTATTCGTGAAAGGAATAAAGAAAGAGGTTTTTGGAGTGTTTCTCTCTCACCCTCCTATTATATATATATATATATATATATATACTACTCTAATTTATAAAAATTAACTAAATTTAATTAAGGGAGACTTACCAATAAAGACCCATTTAACAAACATATTACGGATAAAGACCCAAAAAAAATTAAAGGACTTTATACCTTAAATACCCTTCTATATAGAAGAATTTTATTTCTTTGTTTTTTTATTTTAATTTTTAAAGGTCCGTATATTTTAAACCGTAACTCAGAAAAAGAGTCCGAAAATACCATTGGTTTTGTTTTTTAAGATGAACAAAACTAGTACCATTCATGATATGTTTTGAATTTTTTTAAAAAAATATAAATTTTACACACGTTTCTCATTTATATGGTTTCGCATCTAGTGACTCGTTTCGCATCTACCAAATAAAGAAAGTTTTGCATCTATAAAAACAAAGAGGTTTCTTATCTAGCAAAATAAAGAAGGTTTCGCATCTATAAAAAAAAGGTTTCGCATCTATCAAAATAAAGAAGGTTTCGCATCTATCAAAATAAAGAAGGTTTAGCATCTATCAAAATAAAGAAGGTTTTGCATCTAGCAAAATAAAGAAGGTTTCACATCTAGCACAACAAAACAGGTTTCGCATCTTCTTCGTGAAACCCAAATTTTTTTAAAACTTTAAAAGTCTGTATCTTTTAAACCGTAACTCGAAAAAAAAATCCGAAAATACCGTTGGTTTTGTTTTTTTTAAGACGAACAAATTAGTACCACTCATGATATGTTATGAATAAAAAATAATAATATTTTTAGAACAAATAACGTTTCGCATCTATCAGAACGTGTTTTTTTTGCGTCTACCATTCCAGATTATTACACGTTCCGCAACTATCAGTAGGTACAAATCCAAACGTTTCGCATCTATCACAAAATATGTTTTGCATCTACCAGTGAAAAAACATACAGGTTTTCGCATCTCCTTCACTGAAAAACCAGAACCTGTTACGCGTATGAAAATCCCAAAAACACAAATTAAAACACTAAAATCAACAAAACACTAATACAATGCTATAAATAAACTACATTACCATAATTCAAACTCAAAACTAACAAAAAAATTGACTCGAAACACTACGAAAACAGATCTTAAAAACCAGAGATTTCGAGCTCAAATTTGAGTTTCAAACACACACAAAATTGAGTATATTCGCATAATCAAGTAAAAACACAAATCAAAATCATATGAAAACAAAAGAAAAGCAAAAAATCGAGTAAAAAATGAAAGAATCGCCTAATATAGAGTTGTTTTATTCACGAAGAGAGAGAGAGAGAGAGAGAGAGAGAGAGAGAGAGAGAGAGAGAGAGAGAGAGAGAGAGAGAGAGAGAGAGAGAGAGAGAGAGAGAGAGAGAGAGAGAGAGAGAAATTGGGGAACTAGGTGAAGAATAGGTTTAAAAGCTTTTTATATTATAGAGCATGGCATTTAGGGTATTAGTGGGTCTTTAATAGTAAATATTTCAAAAAACGTGTTTTCTTGAAGATATATAAAAATATAGGTCTTAATTGGATAATACTTTGGGTATTGGGTCTTAAATGGTACTTAACCCTTAAATGAAAGTATATTTTTAGCTTACCAACACTAATTAATAAAATAATAATTCAAACTAATTAAGTAAAATAAAGTTTTAAATGATAATTAATGTGCACAATTCATCTATAAAATTATTTTATGGTTGATCAATTTTAATGGATACAAATAAATTAATTTGAATATTTTTTTAGTTTTTATTTTAACTAATTTTATATCTATTTTATTTTTAAATTTAAAAATAACTTATCTTATACCAACGTTTTAGTTGGTTATAAAATTGATACTAATTATATTCCACACAAAATTGAAAATATCATCATGACGTTATAATTTTAAATTATATTGAAAGTGCAAGATATGTTTATATCATTAGGTTAGTTTATCCCACATAAATCTAATCCAATAATAAACACAAATATTTCATATAGAGCTTATAAAAAAAATTGTTGACAAACCATCTCATGCAGAATTTAGTACATCTATGAGTTTGTGTTTTAGAACTCTAACAAACGAAACACTTGCAAATAAAATTATTCACGTTATATTTTATTCGAGACCAATAATATTGTTTGGTTATCCCACTGATAGTCATATCAGGGCTCAAATGTACATTCATACTTCTACCATGTAAGTCTTAAAATAAGTAGTCATCACATGAAATATCTTGTATATTCGTTTCATAATATACTTTTTTATACATCATAGAAAATTTTATCATCAAAGTATAATTTTTCATAAATTCGAACATAATAACCTTTTGTTGTAAGGTCATGAGTAAACTTGCCCGCCAACTGAATGCGTCAGACACTTTATTAAGAGTTGATGATTAGTGTCTTAGAACAAACAATATTTTTTGTAAATGTTTTACCCATTGAGAATTTATATTACTTAAAATGCTTTGAGTGTTCATATATTTTAAAGCGTGACAATAATTGTAGAGGACATAACAGAAAAAAGAAAATATTTAAGCTAAATAATCAAAGGATGGAAATATAAACTCTCTACCGAAGAAAATCACTTGTAGGCAATCCGAAGTTAACGAAGGATTTTCTTTGATGAAAACTTCTCTCAACCATCAATAACCCCAGTAGTGAAAGATATTCAAGTCTGTGTCCATTCAAGAATAAACGAATTGAAATTCCCCAATAATGTTGTTCAGTTAAAAAATGGCTCATTTAACTTTAAGAAACATTTAGGTTTTGTTTTGGGTTCAAGGGTAACATCCAAAACCATTTGAATCAAGCCTATGATTGACTTTATTTTATTTTAATAAGAACAAGTTTGATGTTAATATATATATATATATATATATATATATATATATATATATATAGTTTTAAATTTAACTTGAATGTGTTATTACATAATTATTTATTGAGTAATGTCATCAAAGGTATCCAATACCAAACTTTACGGTCATTTAGTACCTCAAGTCTTACAATTACCTACGAAATACCTATTTTTGTACTTAATTCCAACTCAATACCATATACTCTAAATAATACCTCAAATACTCATGCTTCATTATCAGTCATGTAACTACTTCTCTTTCTTTGAGTTAAATCCTCTCGATCTTACTTTTTTTATAAAAAAAAAGGTATGTATCTATCAAACCCGAGTTCGGACAAAAAAATCTGAAAGTACCATAAACGTTTTTTAAGACGAACAAAACTAGATCCATTGATGATATTTTGTCATTTTTGTTAAAAAATTTAGTTATCAAACCTGCGAGACTATGCATAAACAAACATGCGTGACCATACAAAACAAATCATGTGAGACCATGAATAACCGAACATGCGAGACCATACATAATTATAATGCGAGATCATGCATAACTGAACATGCGAGACCATACATAATAAACATGCGAGATCATGCATAACTGAACATGCGAGACCATACATAATAATTTTTTTAAGACGAACAAAACTAGATCTATTGAATATTTATTTTATATATTTTTTATGCTAAACCTAGTAGCTCTAGTCTCGCATCTTTATCATCAAGTATTACGTGTCTCACATATCTCCGTTTCATTATGTGTGATCTCGCATTTATCCAATATCATCATGTCTGGTCTTGTATAATTTAACAATTCTTGGCTTCTCAATTTTATCATGATTTTATTATGTCTGGTCTCGCATATTTTTTTATACATGGTCTCACATGTTTTTTGGTAAAAAAACCAAAATAAATAAATACCATCAATGAATCTAGTTTTGTTCAACTTAAAAAACAAAACCAATGATACTTTTGATTTTTTTCCGAACTACGATTTGAAAAATACGAACTTTTTTTAAAATTATAAAAAGTATAGTTAAAAAAGAAGAAGATGATTACATACGGTTCTCACACTTATCCAAATATTATATTAGTAGTTTACTATTTTTTAGGATTAAATGATAATGTAATACTTCTTTTAAAAGAAAAAAAAAATTAATTTAATTTAATTTATTACCAACTAATTAAACCAAATAAGTTTATTTATATAAACTAAGTATGATATAAATACGTGTTCTTAACAGTTTGAATTGAACCTTCAAAATATACTTTAAAATCTATACAATTATATTATAGAGTATAAAAAGAATTAAGCTAATGATACTATTAGAAAGCTGTAATAAAAAAGTATACCAACAGAATTTGTTGAATATAAATTAAAAAACAAATAGAAAAAATGTAATGAAAAATAGATAAATAAATTCATATTTTGAATATATGTAGTATTTAATTTTTAACTTGGGAATTCCGCGGCTTATAAACCCAACCAGAGCTGGCAGGTGTCAAAATCTAGAACGTAGGTAATCCTCTTTTGAACCCCACAGTCTATTCGGACTTAGAGAAATTTTGTCATTTTTTGAAGTCGATGGCAAGCCAAAACTTATGATACCCATAGGAATATCCAAGTCTATAATATAATGCAATTATATATTTATAACAAAGATTAAATAAATGAACTTCATTTGTCAAGTGGGTCTAAACTATAACAACAATGTGTAGGGTAGATACTAGACACTTTGATACATGAACCTTATCCAACTTGCCAAAGGTTGCTATAAAATAGGCCATCTCTTTTCAATCAACTATAATCTAATACATTTAAAATCTATATGTTCAAAATTCGCACAAAAATAAATCTATTGTTTTTTTGGTTTCACGCTCATCGGAAAATATACAACAATGTAAAAGAGATATTATGTCTAGGTAATTAATACGTATCTCTTTTTTGTATAAATAAGAGTTTTATAACTTTCTTCGTGGCAAACACATGTGAGGATATGTTTCAGGTACAAAGCTTCAACCTTCTCATACTACTAGTGGTGAGAACTATGTTACGCTCCTTGACAAATGGGAGACGAATAACGAGAAGATCATCATATGAATTAATAATTTTGTAAATCAGTCAATTGGTACTCAGTTGGCCAAGTATGAAACAACAAAAGAGGTTTGGGATCACTTGAAAAGATTGTATACTCAATCCAATTTTGCTAGGCAATATCACTTAGAATTTGATATCCATTCTTTATAGTAGAATGACTTGATTATTTCGGATTTTTATGCACACATGTCAGGTTTGTGGGATCCATTGTCACTTATATAATCTGCAGAATTGAAGACATTCAAACCCTATGTTACTGGAAGCAAATAGCAAAGATTAATACGATTTTTGATGACGTTACGCTATGAGTTTGAAGGTTGTATGGAACCATTCTTCATCGATTCCCTCTTCCCACTGTAGATCTGGTTGTTCATGAGATTATTGCAGAGAAAACACGATTTAAAACTCGAGTTAACAAGGGGTCCAAAGTGGCCAATGCTCCTACTGTGTCTGTTATTCCAAATCAACGACATCTTGCTCTAAACCAGTCTAGAATAACACCCAGTGGAACAAGGGTTACATTTGATGAGTGTGCATTGTGTAAAATAAAGAATCATAGGAAATCACAATGCCCAATACTGAGAGCAAAATAACAACAATTATCTAAACAACAAAAACCTCAGCAACGACTCTCGCAACAACTTTCTTTTCAACAACAATTGTTTCAGCAACATACACGTCCCATTCAATAATTTTGTCCTCTATTATCTCATACAAAGTTTACTATCGTTGCGGCATCATTAGAAGATACTAATTTCGACATGCTACATATTCATCTACTTTTTTATCTTTGTCCTTTCCATTTGGGACATATCTCTGCGTAGGCTCCACGTGTGTTTTAGGTTAGGTAAATACTTCTAATATTTTTTATTGTAATGGTTGTAAACTTGTCAAAATTTTATGAATCACCGTTCAATCAAAGTGTCTTTTATTCTACTTCTCATTTTGATATTATTCACTCTGATATTTGGGGTTCATCTCTTGTCTCTACAAAGGGTGGTTCATCATATTATGTATCTTTTACTGATGATTATACTTGATAGACATAGGTTTATCTTATGAAACAAAAATAATATTTTTCTGGAATTTATAGAGAATTTTGGGCACTTGTTAAGACAACATTCTGTTGTAATAAAATGCTTTGGTATGACTTAAAGGGTGAATATATATCGAATAATTTCAATCAGTTACTTGCATCTAATGGTACCACAATTCAGTCTTCTTGCACTAACAACCCTAAAGAAAATTGTCTAGAGATAAAGAAGGAATATAATTAACAAAACATTGAGGGTAGAGATGCATCAATTGTATCTGATAATTATGAGTTTATTGATGTACTAATGGCTTATACTTTCCGGTTTGATAATAAGTGAGTTATGGACTCAAGAGCATTATTCCATATGAATTCCAAAAAATACTAGTTTGATAACCTCAAGGAGTTTGATGATGGCAAGGTCATATTAGGAACTTGTGAACCTTGTGTTTTAAAAAGAATAAAGAGCATCCATATCATGTTATCTATAGATTCATAACAGATGTAAGGTATGTACTTGATGTTAATGAAACCTTTGATTTATTAGAATGCTAGATGAGAAAGAGAATAACTATATGAGTTGAGATAACAAACTTAGATTCATGCAAGTCTCACTGGTTTTTATGAAAGCTAATAGATTTAAATGATGTATTAGTTCTTGAAGCGACTGTAATGGTCGGAATCGTGTCTAGTGTCGAGAATTAATCTACGAAGTTATGGTATATGAGGTCAGGATATTTAAGTGAAAATAACTAAATAAACTTACAAAATTAGACTTATTAAGTAGTGATACGGTTTGGAAGCCTAGATTATGTGAGAACTATGTCCTGGGGAAAATATGAGAGTTAAGTTTGGTGTGAATAATTTATAATCGGAGGGTATGTTGGGTAGTTTATGAGTTTAGTATTAACTTACTAAGTATAAGGTAGAGAGATAAAAGAGGTGTGTGCTAGTATTTAATATTTCTAAAAAAAGTCCAACCCTCTTGATGAAGTTGGTTGTAGTATTTATAATTTTCTTTTCTTGACCCATAGGCCTTATGGGTCAAATTTTATAACCGGGTCACTCTTATGAGCCCCCGGGCCTAGTAGGAAAACTATTAGGCATACAGATGATTCATGGTTCCACTCCTGTTACTGTTCCCATATTATATTCTATTTGGTTTGTCCAAAAAGCCCTTCGGGTATTATTAGAATAAGTAGGAATATTGCTTTTAACAATATCCAAACTGATCATATAGTCCCCTTAATTATTTCAAAAACTTTTGGAAGAGCTAACGGTATCAAATAATATATGAACTGATTATTTTGTATTCGAAGTGAATTTGAAAGGTCTGTTAGTCGACTCAAAGGTTGCTACTTTTTAATTAAATTGTTAAAACCATACAGAAGTTGATTTTTTAGAGACCAAGAGAACTTCCCAAGAAAAAGTTCTCTACTTCATCTTTATTAAATCTTGAATTACCAGAGCAACCAAATTTACCAATTCCTCGATTAACACAACCAGAAACATCAGCCTATCAATCCAAACAACCAGAAATACCAGTTCTTTAATCAAAGCAACCGAAAACACATTTTTTAGAGCTAAAGTCGTTACTATCCGTAAAACTCCATCCCCTTTCATTTCTATGGGTTCGGATATCAGAGACAGCCCACCTCGAAGGGGCAAAACTGCAACTCCACCTGTTAAAGGGGTAAATGAGTCCAAGAAAGGTCCTTCAATGGTAAAATCTCCAAAACTACCAATCTTGGATCCACACCCATCTACTTATCCCATCGAATCTTCTCATATTGAGAAGGAAGACATTGAGCATACATTGGGAGATCAAGCACCAAAAATAATGGAAGAGGTGATGGCAGACAGTGAACTGTACACCTCTTTAGAGACCTCCGGACATACTAGGGACACATGTACAGTTCCGGAAAAGATAACAATTATGGAGAAAACTAACACTGAACCACTTCTGGAGTGCCTCATTGGGCGAGTTGGGCCCAACTTCTCCAAGATTAGTGTTAAGTACTTGCTAGCTCTCCAACGAATTTCTTATGTGTACACCTATACTGCTGAGTTGGACATGATATGAAAGAAATGGGGCTTGCTGGAGTCTATCAAGGTGAGAATTCCCATCCCTAAGGAGACTCCGATGAATAGTAAGATTGGGGAGCTGGTAGTATACATTGAAGTGCTCAATTGGGGCCTTCGATTTCCTTGGGGCCCAGAGATAGTTATATACTTCCACTTAGTAAAACTATGTCCGAGTCAGTCAAGCCCCGACACTTAGTATACCCTATTAGATAACATCATTGCTTCAACGTTTTCCAAAATCCCAATGCTTATGAAATATTTCGCATCTGTGGACGGATTATGTAGAAATCATAATATATCTTTCAACTATTTTAGTTGGGGAATGACTACAAGGTGGTCAATAACCTATTAGAAGCTGACAAGCCTTGGAGGAGTCAATTCCTTTATATCAGTGGTGTTTAGGAGAATGGTAAAAAAATCAGACAAAAAGAAAATCCAATCATGATAACCAAATACTAGAAAAGCTCAGGTAAAAGTTAAAATGATTCTTTTCAATGTGCATAAATATCAAATACTTACATCGGATAAGTTCAATATTAACTCGTAACTCAGATTTTCTTTTCAGTGTTTTCCAAAATATTCTTAGAATATCTGGAAGAGGGTCGAACCACCTTCACTAAACTGAATCAGTAGGCCACATAAAATTGGGAAGCTGGTTTCCATAACTGCTTTACTGCAGCTAACATGATGAGAGCTCAATTATGAAGAACAAGCTCAACTAGGGAACTTTCTTGGAAAGAATTCACCAACCCTCCTGAAACCGTTGAGATCATCAAATGTACTAAAGAAAAATATGGTAAGCTCTTCTGACCAGCTTGAAACAAGGCTCCTAATCGCTTATACAAAATGAAGAAGTAGAAGAAGAGTGAAGACTCTTCTCAGGGACTTCCCGATGCAGGTAGTTTCGGGGTTGCCATGAGATGTTAATGTTGCACTGTTGGAACCGGTGGCAGTAACAGTTGGTAAGGAAGAAAGGCTGCCACCATCTTTCCCAACCATCAAAAAGCAAAAAGGGGTCAAGAGACACCACGCCAGTGGTGATGATAAGGAAGGCAAGAAAAAGAAAGTAATTATTGGTCCGGAGATCATACTCCGAACCGAGATAATTCCTCTTGAAAAACCTACTGAAGTTCATATTGAAGAAGAGACTCATGCTAATTCTTCCTCTCCAGTGTTCCCTAGTGCTGACCAACTTTCTTCTGAATTCGAGGTTAACTTTGATGATATATGGAACTTATACCTCAGCGAGTTTGACAAAAACGATTTTGACCAAAAATTTCCTCAATCATCCAACATAACTAATGCAGTGACTTATGATGGTGAGTCTTTTGAAGTGTCTGATGAGCACGACATATTGGGTTACGTAGTCTTAGGTTATATTAGGCCCATAGTTGAATTAGAAAGACAATTCAGAGCCCAAACAAAAGATATAACTTCCCTCCAAACTGATAATCAAGGGTTAAATGTTTCATTTGTATCTGAACAAAGCAAGGTAGAGACCTTAATCAAGGACAAATAACAACTGAACACTGAGTTGAAACAAGCCTAGGATTATCGATAAAAACACAATCCAGATTTACCAAACTGCAAACCTTCACCTCCCATGAGATTAAAAATTTGAACGAAGCATTAGCCAAAGAAAAGGCT
The DNA here is from genome assembly GCA_036936605.1 of Limnanthes douglasii subsp. nivea. NCBI lineage: Eukaryota > Viridiplantae > Streptophyta > Magnoliopsida > Brassicales > Limnanthaceae > Limnanthes > Limnanthes douglasii. The sequence goes on from JAUPFV010000001.1 coordinate 269,813,894, forward strand.
ACCAATGAACAATTGTCTAAAGAAGAAAATGAGCTACAAGATCTTTTCAAGAAAATAGACTATAAAATCACCGCTTTGAAAAAATCAAGGGCTTAAGATATAGCTAATGCCAAGAATAAATATGCTTAGGGGGTATTGAAGTTCATGGAATGAAGGGAAAAATCTGTCAAATCGGATATTGTCCTTTTGTTCCACGAAAATTTCCCTAAACGGTCTCTTGGGAAGCTATGGGCTTATGTGCTAGATGATGAAGTTCCCTATCATACTTTAGCATAAAGTAATATATATAATATGACGTCGAATGAATCTAACCCTGATGACGAACCTGAGAAGGGCTCAAGTGATGATAAAGAGGCAAAATAAAAAATGAGGTTGAGAAGACAACCAAAGGGAATGAGCCCTAAGGTTAATATATTTTTCCTTTTGAGTTTATGTTTTGAACTAAAGTCTTTGGATGGCCAAGGAATTTTTTGTAAAATGGGTCGAAAACTTTGATGACCCGACCAATATTTCACATCATCTTTACTTTCATATATTTTGTACTATGTCGTGTCTTTTAAATGTTTCCATTCGAATCCGAACATACTTAAAATATAGCATACATTAATCATATACGAACTTAATCAAATATTTCAGCTATTTAATTATTCTTTAATATGTTCAAACCAGTCCAAAGTATTCCAACTGGTAGTTAAAAGTGTTTAATCAGTATTTAATTTATTTGAACCCTTCACAGATATTTCAAGGTGTTTAATGGGTGTTCAACATGTTTGATGCATTCAGAGATCTTTTAAAGTGTTACATAGGTATTTAATTTGTCTAATGCATCCACAAACTCAACAATCTCTTTTTTAAAAGGCAACAGATAGTATATTGATTAGGACCCGAACACCTCATTAAAACCTCCCCGCGTCACGAGGGTAGGAAAGAGTATGCCACTAAATATTTACATTGAAACACAACAAAGTAAATATTTACAAAAAAGATATCATTCTAAGTATAACTTGAGGTGCTCAATATTCTAAGGATATTTTGAAAGGTTGTCTTCTTTGTCTTGAAGTTTGTACGTTCCTTGCTTGAATTTTTCATATATTACGTACATGCCTTCCCAATTCGAAGCTAGCTTTCCGAATTGTTTCTTCTTGGTATGTACGCACACTTTTCTTAATACTTTGTCCCCTTCTTGAAAATCTCTTCTTTTAACTCTAGATACAAGTCTGCTTCTCATCAACCTTTGGTATTGTGTTGTTCTTAAATGTGCCTTTACCTTTCTTTCTTTAATTAACTCCAGCTGACTTCTCATAGCCATGCTATTATCCTGTTCGGAATAATTTTTTACTCTAAATGAAGTCAAATTAGCTTCTATAGGGGTAATTGCATCCATTCCATAAACAACAACAAAACGAGTCTCCTAAGTAGCTGTATGAGGAGTGGTTCAGTAGGCCCATAACACTTATTGTAAATAACTTGGCCATTTTTCAGCTGCTCCTTCCAAATTCTTTTTCAAATCCTAATTTTATTTTTTCCGATTAGCAACTTTAACCTGCCCGTTAGCCTACGGATGAAAAGGGGAAGAAAAACAGTGTTGAATTCCTCTTGAGGTGAAAAAGGTCTCCATGTATTTGTTGTCGAATTAGGGACCATTATCTGTAGTAATGCGCTTAAGAATTCCAAATCGGCAGCATATATTGGAGAGAATAAATTTAATAACTACCCTAGAAGTTAATCATAACAAAGGTGCATCTTCTATGCATTTAGAAAAGTAGTCTATCGCCACAGTTATAGTTTAACAGCCACCATAAGCCGTAGGAAGGGGCCCAACTAAATCCAATCCCATCTATCAAAATGTATCAGTTTGGATACTGATTTCATGGGAACTGTTGGTACATGGATTTCATTTCCATATTTTTGCCAAGGGTCACATTTCCTTACCAAATATTTGGCATCTGCCATTATAGTAGGCTAGTAAACACATTCTGAGATTCTTCAAAACCAAGGCAACGCAAGAAAGGCATGCTGAAAGACTTCTTATAAAGAACACCTCTCAGCATCAGAAAACCCTGGGCCTTGTACTTTACTTTCTTAGCCAAAATCTTATCTGAAGGTACAACGCCATTGGCATTAAACTGTTGGATCTCATATCTCCAGTCTTTGGATTATGTACCAGATATGCTCATATTCTCTCAAACCTCATCTTTTTTCCTTGAACTAAATCAATGGAAGGACATTCTTGCAATAGGATCCAAGGATATGCTTCAGAGTAGGCTATGGTGGCTAAAGAATCTGCCATATTGTTTTCCGATCTAGGGACATGTTCATATCGGATGTCTTTAAAGCTTGAGGCAATTTCCTTAAACACTTGTAGATACTTTATCAAATTATATTTTTTAGTTTCAGACTTACCTTGAGCCTGATTAATAAGTAATTGAGAATCATGTACTAACCTGACCTTTTTTGCTCCACATAATTGAGCTAACCTTAAACCAACTATGGTTGATTCGTATTCCGACTCATTATTGGATACCCTGAAACAAAAGCATATAGCTTGGTACATAGTATCACCATAAGGTGAAGTTAAACATACCTCAATTCCACATCCCATTGTACTAGACCTACAATTTATCTGAACTACCAATTTTTTAATGAAACTTGTTACTTTGAGCTTTTTTCGTAAGGTCTTTCAGTATGAAATTCTACCAAAACATAAACTAAAACTTGAGCCTTGATTGCAGTTCGAGGTGCAAAATAAATATCATAGTCTTCAAGCTCAACTGACCATTTAGTCATCCTCCATAATATGTCTGCCTTTTGTAGCACGTTCTTTAAAGGAAAATATGTCAAAACCGTGATAGAGTGTGGTTCAAAGTAAGGTCTCATTATTCTAGCAGCTATCACTAGTGCCAAAGCCAATTTTTTCAACTTCAAGTACTTTTTCTCAGCTTCTAATAAACGTTTGCTTATGTAATATACCGGACGGGGTAATTATTCAATTTTCTTACCAGCACAACACTTACTAGATACTCTGATACAACCATATACATATAAAGTCTCTCTTTTCTGAATAGGCTTGAACAATATCTTGGGAGAAGACAATTTTTTTTTTGATTTCAAGGAAAGCATGATCATACTGTGCGGACCAATTGAATTCTTTAGCATTCTTTAAGACCTGGAAAAACTGAGCGCATTTGTCCGATGATCTCAAAATAAACCAATTCAAAGCAGCTAATCTTCCAGCCAGTATATGGACTTATTTAGTATTCTGAGGTGGATCCATGGCTAATAAAGTGTTTAACTGATCTGGATCAGCCTGAATCCCTTTTCACTTATAATATATCCCAGAAACTTACCAGGTCGGACTCCGAACGTATACTTCTCAGGGTTCAACTTCAAGTTAATATCCTCTAGGTTAGAAAAAGTTTCTTGGAGATCAGGTATGTGATCTTCTTCTTTAAGGCTTTTCACCATCATGTCATCTATGTAAACTTCTATAATTCTACCAATTTGACTGCAAATGCCTTATTCACCAACCGTTGATAAGTAGCTTCGACATTCTTTAATCCAAACAATATCATTTTATAGCAATGGAGCCCCATATCAGTAATAAAAGTAGTATGATCTTGATCATCTGGATTCATTCGTATCTGATTATAGCCAGAAAAAGCGTCCATAAAGGACAATGCCTTATTTCTTGAGGTAAATTCTACGGTTTGGTCGATCCGGGGTACTGGGAAAGGATCCTTAGGGCAAACACTATTTGGATTTGTGAAGTCAATACATATATTCCATTTTCCATTTTTTTCTTGACTAACACTGGATTAGCTATCCATATAAGGTATTGAGATTCCTTTATATGTCCCATCTTGGTTAACCTATTCCTCTTGCTCAATTACTTTGTATTTTTCTTTAGAAAAATCCCTCTTTTTCTGTACCACTGGCCCAACATCAGATCAGACTGATAGTTTGTGGTTAATTACATCGGCCGACACCCCTGTCACATCTTCATTGCACCATGCACATACATGTAGATTGTTAGATTAAAAAAGATAATAATTTTTGTTTTAACCTTAAAGATAACTTGATTCCAAACCTAACACTTTTTCCTTCTGCCAAGCAATGAATTTCAACTTCTTCAACCAGAATTACAGCACTATGAGCCTCCCTTGGATCATCAATATCACTTATATTGGCAAAAGGTTCTAATAACTTCTATGCTTTATTAACTTTCCCTACCTCCAAAGTTTGTGAGGAATGACAGTAACATAGCATTCACGAGCTATTTTATGACTGTTTCGGACAACACCTACTTGACCTCCCACAACATACTTTAGACACTGGTGGACAGTGAAAGCTACTGCATGCATCCTTGAGAGCCAAGATCCACCGAATATGGTGTTGTATGGTGTTGCATCCTACAGCAAATAATACCCTTACCATTTTTTTAATGGTCATTTACCAAACAATACTTCCTCTTCAAACTCCCCGATAACATCAGCAAAACTCCTAATAAAGCCTAAAATGGTTCTGTTTGAACGTTGAATAACTGATGGATTATTCATCTGCTTATAAGTAGTAAAAAACAATATATTCGTCGAACTGACCATATCGTCAGGTTCCGACATATATCATTGCCTCCAATAGACGATCCTATCACAACAACATCTTCATGTGGCCCTGTGATATTTCTCAAATCATCTTCATCGAAAACAATGAACAGAGCAGGGCCTTGGTAAAGATGTGTGGACATCATTCCTTCTAACTGAGTGGTCAAACTATTAACATGTCTTTTCTTTAAACAACTTGAGGATGCCGTCAAAGTGTCTCCCTTAAATATAATCAATGATTCAAAAAATCTACACAGATCGGAAACCGTTGCAGCCTTATCTAAAATTACCCCAACTTGATTCCGATCTGGATCAGGGCCAAGATATTCCAAATCTACATCGAATATTTCCACAATCACCATGGTATTTTCTTGCATGGATGCCCCATACTTTGTCTTAGAGTAGTTGTTCGAGGTGTATTATTACTAGGCCGAGGAGTGGTATTATCTTGTCCATTACCCTCTTTCATTTTATTAAAGGGACCTAACTTTCCCCTTTCGATAAGATTCTGTATTTTGTGTTTTAATGTTATACAATCATGCGTATCATGACCCACATCATTGTGTTACTTACATAAACGAGTGTTCCGACTCTCCTTAGGAGACTGGATAGGGTCGGTCTTCTAAAGTGTACAACATTCCTAGTATTATCATATATGGTAGCTATGCTTTCACCCAGTTCGGCAAACCATTCAGGCTCAACCCACAGGCCCCTTTTGGGTCTAGCTTTATTTTTTTGGTTAGATTGAATTTGCCTCGGCCGATGCGATCCTTGTCCGGACTCCTTAGGCTTATAAGTAACAGTGACCTGGGATTGAGTTGTAGCTTGTGGAGCTGATGCTGTAGCAGCAGACTTGTTCTGACGTGGTACTCTAGATTTCTTAGTTTCCTCAACCGTAATCTGCTTTCCAACTTGATTTAATATCCCATCCCACGTCATTATTTTTTTTCCGAGTTACTGCGTCAACTAGCATACCTGGATTCAATCCTTGTCTCAAAGAGGCAATAACCACATGTTCAAAACAATCAGCTAACCCATTCTTAGTATTCACAAATCGACTAATATATTCATTTAATGACTCATTTGGTTCCTGGGAACAATGGATAATAGTATTGTTATTTCCATTGAGCTTCTTATTTCCCACAAATTTCCTCAAAAATGCCATCCAAAACATATCAAATTTTTAATAGATCCATGTGAATGACCTTTATACCACTTCAGGAAACTTCATTTAAAAGTTTGTGAAAAAAGACCTGCATAGCGATTTCTTATCGTCATCAAAGTTCGTCATAAAGTTTTTAAACTGCTCAAAGTGGTTTTCCGGATCTCAACTTTCATCATACTTCTCCCTCTTGGAACTATCAAATCATTTGGGAAGATGTCCGGAGAGTATTGTTGAGGATAATTTTGACTGCCTCCAATTGTGGCTTCGGCTGAACACTGTAACTTCATCATAAGTAGCAAATATACCCGGTTTGGATTGAATATCAAATTGATCACTTAACAGAAGATCAATGCTATAATCTACTGAACCTTTTATATTTCCTTGATTTTTATTCTTTTCATTTTGCCTCTCATGGCCATCTTCCTTGAATGATTTTTAGTCATCCTTAATTTCTTCTTTTGACGACCCTCTTCACTACTAGATGACTAATATTCATCATACTCAGAATCAGTGGATAAATCATCTAACGAGTCCAATGCACTTATAACTTGTTTAGTCTGATGTGCTTTTTGGATCTACCATGAACTTTAAGGGACTGACCACTGCCATCATGGTCATCTTCAGACGCACCACACACATATGACGTTTCCTTTATTGCCTTTTCAGCTTGATTTTGGACCCTAAAAGCTTCAATTTTGGCCCTTAGTTGATCACGTTCATCTTGCATGAATTGTCTTTCATCTGTGTTGTGATTCACATAAGACACACTAGTGTGCTTATCATTCTCCCTTACACCTTCAACTTCAGGAGGTGGAATATCGTGTATGTTAATATCCTTGTTCCGATAGTATCCGAACTATAATTTATACTCACTGGTTTTGAATAAATATATTCAGGTACCTCACGCTCCCACTGTGGTCGCCAATCTGGTGTGGATGATTTATAATCGGAGGGTATTTTAGGTAGTTTATCAATTAAGTATTAACTTTATAAGTAGAAGGTAGAGATATAAAAGAGGTGTGTGCTAGTATTTAATATTTGTAGAAACAGTACAACTATCTTAATGAATTTGGTTGGAGTATTTATAATGTCTTTTCTTAACCCATGGGCCTTATGGGTCAAATATTATAACCTGGTCACTCTTATGAGCCCCAGGACCCAGTAGGCGAACTACTAGGTATACAGCTGATTCATGGTTCCAATCCTATTACTGTTCCCCTATTATCTTCTATTCGGTTTGTCTAAAAATCCCTTCGGGTATTAGGGATTAGTAGGAATATTAATTCCAACAATATCTAAACTGATCAAAGTTTATAACCAACAACCATACAGCTCATAATATGTTTGAATTTGTTCAAGCAGACTTTTTAAAACCTGTCATGCATTCTAAAATGTGGAGTGCTATGTACTTTATGTCCCTAATTTCTTATTATTTAATGAAAATATGAATTATACTTTTGAAGTCTAGATATTGACCATTCAATGCCTTTAAGGATTGAAATAAGTTGGTGGGCAATTAGTATATGAAGTAGCAAAAGAAATTAAGCATTAATAATGGTTGGGAATTTGTGAATCAATCATTCACTAGCTATTGTTCTAAACTTGGAATTTTTAGACACAAATCATAAAAGGAACTCCTCAACATAACAGATTTGCTGAGAGGATGAATCAAACCTTACTTGAAAGAGAAAGGTATATTTTCTGACAGCTGAAATGCCAAAAAAACTCAGGGAGAAGCTTTTAGTACAAGTGCATACATTATCAACAAAATGTTGTGAACTTGCCTATATATATCTAAAAGATTATAATCCTTTATAAGGGTTTAATCATCTCTATAAATAGGTAATCCATTCAAGAATAAAAACACGATCTTAACAAATTTCTCGTACGTGAATCTTTCTTTTGATATTCAAACACTATCATCTTGATTAAGATATTTCTAGTTGTTTGTAATCTGAATATAAAGGCTTGTTATATCCCAAATAACTCCCCAATATATCTAAGCAATGTGAATATCAAAATAATTTCATTTGGAAAGCTTATTCATACATATCTCAAGCTCCTATATTAGACGGTGAATTTTCCAGAAAATATCTGACAAATTTATCTTAATCAAAGTCTGTAAGTTATTGTTTCAAATCCATATTTTCTAACAATAAAAAATAATTTGTGATCATGTAAGTGGAAACCAGTATTGTCCATAAATAAAAAAATAATTGGTGTCTGGTGATCTTTTGGCCAATGCGGGAATTTTTTTATATAAAAATCCGTTAAACTTATTCTAACCAAAGATGGTATCTTTGTTTGGAAATGAATTCAAGTAATATAATAGTGAAACTATGTACTACCAAAAATTCAATGAGTAGAATGAATAATTCTATTTATGTTTGTTCTCGTAATGATTATTTGTTATGACATGGTAGATTTGCTCATATATGACATAGTATGATAAATGGATTTGTTAACACAGACTTATAAAATATGAAATAGGTTTGTATAAAAATGAAAATTATTTATAGAATTAAACATTGAAAGGTGTACATAATTTTTAAACTTAATAAACATTTCCATATGTGAGTTAAACAATATCTTGACGCGTGAGGGGTAAAAGATACTTTATAGCTTTTATTGATGACTACTTTAGATTTACTTATGTATATTTTCTTAAACATAATAATGAAGCATTTAGTATGTTTAAGATCTTCAAAACGAAAGTAGAAAATCAATTTGGCACTAAGATCAAGATATTGCACAGTGATAGATGTGATAAATATTTATCGGGATAATTTTATAGTTTTTTTTTAAAGTGCAAGATAGTTAATTAATTCTCAATGCCTTACACGTCGCAACAAACTAAAATGGGTAAGGAAAAAAAATAAAACTTTAACCGAGATGATCAATGACATGCTAGTTAGTTTGAAATTGCATATTAATTTATGGGGTGATGCTATTTTAACTGCATGTCATATTTGTAATCGTATTCTTATTAAGAAAAATGGATAGTCTCTATATGAGTTATGAAAAGGAAGAAAACCAATCATATACTACTTTAAAGTGTGGGGGTGTTTAACATTTTGTAAAAACATAGATCTAAGAAGAGTAAAAATAAATCATAAAGCTATAAGGTATGTGTTCATTGGTTATGCGACCAATAGCAAAATGTATAGGATATTAGGATTAGAAACTAATTTGGTTTTTGAATAAATATAAGTGAAGCTATTTAAATCCAAATTATATGATGGTAATATGATACAAACCAATATATAAAACGAGAAAACGACTTTGATAAAAGCATCTTCCATTGATGAGTAACCACTAGAACCTGGTAGGAGTCAAAAAGGAAAAAAAACCTAAAAATTTAGGATCTAGTGAGATAGACTCTTAAAATATTTTTTTATATTTAGTATAAGAAAGTTATGAAGAAATCACCAGGAAGATTCCGATAGTGTTGTATTTGGAAGACGATCCCAAAATATATAAAGAAACAATGACATCCTCAGATTCCAAATTTTGGCAAGATGCCATAAATAATGAGATGGACTCAATAATATCAAATCACACTTGGAATTTAGTTGACTTACCTTTGGGTTCAAGACCAATTGGTTGCAAATGGGTATTTAGGAAAAATATCACATAGATGGAACCATTCAAGCTTTGAAGGAAATATATGTAGCAGAGGGTTTTCAACAAAAAAAGGAATAAATTATGTTGATACATATTCTCTAGCAGTTATGGCATAAATCTTTAGGATTCTATTTGCATTTGCATGGGTATACAATTTGAATGATGTCAAAATGATGTTTCCAAATGGAGACCTCGATGATGAGGTTTATACACAGCAACCCGAGGGTTTTGTACTTTCAGGGAATGATTACAAGGTATGTAGGCTTGTTGAGTCATTATATGGCTTTAAACAAGAACCTAAAAAGTGGTATGAAAAGTTTGATCATGTTATTGTATCTGATGAGTTTAGACATAATACGGTGGAAAAATGTTTATACACTTAACTTTATAGGGATGCAATAGTTATTCTATGTCTATATGTATATGATTTTCCCATATTAAGTAATTACATAAAATATATTGATGAAATGGAGAGTTTCCATCATCTACTTTTGAGATGAGGGATCTTAATGAAGTAGATACTACTTTTAGAATTAAGATATTAAAAATAGTGGGGGTTACGCCTTAAGTTAATCCATTTATTTTGAGAAAGTACTTCATAAATTCAAACATCTAAAAGTAAAAAAAAAAATCAAAAAAATCATTTGATACTACTTGAAAGATTGGAAAAAACGAGGGCAAGAGTGGTGGCTCGATTAGAATATGTTAGTGAGATATGGAGCTTAATGTATGCAGCTTTTATGTACTAGGGCACTATAGCTTAAATTGAGTTAATTTACAAGTAATGCAAGTAAAACAATATTGGCATGCAATTGGAAGGGTCTCTTGGTACTTAAAAAATACTAAGGACATGCGTCTCCAATATTCTAATTTTTAGGGTATTTAAGGGATATAAGGATGCAAGTTGGATCATTAGTCTAACCGATAACAAATCGACTATATGATGGGTGTTCACATTTGGAGGTGGTGCTTTTTCTTAGGAATAAAAAAACAAACGTGTAAATCCCATTTGACTATGAAGTCCGAGTTTATATCATTGGCTGTAACAGATAATGAGGCTCAACGGTTAAAATATCTCTTGTTGAAGATGAAATTCACTTTAAAAGGGAATATGACAATACAAATACATTGTGATAGTCAAGCAACATTAGGTAGAGCATATAATGGAATTTACAATGGAAAGTCTAGACTTATAAGTCTAAGACATTAGTATGTTAGACAACTAATTCAAAGTGAAGTTACATGAGTCTCATATGTAAGTTGAGTGATAACTTAGTGAATCCATTTACCAAATCATTAGCTTGAGAATCGGTAAATTCTACATCTAGAGAGATGAGACTATAACTTTTGAAATAATTACTCTGCAAATGATGGCAACCAAATTTGACTCTAGAGAATTTCAACATCAAATTTACAATAGATAACAACAAGTTATTTGTGAAAAGTTCAATATATAAATATATTAAATTCTAGGTCGTGATGATTGTGAGATATGTTGGTAGTTACCATGGAGGGATAAGTTTGAAAGGAACTTTTAATATAATTCGTTCTAAGTGTGACTTGTATTTCTAAAGGTTACAAAAATATTGTAAGAATTGTGCATGTGAGAATCTAGAGGTGGTGTCGCATGAGAGAATGAGTCCCTCACAAGGTATGATTCTTGAAATGGAAATAGCTCACAACCCAAATAGTTTTATAGGTAAATATGGACAAAGGTTTAAAATATTAAGTGTGTAAGATCGTCGGTTAGGTCATATGGGAAGTAGGTTCAGAGTTACGACTACTAATGTTTTCTAATTTTAACTTTGTTATCGTTACACTAAGGTAAATTTCAAATCGAAAGATATTTTATTCTATGCGCAAGAATATCTCAAGATAGAGATAAATCATAGGAAATTTAATCAAGTGAGGGTTGTTGGAAATATTGATTAAATTTGGATAATTAAAAGAAGAGTTCCGATCATCGGAGTTTGTGAAGCAAACAAAGTAGGAAAATATGTTCGAAGTCCTCGGAGAAGGTTTGTCGAGATCACGCTCATACTGATTGTGAAAAATGATAATTCACTGGAATCTGGTGTGGTTTATTTCTGGCTAAGGGTAATCTGGTAAAGTGTTTAAAAAGTGTTTTGGTAATTTTGTCGTATTTTGTGTTTAGTGTGTAGAGTAGAGAGATAATTAAGTTTCCTACTAGTATTAAATTCTGATCACACTCATTAATGAAAGTAGTTGGGGTATTTATACTTTAATTACTAACCCATGGGCTTATTGGGTCGGGTTGTGAAACCAGGTCGAGTTTAAGGACCCATTAGTCATATAGTTTTAAGTTGATTAACAACTAGATTAGTCAATAATTAGTACATTTGTCCAGATATTTGGTGTTGTGGTTTAGTCCGAATTTCCCTTCGGATTTAATAATGGCACAGTGACTGAAAACTCTGAACTCATCAATAGCCCCTTTTAGGTCATGCAAAAGATCTTTGGAATAGCTAAAACTCAAAAAATCAATACCAACTTTTCCCGATCTGGCTGTGTCGTTCGAACTGCAAAAGTTTTCCTTCAATAGTGACCTTGTTCGAATTTGGTCTGAAATAAATTTTCATCTCAGAATTCTAAGAGTTTTTCTTGAATCGTGGGACACATGTCATGCTCTATTTCGACCTCCCATCAATTTTTTCTCCTACATTGTCGCACCCACTAGGCTAGAAAGTTACCTAGGCTTTAATTTTCACACTTTGCAGCTTTTAATCATTTGCAAAAAATTGATCCATCTTCACCTTGGTAACTGCTCCTTTTTACTGTTGTATATAAACTTTTATACTTGTTTTATTGTCCTCAACAATCACAAATATTCGTAGAGAGAGAGCTCAGTTTACCTTTAAACTTGTTCTTCAGATATATATGTTCATAACCAGAAACGCCTTAGTTAAAAGAGGTTGGTTGAACTTGTCTGAATTAGAGAGAGCACACACGAGGGAAAAACACATTGTTGTTGGTCTTCCTGCTTGTACAAGCGAGAGAAGTAATCAGCCATACTAGAGCACTGATCAGGGGTCGTCTTCTTAAAAAAACCCTAAAGTTAAGAAACTTCCATTTATAACAGATCTTTCAGCTCTCCCATCTGGTTCCTCAGTCCAAGAATCCCAAAACCCTTTACCCAAGGAGAAAGCCGTTTCCAGTGTCAGGAAACCCTCACCTTTCATTGCAATGGGATCAGATACATAAAAATCACCAGAAAAGTTAACTCCTCGCAGGGTTACGCGTCAATCCACACCCACATCTTCAAAACCCCCCAGTTCAGAGGTAACAAAGGTTGTACCACAAGCTATAACATTCGGGCATCAGCCTCCACTAGATACTAGAATATCAGAAGTGTCATTTACATAACCTTCTGAACAACTGTTTACAAAACCACCCGAACAACCACCCTCAAAGGCGTTAGAACAGCCTCCTTCAAAACCAACCTTACTACCAAGAAACTTCCTCCAGAAGGTAACCCAAAATATATTAAAGTTTCTAATACACCCTTAAGTTAAAATGTTATACCATTTAAGAGCACTCCCTGTGAAAGTTTGGGATAAAGCTTTGCACAAAAGCTTGTCATCGTCGTCAAAGTTCATCATGAATTGTTCCAGATGGTTTTCCGGATCTCGACTTCCATCGTATTTCTCCATCTTGGAGCTATCAAACCTTTTAGGAAGATGTCTGGAGAGTATCTTTGCTGACAGAGGTGATTACCTCCAATTCTTACTGTGACTGAAAACAGTATCTTCATTAAGGGTTGCAAAAATATATGGTTCGGACTGAAAAACAAATGGAACAATCAAGAACTGGTCAACATGCTTGTGAGATGATCCTTTACCCTGGTGCCTTTTGAGCCTACAATGTATTTCTATTTTCCTCGAATGTTTTTTAGTTAACCTCATCTTTTTTCTAGATCTCCCTTCATCACCGCTTGAAGATAGTGATTTTTCAACTTCTGCCTCATTTGAGGAACTGCTGGAGGACTCGAATCCGAAACTCTCAACAGGCTTAGACCGGTGTGTTTTCTTTGAGCTGAGGTGAGTCTTCAAAGATTGCTCATTTTCCCAGGATTTTCAGTGTGGTGAAGTACTAACGCTCAAGATTTCTCTTTGATACATTTTTCTGCTTGTTTTATAGCTCTTAACGCCTCTATTTCAGCCCTCAGCTAGTCTCGCTCCTCGATGGTGTACTCCTTATTTTCTTTTGCACCTTCCACCTCCGGGGGTGGAGTATTCTGCCCATTCGGATCCATCCAAACTGCTTTACTTGCTGGTTTTGAATGTAAAATCCAAGCACCGTCGCCTCCCACTGTGGTCGCCAATTTGGTGTGGTTTATTTCTGGCTAAGGGTAATCTGGTAAAGTGTTTAAAAAGTGTTTTGGTTATTTGTGGTATTTTGTGTTTAGTGTGTAGAGTAGAAAGATAATTAAGTTGCTTACTAGTATTAAATTCTGATCACCCTCATTAATGAAAGTAGTTGAGGTATTTATACTTTAATTACTGACCCATGGGCTTATTGGGTCGGGTTGTGAAACCGGGTCGAGTTTAAGGACCCATTAGTCATATAATTTTAAGTTGATTAGCAACTAGCTTAGTCAATAATTAGTACATTTGTCATGTTCGGATATTTGTTGTGGTGGTTTAGTCCGAATTACCCTTCAGATTTAATTGTGGCACAGTGACTGAAAACCCCGAACTCATCACAATCAACACGAGGTTGGTCGCGACAAGATGTCAAGACCCGGCACAAGGACGCATTTGTGTTGATCGTGACAAAGGGAAAGACATAATGTTTATGTCTCTTTGCTAGTGTTTTTTTATCGCGATCAGGCTAGGTTGATCGCTACAAAGACTTGTTTTTGGCGATCAGCTCGTCCATCTATGATTTTATTCAACAAACAATTTATGCATAAAGATGTTTGTCCCGGCCCGAACATGGTTGGTCGTGAAAAAGACCCTAAACATGAAAATTCATGTTCTTGGAAAATCGGTTTCTCTGGAAATGTGCTTTTTGAAATATTGTGATATTACCTATAGATTTCTGAAAAATTATAATCCTTTAGAAGGGTTTAATCATCTTTATAAATAAGTATCTATTTGAGACAAAAACAACGCAATTTCTTTTACGTGAAATCTCTCTTTTGATATTCAAACAATGTCGGTCTCGAGTTATATTTTTTTTTAATCTAAATCTGAAAATTTGTTAAATTCTTAAAATAAATTTCTACAAAATCTCAAACAACAAAAAAATCGAAATAATTATTTTTGAAAGACATGCATGTACTTATTTCAAACTTTCATTTTCTCCAACACCTTTCCCACGAATTTATCTTCATAAAAAATGCGTAAGTTATTATTTCCCTGTATATTAACAAATATTGGGCCGAAGCGAAAGTTGATATCTAATCTATCGTACATTAATTCACTAACTAAGTAATGGATAGGGTAAAAAACATGGCAGGTCCCCGTGTTTGTCAATCGTCTCACATCAGTTTCCTTCTTTTACTTTTATATAAACAGATCCCCAATGTTTAAAAAGCGTAACAAACAAATCATTTTATGTAATAAACAAGTCTTTAGGCTTGTAATAAACAAATCCCTCGCATTTTCAATATGTAATAAATAGGTTCCTCATATTTTCAGAAAAAATATGTTTGTTACGTCTATAAAATGTAGGAGAACGGTTTATAAAAAAAAATTGACGGAGGTGATACAATTATTTATGTCTGCTATGTTTTTTTAGCTTAATAGATACCAAAAACCCTGGCCTTCACTCGGAATGGAGGATTAATTTCCTGATAAATCATTTTTTTTATGACCGACAAAACAACACTATACATTTTAGTCTTTTGAAAACAGAAGGATGCACTTTTCATCTTTAAATAAAAATCATACAACAGTGTTCATAATCAAATGAAAATTATATTAAATTTTGGTTTTATTTTATGTCGGTAAAGTGAACTTCTAAACACGACAATATGCCCACAAACTAATTTTGATTTTGATTTATAAAAAATCGTTAAAAACTGAATGAACGAACGCGAACACCACCACGAGCTTTGTTTGGTTGTTCCAAATTTCGAAATTGTATAGAGGTAGCAAAATTGAATGTGGAGTCCTCAACCGCCCAACATAGCGAGAAAGACGCATAAGCTTTTGGGTTTCTAAGTAAGTTTCTTGTGAGCAAGACATGAATTGAGAGTAATAATAGACAGACATCGACATGCCCTCAACTGTGTCTCTGCTTCAAACCTGAAGAAGAAGAAGAAAAGTATCATGGGATGTCATTTCTATTATTCGGAATCAATCACTATTTACCGACCAAAAAACTGTTCTTAAATGTTATGTTACCAAGTAACTGACACGATGGTGATCTTTTTTATGTCAATTGTTAAGTAAACCCCAATACAACCAGGCCAATGCCGTGGTCAGGCTTCTCATATAAAGTTTTGAACTGTTTGGGTCACAACAACCCAACCAATAATTTATTTCATCATTAAAATACGGCGCTCGTCGAATCAATTTTGTTTTTAGTTATATTAAATATATTAACCAATAGTATTATAAATCAGAATATACATTAAGAAAGTGTCTAAAAAAAATAAAAAAAATAGCTCAGTCGGTTGAATAAGACTTGCGTGTAATTGTTTAGTGCCTCTAAATGTGTAGTATAGAATTTAATACGTGTAACATCCGTTGAGTAGCTGCTGCGGATTTCTTCTGAAAAATATAATATATATTAAATTAATTTTATATTATTTAAGACTAAATTCGAACAAGTGTACACCAAAATGTAAAAAGTTACGTGTAATTAGATGATCAAAACTGAACAAAGATATACACCCGTATATAAATATAACTTGATCAAAATTGGTATATTGATTTCTGTTAGTTTTTCAGATTGTTTTTTCTTCTTCTTTATATCTACATGGATATGCAATGCCATATTTTAATTTTGTTAAGACATTGATTGTTTACAAGGCTTTATGGGCTTATTGCTAGAAAGGCACTTCTCCTCATCCGGCCACGATTTAATGACCAGTTTTTTCGATTATTTCTTTTGCGTTTTTTATTTATTTATAATTATTCATAATCATGATTTTTTTCTTTTTCAAACGAAGAATATTGAATAAAAACAGAGTTACACGTTATCAAATTGAACTAAAAAGCTATTAGGATATAAATGGTGATTGGAAGAGGTACAAATGAAAATTACAAGAGAGTTAGAACCGGAATGATTAACGGTCCATATTAAAATATGTTGGGTCCAATTATCAAAAGGGATAGGGTCAATAAGGGTAATACATTAGTTTCTGTATAAACATTAGTCTCTTGTCTTATATTTTTTGTTGTCACGCAGTGCAGTTTTGAGAGAAAAAACAATTCGAGACAGAACTTTATGCTTTCAGTCTGATTGTTTTCCGTGGTCCGATCGATTTCAATTTTGGTGAGCAGGTTCGTCTATTTGTCCTCTCCAATTTGACCAGGGGGATTTTGATTTGGAGTCTTCTTCCTCATAATATCTAATCTTTTTTCGCTAATGCGGCTGAGTCTTTTATGCCACAAACCAACCATTGCTTCATCATTAACAACATTGATTTTCTCAGCAGGCACCCTTGCAGACATGATGTAGATGTCAGAATATTTCTGTCAACTTGCCACAACCAACGAGCCCTTAGTAAGTTTCTACTGCCCATTCGCAAAAATACTGCAATAGTTTTCATCATCTAGCTTCCATGTAGAGATCAAATTCAATCGAAGATCAGGTATATGTTTAACACCCTTCAAAATCAATCTTGCATCCATGCTTGTTTCTAAACATCACCAATACCAACCGCTTTAGACGGATCATTATTTCCCATATTTGCAGAACCAAAGTCACAAGAGTTGTAAGATGAGAAAAATTCTCTACGAGGAGTGCCATGAATTGTAGCACTACTGTCAACTACCCAACCACTTTCATCAGACACAAAATTCACAACATCATCATCAATAACAATGAAGTAACTTCCTGAACCCGTAACAACATTTTTCTCGTCACTACTTTCATCATAATTTTTCTTTTCTTCCTTACCATTGTTGGATTTCCCAAAATTATTCTTCTTTCTCAACTTAAGACAAAATTTCTTAGTGTGCCCGATCTCATGACAGTAGTAGCACTTCCAATCTGTAAATTTATTAGACTTGTTCTGATTCTTGCTTCTACTTTTACCTATAGTTTTCCAACCACGATTTTCATTTTTACCATGTTCCTCAACGACTAGAGTTTCCGAATGTAAAGAGAAGTCAACTGTTTTTATTCTCATATCTTCATTCAGCACACTACTTTTAGCCAGTTCCATTGACATATTACCTTCAAGAGCTGATTAGAAAGAGACATTATGAAAGTATCCCACGAGTCTGGCAGCAAACCAAACAACCATAACGCCAAAACCTCATTATCAAATTTGATATCCATAGCAGCCAACTGATTAATCAGGCCTTAAAGGTATTCAAGTGATCTGTAAGAGGCGATCCATCTTGATACCTTAAATACATCAATTATTTGAACAAAAATAACTTAATGTTTCTTGTATTCTGAGCATATAACTGCTCAAGTTTACTCCACAAAGTCCTTGCATTTGTTTCATCTACAACAGGATTCAACATATTACCATCAACACATTGCTGAATAAAGCCACAAACCTGTCGATGAATAGTTATCCATTCTGCATGAAACTTGTCTGTAGGTTTTTCATCACCGAACACTAGTAAATGAAAACCTTTAACATAAAAAGATCTTCCATCTTAAATTTCCATATATGATAATTCGAACCATTCATCGTCACCATTCTGCTTGTATTCACCTCCATATTGGATACAAGATAAATACACAACCAGTAGCTCTGATACCACTTTATCAGGAAATAAAGGCACAAACAAAATCTTCATTCTTGTATCAAATATTATTAGGAATAATGATCCCAAACAAAATACCAAGTATGAATAAAATCAACGCAAATAACACTGAATTATTTTTTATGTGGAGAACCTTATCAGTGTAGGAAGTAAAAGCCAAAAGACTGATTTTGGAGTCCAACCAAATATTCATTATCAGAATACGGGTTACAAACTATTCTCTATATAAAACTAGAGCATACACCACACAAACTATGACAACTTCATACACAAGATAGTAAACCGAAATCAGAAAACTCAATGAAATATCTCCTAAAACGCAGTTAGAAGAAACTGGTCGAAAATATACTTAGAAGACTCCAAATTTTATCAAATGGAACTAAAAAGATACCAGGATATAAATAGAGATTACAAGAGATACAAATGAAAATTACAAGAGATACAAATGAAAATTACAAGAGAACTAGAATTAGAATGACTCGCAATCCATATTAGAATAGAACCGAAGAATCAAGACCACATAATTTCATATCTGAGATTGAAAAATAAAAAATACAGTAATTTATACACATCGAAGTATATACATAAATTTTTAATGGTATAAAATCATGGACTCGAGTAGATCCAATTAGAAACATAACTTACTTACATAGAACTAGAAAAAGACGACATACAATTTTATAATATATTATAGTCGAGCTTAATTTTGTCATGTGCAACAATCAAACGCATATGAGTGTCAATGGATACATTAAAGAAATTAACTTCACACCAACAAAAAGAACGCTTCGGAGATTGCTCAGTCGTAACCGCAAACCGAATCTCCGGACGGAGAGAGTAAGGCAGAAACTTTGATAGAAAAGCAGTTGCATTCGACCTAAAAAAACATACAACAAACAAATTTTGGAGGTAAGAACAACTACGAATCTTTTAGAGAGAGGAAATCTATTATAAGCTACTTTGGAGATAAGGAATGTTGTGACTCAAAAAGATATGTTAACGATAAGGAGGTCCTCTAAAGAGAGAAAACCGTAAAGAGTACTATAACTATTATTCTTAATTATCAAGTGGTATTAATAATCATTTGGAATAAATTTAAAGTACCAATAACCACCTGGATTTTGAACTTTACCTAAAACCACCTGCAATATAAATGCTTCAACAATACCTCTTACCATACAAAACACGTACAACGTTAACAATTACGCTTCATATCTTTCAAACCCTAACTCAAAAAATAATAATCTAAAAACACATATATTATTATCCTATTAAACGAACAAAACAAAATTCATAAGTGATATGTTTGTAATTTTTTTCAATGTAAATTTTATAATATAAAAATATCAAAAAATATCTTTTATGGATCTGGTTTTGTTTGTTTTAAAAAAAGTTGGAAATATATGACATTTTTAAAATACAAAAATTATGAAAGAGAAAATCAACAACTTATTACGCTACTAAATTTTTATGTTCGCAACCAATTTCCTTTTATTTTCGTAACACGGTTACATATATTTCTGCAACTCCTATTTTAAGATTCAAAACTTCATATCTTTCAAACCATAACTTAAATCAAATATCCAACATATATATCTATTTCTTAAAAACGAACAAAACAAAATCCATGAGTTATATGTTTTGAGATTTGTATTCTATTTTCTTTACTAATTTACACACATTTTTATAACTAAAAAATTAAAAAAAAAATAACCAAAAAATATATTTCATGGATATTGTTTTGTTCGTCTTAAAAATATAATGGTATTTTTGGATATTTTTTTGGAGCTATGGTTTGAAAGATATTACATTGTTTTACAAAAAAAAAGATAAAATCATAGACGAAATATTTTTTGGACAGTTACAAGATATAATTCATGGATATAGTTTTGTTTGTCTTATAAAAAAACCATTGATATTTTTGGATATTTTTTTGGAGCTATGGTTTAAAACAAAACCATCTGTAATTTCTCAAACATGAGATGGTTATTAGTAAATAGTTTTAATGTTGGGTGATATTGGTAGATTGCCTTATTCTTTATTACCAAATATAGTTAAATATTATAAATATTCAATTTCATATAATTTTAAAACTCGTACATTACACGATAGAATACTACGCATAACCTATGAAATTCGTCAACATACAACAAAATTTTAACAAATTTCATCCAGTTTTGACAAATAAAATTGAAACATCGTATGTTCTGGTAAAATTCAATTAATGCACCATTCGTTGGTAAATATAATTAACTATGTGTTCGTTGCTGGAAAATTATAGTCATCATTTTACAAAAATTCTGACGAAATCTATTAGGCAGAGTATACTATTGATCTATTGGTTTTTTATTATTTTTATGTTGCAATAGAAACATTTTGGTGAAATATTAAAACTAGATGATTACTCCAATCATTTTGTTTCCATCGAACATGTTGTAAGTTATGTCTTAGGCCAAATGATTTCCCAACAAGTGGTGAAGTGAGCATAGAGAAACGGATAAAAGACGTAGATCGATAGGCAATCTGAAGGTTGGAGAGAAAGAAATCACTTGGAAACCAAAAAGTCACGAATGATGAGTTCCATGAAGCTTAGCCTATATAAATTCAATGGAGAAAATAATTTTAATCTCTGGTGAATTAAGGTTAAGGTGTATCTAGTGTAGAAGGGATTAGTTATTATTATCGATGATAAACCTACACAGGTTAATATTGTCGGACTGTCTGAAACTCATAGAGCCCTCATACTAAGCTTGAGAGATGAAAAGTTGTGTGGGGTATCTGAAGAAAGCATTGTATTGGGGGTTTACGTCAATAATTGTATTCGATTATTATAGTTTAGATTAGATAACTTATGGCAAAAGAGTTTGGTAAAAAACTTGGTTCATAATTATACTTGAAACACATGATTCATAATGTAAAGGTAGAAACTTTAGATATTTATACTAATGCGAGATATACGACCACTGTAATAAAGTCTTGAATACAAAATATAGAAATTAGAAACCAATCGATGCCAAAAAAGTAAATTGTCCTTTTAAAATGGTAGGTCGGTCGGTTGAAGGTGATAATATATGTTCGTTAAGCATTATTTTGGGCGCACACATCCATACAATAACCAAGTACTTTCAAGCACAAGGTCTTGGTAAAGTTTAAAAGAAAAAAATAGTGATATAAACTCTAACCTCCACGGGAGAGTACTCCCCGTGATATATTTAATAGCTTAAATACAACTGACCCGAATAATGCTTCCAGCATTTGTAACATAAACAATTAACGCCAAGAAATAAATTGATGAAAAGATGAGTCATTCTTAAATACGTGTTTGTTTTCTAAATTATAAACACATAATTACTTGCAATGACATAAGAGTGTGCACGTAAAAAAATGTGAATGGAGGATATAATATCGTAACAGACTTGTTTTTTGCACATAAAGTGAACATAGATTTATTTTGGATGTTCTACTAAGGGCTTATTATGTATAATATGATGCTAATGTTTGAAATAATAAAGGTTACTTCCACCAACATGATATTTTGTGTTCAGTTCTCATTCACAGAAAGCGCGATACAAAATAGCTATAAATTCACGTTGTGATGTTCAACAATGATGATGAACGATAATAATTGTGAGTTGTCTTGTGTAATACTAACCAACCATAAATTTTACTTGATGAACCATATTGAGAAAATTTATCCGCTCATGACTTACAGTTGTGCAAAAAAACATATAAATAAGAACGTATTTGCCAACAAATTTTTTACTCAAATAGAATATAGAGTTTAAAAACTTAGTAGAGATTTGGAATGAGGTTTTTGGTCTACCACCGTTTTCAATACAAACGAGAACTTATTAAAATATTGGGATCGTTCAAAGAAGCAGAAATAGTAGTCGACTACATGGTAGACTCATAGATTACCTTATACAGAGAATTTTATTCACGCATATACAAACAAGTTCATGCACTTCGAAAATTCAACGACCTATAGGTAATATATACATTAAGTTAAATTAAAAAATAAAGTATTTCATAACATACATTAGTTTAAATGTATTATTCTAAATAGTACATTACTAGTATATAATATTAAAAATTATATGTTAGAAGGACAATGTTTTTTTGACAAAATAATATCGTTCTTGGAAAATATTAAATTGAGAAACATAATGTAGTTCAGTTTTGAAACATCGTATATCAGATTGTAAAACGTAGTATAATCATTTTTGCAATGTTATTAACTATAAAAATCTTAAATATTAAAGTTATGAAACATAATAGTTTGTTGCAAAACACAGTAAAATCAACTATTTTGAAGTAATATATTATAAATTTATTAAATATGTAATAAAGAAACATGGTTATTCTAGTTGTGAAATATAATATAATAGGTTTTGAAAAATGCGTAATAACAAAATATGGTATATTTTAGCTGTTAGATATAGTATAATAGTTTTTTACGAGATGCTTAATAACAAAACATGGTATTTCAAAGTTAATAAACATATATTTTTAATATAGGAAGTGTGCACTATAGCTTGAAGCGTTCCATTTGGTCAAGTTAATTGAATTTAGAACTTTTTTTGGGGGAAAATAGATATTTTTCGTGCGATGCAACATTCAATTGTAAAAGGATCTTAGAAAGAAAAAAATCTTATGTCGTACATGCTTATCAATTGAAAGTTTTTCATGAGTTATATGGGTCAGTTTCGCAAGATGTTTTTCAGGTATTATTGTATAATTATAAGCTTACCAAAATAATCAGAATTGAACCATCCATATACGATTCTCTAACTCAAACAAGACAAGGTTTACCATGTAGCCATAAGCTTGCAACAATGCAGCAAGACAAACAATGGATTCTTTTGCGTCTTATAAATTATTATTATTATAAAATACTATTAATCATACCTCACGTTAAACTTACTGGAGAAGAGGTTGTAATTGAATACGTATTTTTAAATGTAAAACTAGATGTTTTTATTAATATATATCATTCGCTAAAAATAATTATCCGATATTAGATCCTTTGGCTATTCTTGTGTGCGAGCCCAAATATATGATTAAAATATGAAGTTATACCCCTATTTAGGGATGTAGTAGAGGCAAAAAACATACATGGATAATTATTCGAAAATTGATCTTTACATTTTGAACATGTCGAACAAAAATGGGCCAGATCGTGTAAAATAATGCGAAAACTCCAAACTTTGGTACATTGTTCGGTCCACTTAGAACATCGGTTGGTACATTTGGCAACATTAATAGAATAACATTAGAAAAGTCCATACTAATTTCACCGAGAAACCATGTATACTAAAAATACCACAACACGATCTAAATATGAGGCATCTTTTAGAGCATCACCGACGATAACGAATCTTGGTTGCGTAGATCCTATCAGTTACATAGAACCGAGAATATTATACAAAAAATGAATACCACTATATATATGTATCTTTATATTACTAAGGTGATCAATGTTTATTCTGATATGGATTACGGATTTACCATTGTTGCAATGAGTTTGTTTGGAAACAAAAGTGGATGGTGTGGGGTTAAATAAAAACTTAAATTTTATCGTAGTATTTTAATCCTGAATCGTCGTCCAAGTTAAATTTTAATGGGTTTGTTCTATTTATCTTTTAATCATCAATAGTTTTATAGGTCAAAGTGTGTCGTGGTAGACCTTTACCAACTATGTATTTCCCAGGGTATAGTTAGAATAAAACGATTCATCTCGTTTGTCGTTATCATTATTCGAAAATATTCGACATTTAAAAAACAATTAACTCCACCAATCGATCATTTGTAAAAAAATAAAGATCTAACATAAAACAGATAAGGTACATTAATAGATTGTTTTATTGTATATTATTTTAATATTATTTTATAAAAATATTGAAAACAATTTTGTTGTAGTATTTTAATCATGAATCATCGTCCAAGTTAAATTTTGCATAAATTATTTATTTTACTTGCGAGATATATGTACTTTTTTATATATTGTGAAACATATTTATTTTTGTTAGTTTTTCAAACAAAGTGTGCCTAAAATTTACAAAATATATTATAACGCATACTATATTTACAAAACATATTTTATTCTTATTTTGCGAAACATATTATTTTTCTGTCCGATTTACTAAATATTTACGAAACATAATATAATAGATGTACATATTATGAAACATGATCTATAATATGATTTTTAAACAAAAATACTGATTTTGCCATCTCTTAGATCAATTAGCCTTTGAATATAAAGCATATATTCACTAGCGTCTTACAAATTATTTATTAGAGTTCTATATCCTAACTTTCTTTTCATATGAAGTCTTTTTCTTTTTAAGTTAAAGCTCTCTCTCATAAATAGTCGTACAATCATCCACATGTGTAACTCTTATCTCAAGGTTGTAAATTTAGTGATACTGGTTAATTTTTTTTAAACCCATGTTGTGAATGAGTCGAATAGTGCCTTGACAGTGTACCGTGTTCGGCAGTAAATTTTTGTCTCTCTCATAGTGTCATCGTGCCTTGACTGTGTACCGTGTTCGGCGATACAGTTTTGTGTCATCGACAGTGAAGCTAAAATGGGTAATGTCATTTTTGGTCTCATGTATACGAGCTCATTAGGACCTTTATCTAGTAAGTCTATTTATTACATATAAATAGATTACCAGGGCTACACAAAAAACATAATATGAAATCTGTAACATTTTCTATCATAGTGAAACTCTTTTCTCTAGTGGCATCCGTGGACGTAGAAAATTGTCGAAACACATTAAATCCTGTATTCATTTAAGTCTTTCCTTCGTATATGTTATGTTCTTGAGCCATTTTTTGATAATTGCATAGTGATTTTAATAACAAAATTGGTATCAGAGCCACGTGGTGAAATTAAGGCTTTTGCAATTAGGGTTTCACAATGGCGTCTAAAGCAACAGAATACATGATTGATAAATTTGATGGGGGATCCAGATTTGCGTTGTGGAAGATTAAACTGAAATCTTCATTGGTACTGCAAGGGATGTGGAAGACAGTGGAGAATAAGTTACCAGAAGAGATGAAATATGAGGAGAAACAAGATCTTCAACAAAGGGCTTTGTGCTGGATTTTAATGAGGGTGAAAGACAATATGCTTCACGAGATTAGTGGTGAGAAGACTGCTGCCTGTGCGTGGAAGAAGCTATGAGATCTTTACTCAGATAAATCAGTAGTAAACTGATTATACTTGAAGAAGCGTTTGTATGATTTCAGATTAAAAGAAGGTATGTCCATAACAATGCACTTAGATAATTTTAAATCAATTATAATGGACTTGAAGAACATAGATATCACTATTGAGGATGAGGATCAAGCTTTGTTTGTATTGAGATAGTTACTAGCTCCCTCTAAAAACTTCGTAGATACCATTATGTATGGTAAGGATAAGTTATCGCTAGCAGATGTCAAAGGGGCACTGAAGTCAAAGGAGATGAGATAGTTGTAGCCAGACAATCAAGCTGAAAGGGAATGTCTTATGACTAGGGGAAGATCTAGAAGCAAATCGAGTTCTTTAAGAATGAAGAACTGGAGGTCCTAGTCAAAGGTAAATCACTCAAACTGTTACGGATGCTGTGAGCATGGTCATTATAGGAGAGATTGTCCGAAACTGAATGGTAAGAAGGGAAATCAAAAGGAAAATGCAACAAATGTTATTGAAGATGTGAACGATTCCGACGATAGCAAAAACAGTGGTAGAGGACATGTATTGTCCGTGAGTTCAGACATTGGGCAAAATTCTTGGTTACCCGATACTGGCGCTATATATCACATGTGTGAGTTCAAGCGATGGTTCGATACTTATAAGTCAATGCAGGGAATTGTCTATTTAAGGAACAATCATTCATTGACTGTTGGTGGTATTCGTAACGTCAGAATCAGAATGTTTGACGGGGTTGTTAAAATCTTGACATGCTAGCATGTTCTTGGGTTAAAGAGAAACCTGATTTCTCTTGGGACTCTAGACTCTGAGGGTTACAAGTACCGTGCAGAAGACGGTGTAATCAAAGTGACAAAAGGCTCAATGGTATGCAGGAAAGACAGTTTGTAGAAGGGTCTTTACATTCTCCAGGGGAGTGTTGTTATGGGTGATGCTGTAGTAGAATCATCAGGGAGTAATAGCCAAAGTAGGCATGATCAAAATAAGTTGTGGCATTAGCGTCTTGGTCACATGAGTGATAGAGGATTAGCTGTTTTGGGAAAGAGAGATTTGTTGAAAGGATATAAAGCAAAATCATTGGGATTTTGTGAGCACTGTGTGTGTGGTAAACAAACTAAAGTCAAATTTAGCAAATCGACTGTAAGAAAGACTACAAGAACAGTGGACTACATTCACTCAGATCTTTGGGGTCCAAACAGAATTCCATCCAAGAGAGGAGCCATATACTACATGAGTTTGATTGATGATTATTCAAGGATGGTGTGGGTTTACTTTCTAAAAACAGAAGATGAGGCATATTCAACCTTTGTCAAATGGAAGATGATGATTGAGAAGAAAACAAGAAGAAAAATCAAATGCCTTAGGACAGATAATGGGTTAGAATATTGCAATCGTGAGTTCAACGAGTTATGCGAAGCTGAAGGAATAGTGCGCCATCACACTTGTTCTAGAACACCAGAGCAGAATGGAGTCGCAGAAAGAAAGAACAGAACACTTTGTGACTAGGCACGAAGTATGCTCTCGTATTTTGGTATGGGAAAGGATTTTTGGGTTGAAGCTATCAATATAGTGTGTTACCTAGTGAATCGATCTCCATCAACGACTATTGATTTTAAAACTCCTTTTGAGATTTGGTCTGGATTGTCGGGTGATTATATATATTTGAGGGTGTTCGGTTGTCCCGCATATGCTCATGTGAGAGATGGTAAGCTTGAGCCGAGGGCAAAGAGGTACATATTTTTAGGATATGCTACTGGAGTGAAGGGATATATGTTATGGTGTACCTCTCCAAAATCTCCAAGTTTTCTCATCAGTAGGGACATTACTTTTAATGAGTTTGCTTCGATAGACAGTCAGAAGGAACTAGGAGGAATGGTCGAATCAGGATCGATTGTGAGTAAACATGTGGAGCTTGAAGTAGAATTAGTTCCTAGCAGGTCCAATAATTCAACTGGTTCTGAGGTGGATCTAGAATCAGGAGGTGAAACGTTAGCATCGGATGAGAGTGACGATGATGCGCCTGAACCAGAACAAAATCCTTATAGCATAGCATTGGACAGAGAAAGAAGAGATATTAGACTTCGAAAAATGTATGCGAATCTAGTTGCATATGCTCTGTTCGTTGCAGAAGAAGTTGAGATGCAGGAACCTAGTAGCTACAGAGAAGCTATAACGAGTTTAGAAGCAGATCGATGGATTGGTGCTATGGGAGAAGAGATTGAATCTCTTCATAAGAATCAAACATGGAAGCTTGTTGACTTGCCAAAAGGACAGAAGATAGTAGGCAATGAATGGGTGTTCAAGAATAAGAAAAGTAATCTAGGGGTTGAGGCATCTCGATTCAAGGCAAGATTGATCGTTAAGGGTTTTACTCAAAGATAAGGAATCTACTTCAATGAAGTGTTTTCTCCAATAGTGAAGCATAGTTCGATTCAAGTTTTGCAAGATTTAGAGCTTAAGCAGTTGGATGTGAAGACTGCGTTTCTACATGGTGAATTGGAGGAGCAAATCTACATGAGACAACCAGAGGGATTTATCGAACCTAATATGGAGGATAAAGTTTGTCTGCTGAAAAAGTCATTGTATGGTTTGAAACAGTCACCTAGGCAAAGGTACAAAAGTTTTGATACATTCATGGTGTTAAAAGGGTTCATGAGAAGTCCATATGATAGTTGTGTGTATCATCAAAAGATGTCAGATGATTCTTATGTTTACTTGTTTTTGTATGTGGATTATATGCTTATTTCTGCTTGTAGTATGTCACACATTGTGCAGTTAAAGAAGAAGCTTTATGTCAAGTTTGAGATGAAGGATCTGGGTAGAGAAAAGAAAATTCTTGGTATGGAGATTATCAGGAACAGAAGTGTAGGATCATTACACTTGTCTCAACGAATCTATATTGAGAAAGTGTTACAACGATTCAACATGTTTGATGCTAAAACAGTTAGCATTCCATTTGCTACTCATTTCAAGTTGTCTGCAGTAGAAGCGGCCAAGGACGATGCTGAGTTGGAACAAATGTCGAAGGTTCCATATGCAAGTGCAGTTGGTAGTATCATGTATGCTATGGTATGCACACGTCTTGATATTTCACATGCGGTTAGTATAGTTAGCAGGTACATGGGGTGTCCTGGGAAAGAACACTGGCAGACAGTAAAATGGATACCTTGGTATCTTAACAAGACCGATATTAGTGAATCGTTGAATGATGTTGCAGGATCATTGGTTGGTTTTGTTGCTTCTGATTTTGCAGGTGATATGGATACAAGAATATCTCTGACAGGATATGTATTTACTCTAGCTGGGAGTGCGATCAGTTAGAAACCACAGTTGCAAGCTACTGTAGCTTTGTCTACAACAGAGGCAGAGTACATGGCTGTAACAGAAGCAGTTAAAGAGGCAATATGGTTGTAAGGTTTGGTGGCAGATTTGGGCTTAGATAGGACTACTACAAAAGTGTTTTGTGACAATCAAAGCGCCATACACCTTACAGGGAACTAGATGTACCATGAGCATACAAAGCACATAGATTTCAGGTGTCATTTTATTTGTGATATAATATCAAAGGAAATTGTTGATGTGAAGAAAATATCTACACACGATAATCCAGCAAATATAATGACCAAAGCAGTATCAGTTCGAAAGTTTAGGGAGTGTCTAAACTGGATCGGTGTTTGCAGTATAGAGTGAATGCCTTAGGGGCATTTGGTGAGTCAGAAGAAGAGAATTTTCTTTGTTGATAGTGAATAAAGGATATTCGCCTCAAGGGGAAGATTTGTTATGAATGAGTCGAATAGTGCCTTGACAATGTATCGTGTTCGGTGGTACAGTTTTGTGTCTCTCATAGTGTCATTGTGCCTTGACTGTGTACCGTGTTCGGCAGTACAGTTTTGTATCATTGATAGTGAAGTTAAAATGGATAATGTCATTTTTGGTATGAGCCCATTAGGACCATTATCTAGTAAGTATATTTATTTCATATAAATAGATTACTAGGACTACACAAAAACACAATCTGAAATCTGTAACCTTTTCTATCACAATGAAACTCTTTTCTCTGGCGGCGCCCGTGGACGTAGACAATTGTCGAACCACATTAAATCATGTGTTCATTTAAGTCTTTCCTTCGTATATGTTCTGTGCTTGAGCCATTTTGTGATAATTTCATAGTGATTTAATAACAACCCTTTTCATGGATGTTTATTATACTTCAATC
This sequence comes from Limnanthes douglasii subsp. nivea, assembly GCA_036936605.1. Classification (NCBI taxonomy): domain Eukaryota; kingdom Viridiplantae; phylum Streptophyta; class Magnoliopsida; order Brassicales; family Limnanthaceae; genus Limnanthes; species Limnanthes douglasii. Next base: position 269,843,619 of record JAUPFV010000001.1, read on the forward strand.
GTAGTTTTTCCAATATAAGTCCTTGAAAATGACCTCCGCATTCAGCTCGAAAAAGTAAAAACTTCCCGAATGATAAATAAAAATGGTTAGCAAAATTTGGCCAACCTTTGGTAGATTTTGTTGACCCTTATTATTTAGCCTTCGATAAACTTTTAGTTATCCAATATGCGCATGAATCTCATTATTCAACTTGTTGTATATGATACAAGTTTTGGTTAAAGTACAATTACCATAAATATAATATCCAACGCGTGGATCTCATCTTTAAAGTTGTTTACGTTAGCAATTTTAGTAATCGTATTGTTTCCAAAATCTTATAAACATAATGTTGACAATTTACTAACATGTTGTGCTGGTTCGAATGACATGCTGTCAGAAAACATAATGAATAATTCAAGCCACATGATGTAATCTTCAAGCATAAAACAAAACTTTTATTTTATTTTTACATTGTATACAGTCAAATTGAGTTTTATATATACGATTAAATCACAAAATCATGCTTAAAATGTAAAAACTAATTTCACCATTGATCTTCTCTATCGACGTATTCTCTTTCTTCATACTCTTTTTTTTCTCGAACAAACAAACCACCATTTAACATAAAACTTTCTCACTTCTTCTCTGAAACATTTTCTCACATTTTGAGTTTAGTGTCATCAACATGGGTAATTATCATAATTTCTATTCAGTTTTATGTTTTCATGTGTTTATGTATGCTATTTTTGAAAATCTCCATCTATTCAACTCTAGTTTTCTGATGATATTCTATTGATAGTTTTCTTAAAATGGTTTGTTTTATAAACTTTAATTTGTACATTTGTTTTCTAGTTCTTAAACCGATTATGCATGGATGTTGATAATTTTTCAAACAGTGTCTTTCACTAGTTTCTTAGTTAGATAGTGATGAACAATTTGTAAGTTTTACGTTTTCCAAATTAGTATTGATTAATATTTCCAAATTTTGATGGTTGACAACTTTAAATTAATATTTTTTTAAGGCTTACATTTTAAAAATACTACAACACCTTGGTTTCTAAATAATATAACAACTTTTTACATGAATTATGAAATATACAAGGCCTTTTTCTCGCCTGGAATTTTTCTTGGAGACCGTAATCAAGTCTAAAACGTAAGAAGAGTGCATATCAGGAGTACGAATAACACACTCTTTAAAGTATTATTTGACTTGAGAGCTTAACAAACCGCCTACAAGAAACACTATGAGTTAAAAGGTTATGTGATTAATGCATAAAACCTTCCACGAGCATATTTTAAGTTCTCTAGAATACATGTGAAGCTCATAAAAAATGATGTCAAAGTCATTTCTGGTATCAAATGCGGTATATAACATATGTCATATACCAAAAATACTTTTGAGGTCGGACGATGGATGATAAAGAAGAAGGTTAGAGAATAATTTGCACATACTCCCCAGAGACAATGCAAATAATAATAAAAAAACACACTCCCCTCAAATACCAAACAAGAAGCTAGCTGTAAGAAATCAAAGTAATGTTTTGCAATATATTATTATCTAATGCATCGCAGTTACATGTACACACATACTTCATAACTATATATATATATATATATATATATATATGTTTCGTAATGTATGATGTGCTAATATTTCATAACTATGTGCACACCAATATTTAATAGGTTTTGTATACATATTTTTGTAATATTACATTTTTCTGTTTTGTAATTATTTAAATCTCAATGAGTTAACTTAATAATTATTTATCTGTTTGGGATTCAATTATTAAAGCAGTAAGCACAAAAAGGGACAAAGTTGTATGTGATGTAGTTGTTCTCTTATACTATATGTTTTCTTTATCCAGTGGCAGATTCATGAATCAAAATAAGAAGGGGCTAAACAAAATTTTATAAAATTTATTCTACACGATTCTTTCGTCGTAAAATGGTTTCATAATCAATTTTAATGTTTCTCTCATTGTATACAATTACTTTAAGATATATTTAATATATCTTAATATATAATTTATTACATATAAACATAACATTTAACAATAAATCTTAGTATTTTTTAATATATTATTTTAAAATAAATTTTAAAAATAAAATATAACAAAATCAAATTTATTATATAAAAGATAATTTTTAAATAGATAAAATCAAATCAAATTTGTTATGTAAAAAATATTTTTTAAGAAAATATGAAATAAAATCAAATTTTAATATAAAAGTATGTATATGGAAATAAAATCAAGTTTGTATCAAACATAATTTATAATATAAATACATTAAAAAAATAAGTAAATGTACTCACTCTTATTTTCTCATATTGTTTAATTTATTTTATTAAAATTTATGTCTTATTTATTTTTTCTATATTGTTTAATTTATTTTATTAAAATATTATTATTCTTCAATCTATGTAATTAAAATCTTCATATTCTTTCATGTTATTCATTTTCTCCTTTTTTTTAAAAAAATTTATTTAATTACAATCTCTCCTGATAAACAATGATCCATTAACTTTTAAATCAAATTAGTAATGTAGGAGAATAGAAGAAGTCAAAGATAAAGTAAAATTCAAAGTTGGGAGAGAAAAATTAAACCAAATAAAATCGAAACAAATTATTGCAAAACAAATTTAATAAAAAAAAAATAAGAACCCTGAAAGAATCAACAGATTGAGATGTAAATGCGTACTACACATTCTAATTTATAGATATTTAACTTAAATTTTGTTTTAAAAACCGCTATTATCCAAGATTTTAATATAAAAGTTTCCTTAAAAATAGTCATTATCAAATATTTTAATTTAAAAGTTATCTTTAAAATAGTAATTATTTCATATTTTAAAATTAAAAATTTCATTTAAAATCATCATTATTTCAGATTTTTAAATTAAAACTTTCCTTAAAAATAACTATTATCTCAAAATAAAATATATAAATTAAATCACATTTTCAGTAAGGGGGCCACCGTACCTCCGACCTCCGTACCTCCGACCTCTATGTACGTACACTACTGTCTTTACCATATTATTATCTACTTTAAGAGACACAATAGCCATAAAAATGGTTGAATACACCAAAAGTTTGATAATCAACCCTAAAGATTAGGCTGACGCGCTAAAAAATAAAGTTGTATATTATATGAAACTTGTTTACCCGACAAGCCTTACAAAACCAAAAGATGTAATAGAATATAGTGGTTAGTAAGTCATACTTTCTTTTTTACTTTAAAGCAAGTTTTTTTATTATAAAATTTTAATCGTGTTATTGATTGCTTACACCACTTGGCTGTAACTACTTCTTCTAAAACACACAACTCTTCTAGAACACACAACTGTTATAAAATACTATGCAATTATCATAAAATGGCTCAAGCACAAAATATATGCAAATGAAAGATTTAAATGAAACACAGGATTTAACCTGGTTCGACAATTGTCTACGTCCACGGGTGCCGCCAGCGAAAAAGAGTTTCACTATGATAGAAACGTTTACTGATTTCAGATTGTGTTTTGTGTCGCCCTAGTAATTTATATATAGGGAATTAATAGACTTACTAGACTATGGGCCTAATGGGCTCATACCACAAGACTAACTCAAGTGATTGGACAATATCACTATCACAACACAAAACTATACTGCCGAACACAGTACACTGTCAAGGCACTATTCGACTCATTCACAACAAATCTTCACCTTGAGGCGAATATCCTTTCTTCACTATTAACAAAGAACCTTCTCTTCTTTTGACTCACCAAATGCCCTTAAGGCATTCACTCTATACTGCGAACACCGATCCAGTTTAGGCACTCCCTAAACTTTTAAACTGATACTGCTTTGGTCATTATATCTGCTGGATTATCGTGTGTAGACACTTTCTTCACATCAACAATTCCCTCTGATATTATATCACGAATAAAATGATACCTGACATCTATGTGCTTTGTACGCTCATGGTACATCTGGTTCCCTGTAAGGTGTATGACGCTTTGACTGTCACAAAACACTTTTGTAGTAGTCATATCCAAGCCCAAATCTGCCACCAAACCTTGCAACCATATTGCCTCTTTAACTGCTTCTGTTACCGCAATATACTCTGCCTCTGTTGTAGACAAAGCTACAGTAGCTTGCAACTGTGCTTTCCAACTGATCGCACTCCCAGCTAGAGTAAATACATATCCTGTCAAAGATCTTCTTTTATCCATATCACATGCAAAATCTGAATCAACAAAACCAACCAATGATCCTGCAATATCATTCAGCGATTCACTAATTCGGTCTTGTTAAAAGTTAAGCCAATGTTCATAGTATTCTTTTGAAGAGATTCAATCTCTTCCCCCATAGCACCAATCCATCGATCTGCCTCTGAACTCGCTATAGCTTCTCTGTAGCTACTAGGTTCCTGCATCTCAACTTCTTCTGCAACTGACAGAGCATATGCAACTAGATTCGCATACCTTTTTGGAAGTCTAATATCTCTTCTTTCTCTGCCTAATGATATGCTATAAGGTTGTTGTTCTGGCTCAGGCGCATCATCGTCACTATCATGTGATGCTGACGCTTCACCTCCTGATTCTGGATCCACCTCAGAACCACTTGAATTATTAGACCTGCTAGGAACTGATTCTACTTCAAGCTACACCTGTTTACTCACAACCGATCCTGATTCGACCATTCCTCCTACTTCCTTCTGACTGTCTATCGAAGCAAACTCATTATTTTTTAATGTCCCTACTGATGAGAAAACCTGGAGACTTTGGAGAGGTACACCATAACCTATATCCCTTCACTCCAGTAGCATATCCTAGATATATGCATCTCTTTGCCCTCGGCTCAAGCTTACCATCTCTCACATGAGCATACGCAGGACAACCGAACATCCTCAAATGTTCATAATCAGCCGATGATCCAGACCAAATCTCAAAAGGAGTTTTACAATCAATAGCCGTTAAAGAAGACTAATTCACCAAGTAACACGTTGCATTGATAGCTTCAGCCCAAAAATCCTTTCCCACACCGGAATGTGAGAGCATACTTCGTGCCTTGTCACAAAGCGTTATGTTCATTCTTTCTACGACTCTATTCTGTTGTGGTGTTTTAGAACAAGTGCGATGGTGCACTATTCCCTCAGCTTCGCAGAACTCGTTGAACTCACAACTGCAATATTCTAACCCATTATCTGTCCTAAGACGTTTGATTTTTCTTCATGTTTGCTTCTCAATCATCGTCTTCCATTTGATAAAGGTTGAATACGCCTCATCTTTCGTTTTCAGAAAGTAAACCCACACCATTCTTGAATAATCATCGATCAAACTCATGTAGTATCTGGCTCCGCTTTTGGATGGAATTCTGTTTGGACCCCAAAGATCTGAGTGAGTGTAGTCCACTGTGCCTTTAGTCTTTCTTACAGCCGATTTGCTGAATTTGACTCTAGTTTGTTTACCAAACACACAGTGCTCACAAAATCTCAATGATTCTGCTTTATACCCTTTCAACAAATCTCTCTTTCCCAAAACAGCCAATCCTCTGTCACTTATGTGACCAAGACGCCAATGCCACAACTTATTTTGATCCTGCCTACTTTGGCTATTACTCCCTGATGATGCTACTGCAGCATCGCCCATAACAACACTCCCCTGGAGAATGTAAAGACCCTTCTGCAAACTGCCTTTCATGCATACCATTGAGCTTTTTGTCACTTTGATTACACCATTTTCTGTATGGTACTTGTAACCCCGAGAGTCTAGAGTCCCAAGAGCAATCAGGTTTCTTTTTAAACCAGGACATGCCAGCACGTCAAGATTCTAACAACCCCGTCAAACATTCTGATTCTGACGTAACCAATACCACCAACAGTCAACGAATGATTGTTCCCTAAATAGACAGTTCCATGCATTGGCTTGTACGTATCAAACCACTGCTTGAACTGACACATGTGATATGTAGCGCCAGTATCAAGTACCCAAGAGTTTTTCCCAAAGTCTGAACTCACGGATAATACATCTCCTTTACCACTGTTTTCACTATCGTCGGAATTGTTCACACCTTCAACAATGTTTGCTGCATTTTCCTTTTGATTTCCCTTCTTACCATTCAGTTTCGGACAATCTCTCCTATAATGACCTTGCTCACCGCATTCATAACAGTTTGAGTGCTTCACCTTTGACTTGGACCTCCAGTTCTTCCTTATTAAAGAACTCGCTTTGCTTTTAGATCCTCCCCTAGTCATAAGACCTTCTCCTTCAGCTTGATTGTCTGGCTGCAACGATCTCATCTCTTTTGATTTTAGTGCCCCTTTGATATCTGCTAGCGATAACTTATCCTTACCATACATAATGGTATCTACGAAGTTTTCATAGGGAGCTGGTAACGATCTCAATACAAACAAAGCTTGATCCTCATCCTCAATATTGACTATCCACTCCAATCAAGTACCACCGCTTGATGAGTCATGGACGCTCTAGCTCCACTATCCACTCCAATCAAGTACCACCACTTGATGAGTCATGGACGCTCTAGCTCCACTATCCACTCCAATCAAGTACTATCGCTTTATGAGTCATGGACGCTCTAGCTCCACTATTCACTCCAATCAAGTACTATCGCTTGATGAGTCATGGACGCTCCGAACTATGATGTATAGAGTAGATAATTCACCTTGATCATGACTACTGGTTCATCATGTTCGACCTCCGAGAATATTACCACCATCGCGTTCCGTCTGGGCCTGACGCTCTGATACCACGTGTTGGGCCTCTATGTACGTACATTACTGTCTTTACCATATTATTATCTACTTTAAGAGACACGATAGCCATAAAAATGGTTCAATACACCAAAAGTTTGATAATCAAGAGTAAAGATTAGGCTGACGCGCTAAGAAATAAAGTTGTATATTATATGAAACTTGTTTACCCGACAAGCCTTACAAAACCAAAAGATGTATTAGAATATAGTGGTTAGTAAGTCATACTTTCTTTTTTACTTTGAAGCAAGTTTTTTTATTATAAAATTTTAATCGTGTTATTGATTGCTTACAACGCTTGGCTGTAACTACTTCTTCTAGAACACACAACAATAAAAAAACATGTAGACATAGACCTAACTTCACATTACTTGAAGTGGTCTGTACTAGGAAAAAAACTACTACGAAGATAACTTAATTGCATCATTTAAAAAGACTAAAAAGCAACAAACATGTTAGAAAACTTGTTTAACTATGCAAGTTATTATCAAGCATTATTATGCAAGTTACTTAAATCTGATTTCATAATTGCTTGTTGATATCATGTTTTCACATAATTGTGTTATTGCATAAATATTTTCTTTAATTATGCAAATTTCTTACATGTATTTTTAAAAAAATATTAACTTATAATACTAGTTTTTAATCAAACATTTTTTACTTTTAGATTTCTTGTGAACTTTTTTGTTTTAACCAATGCCTAAAGATATATATATATATATATGGAATAATGAAAGAGTGAAAAATAACCAACATAATTTTTATTAATGAGGAGTTTGAAGAATAAAAAGACACTAACAATGAGTTTAATAAGGAAATAGATAATGATAATATATGGTTAAATTACGAAATAAACCCACAAATGAGGTTCTTTATGATGATTTCAATTTTTTTTTATAACAATGTAGATTTATAATTTGGTTTTTTTTTTAAAAGTTGACCCTTTATTGGGGCTAAGGGATTAAGTCTACCTAGAGCACAATCCAAAATTCAATTACGTAAAAAATGCAAGTAACTAATGGGTACATGGCCAAACTTTCTAAAAATATATCATCAAATATACGAGAACACTAAACGCGTGTACAATATCTTTTTTTATTTTTTTATGATTTTTTTTAAAACTCTATATCTTTCAAATTGTAGTTTGGTAAAAATATTTAGAAAGTGATGTAGCCCAAAAAGTCCAAACAAAAGCCTTTTTAATTTAATTTTATTTTATTCAAATATCTTATGTATTTAAATCAAATCTAATTATATTAAGATTTGATTTTATTTGATTTTATTTGATTTTAGAATATATATTTTATTTCTTGTATTCTAATTTAGGGTTTTGAGAAGCTATTATATAAAGCCTCTTATGCCTTAAGTTATTTTGAAGTTTTTGGAATAATAGATTTTTTATCTCTGAAAATTTCACTCTTTGTTACCCTTAGATTAGGGTTGCATCATGTTACCCTCGAATTAGGGTTTCATCTATCGTTGCTTTTCTTCTATTTTCGCTGCGTCATCAGTTTGGTATCATAGCCTCAGCTCCTGCTACGGGTCAAGCATGTTTCTGAATCTTGATTTCATCGGATTCGAGGTCTAAAGGAGAGAACAACATACGGCCATGAAGATCTAAAAGATCGTTTGGTATGCGGGAGACACACTAAGCGTTTCAATGACGATCATATTGACCGGTTACTGAAGGAGTTTAAATTGGCTACCAATCGTCGAATCAAGGTAAAAATTGCTTATCGAGATGTTGTCTTAGGCTATGAAGAGGTTTTCAAAACCATTTTTTTTCATCAACTGGACATGGGGATGTTGTCTTCAGGCTATGAAAAGGTTTTCGAAACTATTTTTTTTCCTTCAACTAGATGGCTTCAATGTGACTTCGAATAAGGAACACTCGAGAAGAATTTATCTTATTCCGATAAGGTCAACAATTATAAATTCCAATGTGACGATTGAATAAAATAAAATAAATAATTTGGGTTCTTGATGGTTCTTGATGGTGATGGTGCTGTGAATTCGAGGACGAATTATTCTCAACCAAGAGAGGATGATGTAGCCCAGAAAGTCCAAACAAAAGCCTTGTTTATTTTATTTTATTTTATTCAAATATCTTATGTATTTAAATCAAATCTAATTATATTAAGATTTGATTTTATTTTATTTTATTTTATGTTAAAATATTTATTTTATTTCCTTGTATTCTAATTTAGGGTTTTGAGAAGCTATTATATAAAGCCTCTTATGCCTTAAGTTATTTTAAGTTTTTGGAATAATAGATTTTTTATCTCTGAAAATTTCACTCTTTGTTACCCTTAGATTAGGGTTGCATCATGTTACCCTTGAATTAGGGTTTCATCTATCGTTGCTTCTTCTTCTGTTTCCGCCGCGTCATCAGTTTGGTATCAGAGCCTCAGTTCCTGCTATGGGTCAAGCATGTTTCTGAATCCTGATTACATCTGATTCAAGGTTTAAAGAAGAGAACAACACACATGGTCATGAAGATCGGGAAGATCGTTTGAGTATGAGGGGGCATACCAACCGTTTCAATGACGATCGTATTGACCTGTTACTGAAGGAGTTTAAATTGGCTACCAATCGTCGAATCAAGGTAAATATTGCTTATCGAGATGCTGTCTCAGGCTATGAAGAGGCTTTCAAAACCATTAGTTTTCATCAACTGGACATGGGAATGTTGTCTTCAGGATATGAAAAGGTTTTCGAAACTATTTTCCTTCAACTGGATGGCTTCAATGTGACTTCGAATAAGGAACACTCATCTTATTCCGATAAGGTTAACAATTATAATTCCCAAGGTAACGATTGAATAAAATAAAATATATAATTAAGGTTATTGATGGTGATGGTGCTGTGAATTCGAGGACGAATTCTTGTCAACCAGGAGAGGATGATGTAGCCCAAAAAGTCCAAACAAAAGCCTTTTTAATTTAATTTAATTTAATTTTATTCAAATATCTTATGTATTTAAATCAAATCTAATTATATTAAGATTTGATTTGATTTGATTTTATTTTATGTTAAAATATTTATTTTATTTCCTTGTATTCTAATTTAGGGTTTTGAGAAGCTATTATATAAAGCCTCTTATGCCTTAAGTTATTTTGAAGATTTTGGAATAATAGATTTTTTATCTCTGAAAATTTCACTCTTTGTTACCCTTAGATTAGGGTTGCATCATGTTACCCTTGAATTAGGGTTTCATCTATCGTTGCTTTTCTTCTATTTTCGCTGCGTCATCAGAAAGTACCATTGGTTTTGTATTTTTAAGGAACACTCATCTTATTCCGATAAGGTTAACAATTATAATTCCCAAGGTAACGATTGAATAAAATAAAATATATAATTAAGGTTATTGATGGTGATGGTGCTGTGAATTCGAGGACGAATTCTTGTCAACCAGAAGAGGATGATGTAGCCCAAAAAGTCCAAACAAAAGCCTTTTTAATTTAATTTAATTTTATTTTATTCAAATATCTTATGTATTTAAATCAAATCTAATTATATTAAGATTTGATTTTATTTTATTTTATTTTATGTTAAAATATTTATTTTATTTCCTTGTATTCTAATTTAGGGTTTTGAGAAGCTATTATATAAAGCCTCTTATGCCTTAAGTTATTTTAAGTTTTTGGAATAATAGATTTTTTATCTCTGAAAATTTCACTCTTTGTTACCCTTAGATTAGGGTTGCATCATGTTACCCTTGAATTAGGGTTTCATCTATCGTTGCTTCTTCTTCTGTTTCCGCCGCGTCATCAGTTTGGTATCAGAGCCTCAGTTCCTGCTATGGGTCAAGCATGTTTCTGAATCCTGATTACATCTGATTCAAGGTTTAAAGAAGAGAACAACACACATGGTCATGAAGATCGGGAAGATCGTTTGAGTATGAGGGGGCATACCAACCGTTTCAATGACGATCGTATTGACCTGTTACTGAAGGAGTTTAAATTGGCTACCAATCGTCGAATCAAGGTAAATATTGCTTATCGAGATGCTGTCTCAGGCTATGAAGAGGTTTTCAAAACCATTATTTTTCATCAACTGGACATGGGAATGTTGTCTTCAGGCTATGAAAAGGTTTTCGAAACTATTTTTTCCTTCAACTGGATGGCTTCAATGTGACTTCGAATAAGGAACACTCATCTTATTCCGATAAGGTTAACAATTATAATTCCCAAGGTAACGATTGAATAAAATAAAATATATAATTAAGGTTATTGATGGTGATGGTGCTGTGAATTCGAGGACGAATTCTTGTTAACCAGGAGAGGATGATGTAGCCCAAAAAGTCCAAACAAAAGCCTTTTTAATTTAATTTAATTTTATTCAAATATCTTATGTATTTAAATCAAATCTAATTATATTAAGATTTGATTTTATTTGATTTTAGAATATATATTTTATTTCTTGTATTCTAATTTAGGGTTTTGAGAAGCTATTATATAAAGCCTCTTATGCCTTAAGTTATTTTGAAGTTTTTGGAATAATAGATTTTTTATCTCTGAAAATTTCACTCTTTGTTACCCTTAGATTAGGGTTGCATCATGTTACCCTTGAATTAGGGTTTCATCTATCGTTGCTTTTCTTCTATTTTCGCTGCGTCATCAGAAAGTACCATTGGTTTTGTATTTTTAAGATGAACAAGACTAGATCCATGATTAATATATATTTTTTATGTTTTTATTTTTTGCGAACCTAGTTAATCATGGCCATGATTAATATATATTTTTTATGTTTTTATTTTTTTACGAACCTAGTTAATCATGGTTTCGTATTTTGCATAACTCTAGTTTTGTATTATTATTTTTTCGGAGGAAACCCACAGCCGCTACTCAAAGTGCAATGAGTGCGCACAGGGTAAACCCTTAGTCAGACGCGATAGCCTGCAAACCAACGCCAGAAGGTAAGCCACACAAGGTGACAGGGTCAGCCGAGAAAACGTATTCAGAGGGACTCGAACTCATGACCTTTGGTCACAAACATGCCATACTCAACCAACTCAACTACCCCTCAGAGGCTCTAGTTTTGTATTTTGTACATAAATAATTTTGTTTTTCAAATTTAAAATTGATTTCACATTTCACATTGTTGTAAGTGAGATCGTATTTGGTGAGAAGATGGAGAATTAGAAAGGGAAACAATTCATATAGTGAAAAAGTTGATTTGGTAAAACAATATCGGCCTATGTACTAATTAAGGTACTTGGAGTATTAATTTTTTTAGATAATATGTGATAATTGACAAAGTTCGTTGGATCTTAGATAATAATAAATGAAATATGAGAAAGTAAATGAAAAATATGTTTATTTTGGGATATTTATTGATATATTATCATAATTTATATTTATACAATTATTAGTTTCTATATGTCAATATACAAATTTAACTTCCACTTACTCTGATTTTAAAGGTTTTATTCGTGATAGAAAACATATAAAACTTTATTAGTTATAAACCAATTATTCTCGAAAATCTTAAGATACACATTGTTTATTTATAACTCATTTTTATCTGATTTGTTCCGATTTTTCCAAGCTAGATCTATTGTTAAATCTTTCGCATCCAAACAATAACAATTTTCTTTAATTTTTTTTGGAGGAACTTGATTTCCTTTCCGGTTTAAGACTTGTATTAATATTATTGTTTTATGAGAAAAAACTTTTTATATTCTTTTTTAATAATGTGATTATTCAGAATGATAGTTTGATAAAAGAGAATAACTTGTATTTATTAAATATTATTAATAACTACAATATTGCACAACATAGACCAAACAAAATTATTAAGTCCGGAAAATCCTATAAACAATGGCACGAACAGTAGAGTCGCATATCAAAGTTATAATAGACAAACTTTTACTTAAATTATATTGAGTCTTCAATATTACTATAGTTTAGTATATGTTTTGAGTGTATCAAATGAAAACAAACTAAAACCAAAATGATAGGGTCATATAAAGCGACAAAAATCTTAAAAGTGATACATGTCGACATCTGTGTACCGTTTCCATGAGAATCGTGGAACGGGCAGTGATATTTTATATCATTTATCTACGATTTATCTCATTTTTTATACTTTCATCTCCTTCATAAAAAGTCTAAGGCCCTTGACAAGTTTAAATCTTTTAAGACCGAAGTTGAAAAACCACTTAGTAAAAGTATTAATACCATTAGATCTGACCATGATGGTGAGTACTATGGCAAATATAACTAATCGGGTGAACAACATCAAAGACCTTTTGACAATACCTAGAGGAATGTGGCATAGTCCTTCATTAATATTTTTTGGATTCACCCTGCATGAATGATGTATTTGAGATACGGGACTGAAGACTAAAAGAAATGGTAAGAAGTATGATATGTAACTCATCTATACCACTATCTCTTGGGTGGGGGAAATCCATCATATGTGTCACTTATATACTCAGCAGATTACCTACTAAGGCTACTTTTAGGACCCCCTATGAGCTTTGAAATGGGTGCATACCCAATTTAAAGCATCTGCATGTGTGGGGTTGTCCAACTGAGGTAAAGGCTTACAAACCTCAGAAAACGAAACTGTAACTAAAAACAATCAGGTGCTTCTACATAGGTTATTCTGAATCCTTTAGGGGGGTTTAAATTTTATGATTCTCTCACTGGTACCATAGTTGAAACGGGGCCATAATAGTATCTCGAGGATGCTGAGTTTGGGAGAAAAATAAGGCAACAAATATTGATTTTGAATAATATGTAGAGATTAATGACAGTTTTAACGAGGATACTCAGGTATCAATATATTGGGTTTTAACGCCAATTATTTTGGTCATATTAGAATAAGATAATACTCAAATTAAAGATGATGTTCTACTTGGGGAATCTAACCAGGATATAAATTTGGTTCAGTTAGAACAAAAGAAACCTCAAAGTATCTTCCATAAAAAGATCAAAATGACATCGTTCATAATTATCAAACTCTACTTCCTTAAGAAGTGTAACAAAAGAAAATAGTTCCCTTAAAAAGATCCACGAGAAAAAGAAAGAATGTTACGAGTTTAAAACTTATAGTATACTTTCATGAGCATGAAAAGTCATGTAATGGAACTAGATGATCCATCATCCCACAAACATGTCATGGAAAGATCTGACTATCAGAAGTTGATCGACACTCTGAAGGAAAATTATAAATCAATGCATGATAATACGCTACGAGAACTTGTCCCATTACATGAAGGGGGAAATGTAATTGGTTGTACGTGGGTTTACAAAACCAAACATAATTCCCTAGATTATGTGAAAAAACATAAAGCGCGTATTGTATCGAAATGTTATACTCAGCGTGAAGTGATTGATTTTAAAGAAACCTCCTCTCCGACATCGACGAAAGATTCCTTTAGAATAAACATGACATTAATTGCGTACTTTGATCTTGAGCTTCATCAGATGAATGTTAAATCATTTTTCTCAATGATAATGTTGAGGAAACAATCTATATGTTGCAACCATAACACTTTGTAGCAAACAACTCAAATGATATGGTTTTTTATGCTTAAGAAATCCATTTATGGGCTCAAACATGCCTCTCTTCGGTAGTACCAGAAATTCCTTAATGTGATAGTGTCTTTTGCATTTGAATTCAACTCAGTTTAGAATTATGTGTATCATAACTTCAATTGGAGAAATTTCATATTCCTTGTATTATATGTGGATGATATTTTGCTTGCCTCGAATAATAAAAAATTATTATATATGACAAAGATATTTATATCAGAAAGGTTTGATATGAAGAATTTCAGTGGTGCCACTTTTGTGTAAGGAATCCAGTTTGGTTCGGTTTGTTCCGATTCGGTTCAATTCTTTATCAGTAACAACCAACTGAAAAACGCTAGCTAGCTAGGCTAGCGTGGAATGGCTTTCTCTGAGAGGGGCTCGCTTCTTCTCCGTCCAACCAAGGTGGTGGTCTGCATTCCGACGTGCTCTTCCTTGCCCTCTACTTAAGAATCCAAAAGTCAACTTTGGATGTTGTGACGCTTTGCTTATGAAGGTTATCGGGATCTAGGTTGTTGGAGAGATTTCAGAGTCCTCAATCACAGCTTAGCGTAGGCTTGGTTGATTTGGTAAAAAAAAAATAGGTTTCGAAAGTTTATTGATTAATACACATTTGACGCTGAATTGAACTATTTATCTTTTTTAGTGTTTGATATATATATAGGTATATATAGGTGTATTAACTTTCTGATTATATCGATTCAATTCTAAATTAATTCTACCAATTTATCAATTTTACAAATTAACCGATTTAATCATTTTAATTTTTTATTAGCTCTTTAAAATAAAACCGTCAATCAGGTCCGCTTCTCAGAGTCATTAACTGTTGTCGTTGGGATGAATGATCTCGGAAGTAATAAATTAGGTAGCAAACTACGCCGTTTGAATAAAATAATTCATAAAATTTACGCCCATCGTCGATCTCTCTGGTTCTACCCGGAATCAACAGTGTGGAGTGTAGATCCATCCTTTTTCTGTCTTCTTCATCATCAGCAGATCCAGAGAGGAAACGCAATAGGTTTTATATCGTAGAAAAAGTGAAGCTCTTAAGTCAATGAGGCTCTTGCAATTAGGACTACTGATTGCTCTAGCCTCTGGTATTGGTGCCATCCTCATCTACATCACCGGAGTCTCTAATATCTGTAACATTTTACCATTTTTCCCGTTTCTCTGTGTTTGTTCATGTTCATATGGCGTAATTCGATTTAGCGATTTTTTTTGTCAAATTTTGTTTTACGCGTAGATGAAAGTCATCCGCTCACGGATGAGGATATCGAGGCATTGCGATCTCTGCAAAGCGGTTTCCAGAAGTGTGTAGTAAGTTACATTATTGTATGCATCAAGTTGTGTGCACGATTTTTGTTGAAATTGCGATTTCAGTCATTTGAATTGAGTTATCCCTCCGAAATTGGTAAATTGATGCATATTGTTAATTTTGTTGAATTTCTAGCTAATCAAATAGAAAAGAGTTATTATTCGATTTAATATGCGTGTTAAGCTTCATTTGATGGTGTCATGGTTCTTTCTCCTATTTGATATCTATATATGTATTTCTTTTATATCTGTTTTCTGTTTGTGTATAAGTGTAACATGGGCTAGTTTATTGGCTAAAACGATCATCTGTCACTTGATTTGGTATTTGTTAACTACATTGTTAGCTTTATGCCGTCGAAGTTTGTTCTGTAGATTTTTGTTTGGACCAGTATCTAGTTTGTAGAGGAGTAATAATGTTCACTGCATATAAATGCAACTTAAGCTAGTTTATCTGCTAAAAAGATGGTTCTTCGGTGCATGTACCAATGGTTCAGAGTGCAAATGGATTGGGACTACAAGCTACCAGTAAAGATTATTGCCAAATCACTATAAGTTTTCCCAGTGACACTGTCCCTAAATGGGTAGGTTGTCCCTCCATCTTCACTAAATTATGTCCCGTAATGACTGTAATTTCACTTCAAACTTCAAACTTCATAGATCAGTTTCTGTTTTCATTTTGTGAACAATTCGAAGTCCTCTTCAAGGACTAACCTACGAATACATATTTCCGCTAAACAGAAAGATCCCAAGACCGGGGACCTTGAAGGACTATCATTTGATTTTAATCTCTGTGAAGCTGTAGCTACATGGGAGCAGGTGATTTTGGAGCATCTTGTTTCCGATAACATCTTAAATTTTTATACTTGTTAAGTCTTTGCAGTTGATTGGTTATTTAGTGAGTTGATTATGCAGGTGCGGAATAGTACCACAATACTCACCAGGGAGTTCATTGATGCGTTACCAAATGGTTGGGAGGAATATGCATGGCGTAGGATTAACAAAGGAGCACAGCTGTAAGAACTATATTAATTTTCTGCTGTCCGACAATTGGTTTGTCAGTTACAAAACAGATAGATGTTTTTCAATGTGAAGATAAATTATCCATTACCGAATTAGGTATTACAAAAGGAAGTCTGTATTTTATGTGATCTAGTAAGTGCTGAAATGGAATCTAAGCAATATGTTCATTTTTTATGTAATAAAAGTAATTAAGTGCTGGAATCTTGTGCCCTACCAGCCTCTGTAACATAGTTGAATATATTCATTTATGTAATTTTATTATATGGCAGAAACCGATGTGAGAAGAAATCGGTATGTGTCGAAAAGCTTTCACTAGTACTCCCTGAAACACCCCCTTATATTCCACGGGAGTTTGACCGGTGTGCTGTCATTGGTAATTCCGGGGATCTTCTGAAAACAAAGTTTGGGAAGGAAATCGACAGCTACGATGCTGTTCTTAGAGAAAATGGTGCTCCAATTCAGGTTAGGAGGAGATTATATGGGTGTGGGTGCCAGTTCATGTGTTGATTTTTTTACCCTTGCTATCTCCTAATGTTATGCGTTCTTTACTACAGAACTATACAGAATATGTGGGCAAGAAAAGTACCTTTCGACTTCTTAATAGAGGATCTGCTAAAGCCCTTGATAAAGTTGTGGAGTTGGATGGTATTGGCATTAATCCAAATGTTAGGGCCACTTTCATTTTGGTGATGTGTCTGTTACTTTGAGCAGAAACTAAATAATTTTTTCACTTTGCAGAAAGCAAGCAGGAAGTGTTGCTTGTCAAAACAACTATCCACGACATAATGAGCAAGATGATTCGGGTGGATATGCTTTTTACCTTTAATTTCTTTGAATTCTATATGTTTGAACTGATGTGCACCCAAGCTTTAACTACTTGCAATCTTTTACTCTAGTCAACCTGGAAATTCTGTCCTTGAGAAGTTTGTTTAGGTTTTCATGTGCTGTGCCTGCATGTTAAAGTAATTTTAAAATATTTCATAATCTAGTTTATATGTGATTTAGATACTTTATTCACACATTTTCTTGATGTAACTGTGTCAGCTTACCTCACTACTTTTATTCTCTTACGAAATCTCTATCATTGTGTTCTGCAGGAAATTCCAATAAAAAATCCTGTGTACCTAATGCTTGGTGCATCATTTGGTTCAGCAGCAAAAGGAACTGGGCTCAAGGCCCTTGAATTTGCCCTTTCTATATGTGATTCTGTGGATATGTATGGTTTCACTGTGGATCCAGGTTATAAAGAATGGTACAGCAGTTGCTTTTAGCTTAAACATTCTGTATTAGTCACTCAACTTGGTGTCGTTTAAAAACCTTCATGCTCTCTTTCAGGACTAGATATTTCTCTGAATCTCGACAAGGGCATACTCCATTGCACGGTCGAGCTTACTACCAGATGATGGAGTGTTTGGGTGTAAGTATAAAAGACTCTTGTTGTCTTTTACGTTCTAAGTAGTGCAAACTTCTACTGAATGTGAATTTGGATCATGTAACATGCACAGTAAACATGTAATCACCGTTTTACTAATTATAAGAATGCATGTTCTTGTCTATTGGACTTAGACACTCAAGTTTAGTCTTTTTTCTATACTAATTAGTAATAGAACTGGACTCTGACCTTGTATCTATACTTATTTCATACCTTTAGTGGGATCTGACATCATTTTCTTTTTTTGTTTCATTAAGCTTATTAAAATTCATTCTCCAATGCGAGCTGATCAAAATCGGGTTGTCAAATGGGTGCCAGATCGTAGCACGATTAAAGCTGCTAGAGTCGCATCAGAAAAATTGTTGAGGTATTTGATATCATTTAGTTTGATCTTCCAGATTTTGAGATTTCCTAGCTCTCTTTGCATATATGGATAGATTGTTAGTCTTCTTATAGTGATCCTTCCATGGATTTATACAAAGAATAGTTCGTTCAAAAACCAACTTTCAATAAAGAGATCTTCTTTGTATCTACTTGGCATATAAACCATCCATTAGATGGCATAAATGACCGTCTTACATGCAATATAACAGAACTATGTGTGTTATTTTGAGTTACCAGTGTGATTTGTTATTGCTGTTTCCCACCAATTTCTTGAAAGTCAACCTTTATCACAGTGCACAATATACCAAATTGGTAAATCAAACAGAATACAGTATACTTGGACTGTACGACATCAGTATACAAAATCCAATAATGTATGAATTCAATGTTAACTCAACTAACTACTTAGTATCCTAAGATTGGATAAATTGTCTTTAAGCTCAATATTGTGTTCCTAAAGTGTGATACAAGCAATTTTTTTTTTACGTGTAGGAGGGTCGGAGCAGGATCTCAAGATCCATTGGCTGCCTGCTCGATACTAAAGAGACGAACTAAAGGCAAGCCTATAGTGTCCTCAGGTATCAGAAAAGCTGCAATCGAGCACCAAAAATTTGTAAAAGGCGCATCCCTCTATCCTCTGGAACACAGTCCAGGGCATGGTCAGCTTTGCATTGCAGCACCTAATAATAAACACAACTCATAGTCTTAAATATATGTGTGAGCTAAAACTACCTTACACCTTCAGGAAATCTGGCTTATTATATTGATAGTGTAAGTCTTCACTGCCTTGTGTTATATGGGTTTTGTCTTCTCCTTGCTCAAGGCCAATCTAGGTATAAAGTTCAGTTCCTTCTAGGCATTTTTTATTAATTCATTGTAGCTTCATCAGTTGTAAGAGTAAAGAACACAGGACTAAAGTTTCTCTATCCATGATGAGATTGTTAAAAATGATTCGTCAGTAATACTTTGGTTTCTCTTCAAATTTTGAAAACAAACACAGATTGCAACGTAGACTCCTTTTTCTTTCTTTCTGTGTGTATATATAGTAACGGTGGCATTAGTGACAAAATATAATTGTATTAGTCCCTGAAAACATCAGATATCCTTTAACTTTGCAATTGAAAAATCGATTTGTCTAAAGAAAGAGTTTTTAATTGTATTTCTCGTTTTCTTAAGTAACAGTAAAAAGTGAGAGATCCAAGTTGTAATTGGTGGACTTAAGAGAATTTTAAGGTAGCATAGTTTAAGTAAGAGATGCAGGCTCTAGTTTGGTTTTATTTAGTATAGTCACTACTTACTACTTACTAGTGTCATCAGTCATGGATAAGTCAGGTCCAGAATTAGTTGTCTCAAACCGTGTCACACGTGTCAATCACCTAATAAAATACAAATACAATATTTCGAAAAGCTTTCAGATGCAAGAATTCTGTCTAGTCTAAAGAGCAAAGAACTCCTCTCAGTCACTCTCTCTCTCTCTCTCTACTTTCTTTTACCTTCACCACAACATTCTTTCCCTCTGAAAGATAAACTGAAAAAGTCTCTTAGGCAGCCACATACTTGTGAACACGAAGTTGTTCTAGAGCGAGAAATTAACAAGAATCGACTTGATAGGACGTAATTTTCTCTCTCTTTCTTCTTTTTGTCAAGCTTTTGTTGTAGATGGCGGAAATACTGCAACCGGCGGATGGTCAGCCTAACGGTGGTGGTTTACCGGCGACAACGACCACATCGGAAGCAGCGGTATTTGGATTGAAACGGCAGAGAAGACCCAGTGTCCGATTAGGAGATATCGGCGGTGACCATAATCAGTCTTACGACTCTTTACCCCGGAGATCCACTACCAAACAGTGGAAACAACCTTATCTCGGTCTCGACCACCGGAAAGAACCGACTCTGTCGGGTAAAGGTTCGAAAACTCGACCTTTAACGAATCTTGGCTCCGATTACAACAGCGAAACCCTAGAGGAAGAGAAAGAAAGAAACCTCGATTCAATTGCGATTGGTAGCTGGAAAGTGAAGAAGCGAGGAGGAGGAGCGGTTGCGACTACGAAGAGACCTCGGTGTAATTGGGCATCCAAAATCGACGAGAATGCTAGTAACGATGCCAATCAAGAACAAGGAGAAGGGAAGTATAGCGGTGGAGAAGATATGGAAGATGGGTATCGTGATTTCGAATTGGAGAATTCAGAGAGTTTGAAACAGCAGAGTCCAATCAACTCATCGGAGAATCTAGCGTTTTGCAGCAACGTTAATAGGAGAATCAATACAAACCCTAGGGCTAGGGTTTCTGAGAATAGAGAGATGGAGCTGTCAGGTCCATCTGATAACAATAATAGGGATTGGAGAAATGGGAGAACAGGGAGGTATGGAGTTGATGGAGTGAGGATTTGGCTTAATGGTTTGGGATTGGAGAAGTATTTACCGGTTTTCGAGATTCATGAGGTTGATGACGAAGTTTTGCCATTGTTGACATTGGAAGATTTGAAGGATATGGGAGTAAACGCAGTGGGGTCGAGAAGGAAGATGTATTGTGCAATTCAGAAGCTAGGTAAGGAGTTTTCCTGAGATTTTTTTGTGTATAGGGTTAGAGCTTTTTCGAGGAGAATTCACAGCCATCCCAGATGTAAGGTGCATGTTTCGATTAGCTTTAGCCTTTTCTTTTCTTTCTAGTTAATATTGTTCCAATGTAGTAGTAGAAGATAATCAAGAAGAAGAAATAATGAATTTTTATGGTTTTTTTTCTTCTTTTCATATTGTTGTGCTATAAATGTTCCTTCTTAAGTTTGTTTGTTCACGTAAACGAACTTAGTTACCTGTATTATTTAGCAGCTTTGTTCTGATTCAAGAATCTTCAAGTCCAGAATTTTGACCATCACATCTCTTTCAGATAGTTTAAACTTTTTTGCATGGCATTGATTTCTTACCCGAGTCTGTGTATTTCCATAACATGTCATCTGTACAAATAAGATAGTAACTGGCAGAGAAATACCATAAGAGAAGAACTACCCTATTTTCTTGTCTTCCTATAGTGACAACTAGTCAGTCACTCAGTTATTAGGCTTAAATTATTCTCTAGACTTTAGAGCATCCCCAACAGCTAGTCTATAATTTAGCTAAATATAGATTAAATTATGACACTTTATAATTTTAGATTACTAAATAATACAACAGCTAATCTATAATTAAGTTAGTTTTTTAGTTTTGTAAGTGATGAGAAAAATAAGGAAAAAATATACAGATTGTGTAACCGCCTAGGTAAATATAGATTATCAAAATAAAATCTGTAAATTTAGACTACGTTTTAGATTAACTGTTGGAAAGCATTTTTTTAAAAATAATAGGTATTTTTTAAAATAACTGTGAAATAGAGTATCTGTTGGGGATGCTCTTAGGTACTATATTTTTGCTGTTTGTTTTTATCTTCAATTTCACTTACTAAAAACCTGAGGATCTTCTGCTGTTTTGGCGTTTTAAGCCAGCCTCTTATGGCATGTTTGGAACACTAGATATGATTAGAGGATTTAGACTGTACTCTACATTAGAATGCGGTGGATTAGTTTATGGTCGATTTTAGTCACGTGTAGACACTGTTTAATGATCTGTCAGAACTGTTATATTTGTTGATTAGTTAGTCTGTGTTGACACCAAAGATTAGATTGAAGTATGTATTCCCAGGACTAATTAGTCCTAAACATCACCGAACACAGGTTTAGACCAAAATTAGTCCAATCCGTTCACAAGCCCATGTACCAAACAAGTCCTCGGAGTATATTTTTAAGGACCAAGACTCTGCGTCATTTACGTTTTCCGTGGCAAAAACTTTAGACAGTGTCTTTTTCTTCTGGCGCTGTGCTTTGAAGCTTGTTTTCCTGAATGAAATAAACCCATTTTTGTAAGAGGTGAGATATTATATAATCAGTTGATCACAGTTAAGCTGAATTCCTAAAATGGTAGGCCATTTTTGTGCTGATGGGGTAACGTGTGTATAGATCTAGGAAGGACACTAGACATTTATATCTGTATCCTTAATTAAGAGCTTTTTCCGGGTATTATACTGTCAGGAAACATTACATCACGAGGGAGATGGTGTCGGCAATGACAGTAATCTTTTGGAGTAGCCAGCTCCTGCAGCAGATACCAATTTGCTGCACGCTAAAAGTTTCAGGTATGCTTCATCACGACCATTCATCTTGTGGTGATGATGTTTAGTTCATAGTAGTGGCTCATTCATTGACACCTGACCCAAGCAAGGCTTTGTAGAACGAGATATTTTAAGCTTGCATCAAACTAATGTGAATATTGTCCATCTGAGCTCCATCTAAATTTTGTTTTAATATTTGTTCTTCGTTCATATGTGGGTTCAAGTGTTGCTATAACTCGAATCCCTTTTTCGTTATTCAGTTTTAATATAAGTAATTGCTGAGTGTAGTTCAGTTTCTATGGTATATATACAAAAACATATTCATGTGTATGTTTATGACAACTAGATCCTAGAAGACCTTAAGACCCCACAAGAACTAGGAATTTAGGTTTGCTGAAATGCTATGACCTAACGATTAAAAACACCGAACATGACATATATGCCTACTTAAGATATATTGAATACCACATGCAAGATGTGGATGACAGACTAGAAATCAGAATACATGTTGGTGTCTTTTTAGGTATAAACATTAATCATTATGGAATGATAAAGCAGCAGATGAAATTAGTAGAGAATATGAAGCCAATAAGAAATTATGAATTAGGTTCAACAAAAAACCGAAAAGAAGCACACTTGATGGACTCTAAGCTACATACTAGCATCTTATTATGAACTGCAAATAAAAATGTTTGTGACTGAATACGTCTTCAGCACTTAAGAAATAATTTAGAGTTTATATTAATTTCACCTCTCTCGTATGTAATGCAGTTGGCAGATCAATGGAAGAGACAATGTAGGTATTGCATGAAAGATAAGAGTCAGTCAGATTAGCCGAAGGAGACTGCCCATTATCCATAACAGGGCTCTTTATTCAGATCCCTAAAACGGGAAATAGGCAAGTCATCCTTGGCTACCAAACTGACTCTTCATCTTCATACAAGACCTCTCTTCCTAGATTTTGATTTTGATTTTGATTTTTGATTTTGGCTTTGAGTTTTGAGCTTTGAGTTTGATTTGATGGCTATACTGCATTTAGAAAACCTCTATTTATAGGATTAGGCTTAGAATTTGCTTGCTATTGCACAGTTGACATTAGCTACTTCTATGTTCTGGTCACATGTCTGTTCAGAATATGTTCTAAGTGGATTTGGAGGGGACAACCATATCCATAAAATTCTTTGACCTGTCAATATATTCCTATATTCGTCATGTTTATTATTTGCTATTAAAGGGCGAGATGTATCTTTGGCCGGAAAATTATGTCTAACAGAAGGAGATTTACATATCAGCAACTTAGTCGGTGCCGTTATAATGTCATCTTTCTTGTGTTTATTCTGTTGGACTTAGAAGATTTGTATTCCAAGCTTGTTGATGACTCAATTTCATATTATTCTGTTCTGAATGTTACAGTAGAGCATAGTAGATTCCCCTTGACCAAACACAACTTATCCTTTCCTTCTTTTCACTAAAAGAGCCTTCTGTTTAGTAGCAAATTCAAGTTGTGTACTTTTTATTGGGGCATTTGAACATAGGTCGAGCTGATCTTATTGAAAAATCGGATAAAAATCTCTCATTGTTTATTCAGGGGGTTATTTAGATTGACTGGCTTTTTAGGGTTAGAAAAACCTTGATTGTTAAGCTTATAACATTGAGAAGCCATAAAAACTGAAAAAAATGAAGCTTCTCTTACTTTTCTAAAATTTTGATAATTGTTTCACTAGCTTTGCCTTCATATCTTATTTTTCATTTCATACAATTATTTTGAAGCGGAACAATCTGTAAAAGCTTGAACCATCTTGGCAGCCTGTACTTTGAGCCCAAGTGGCATTGCACACAGCCAGGCTCCGTCTTGGCAGCCTGCTGTGGATAATAGTTACCTTGCTTGGTGCATCTCATGACTAGCTGTGTTTTGGAACTCATAATCTATTATTACCCTATACAATACAATCAAAGATACTTGGTTCAAACACCACTTTCTATTTATATAACATACATATATAATCAAGCAAGAATAGAAAACATCCATCAAGAAGCTCAAAGATGTCCACAAATATACTATTTAGAAGATTTAATTTAAAACAATAAATTAACCATATGTTAGCCAAACCAACAAAATAATTTGCTGCTCTTGTTCTCAAAATTTGTGTTTTGCCGGGAAATTAAAAAATCACTTTTCTTTGGAAGTGTTAGAAAGAAGAAAAAAGGAAGTTGGAAATCAAAGGTGTAGTGGAAATCTATCAAAACAAACTCAAGAAATAAAAATAAAAATGCATGCAGCTAAAACAAATGTCACGAGGTATGCGTATTGACACAAACTCAAAAGTCTATAATTGTCGAACCATCTATATCATGCATTCACCGGTTAATATCAAGCATTTAATATATCGTTATTATTTTGTTTTTATACGGCAATAATTATTATATATAATTATTATATAGATGTTAAATTTCAAGGACAAAATTATTTTTTAAAATATTAAAAATATAATAATTAATTATCTAAATTATGTTAATAAAAAATATTATATTTTTATTTATAATTAAAGTAATTTTATAACTACTAAACAATATTTATATTACTTTTATACGGACCTACCGTAGAGTTGTATATGTTTAGGGTAGAATATTACCTCTATAAATACGATAATATTTTATCTAATCAATTATCAATATATTATTTATTAAACTTAAGTTAGATTAATTAGTTTTAAGTTTAATTAGTTTTAAGTCAGTTTTTTTTTTTGAATTTTTAAATACGAATTGGAAACAACAGTTTTTAAATGATTTTTGAAAATCAGTTTTGTATGCTATTTTTTAAAGATAAACATTTATTTTCTTTATATATTCTTTATAAAAAACTAGTTTAAAACAAAATGTAGTTTTTATATCACTTATTTTTTAGTTTGAAAATAAAAACTGGTTTTTTTATAAAAAAAAAATGGGTCAATAAAAATTAAATTTTATTAAAAAAACTAATCAATAGTATATTTTATAGTTGATTTTATTTTTGATTTTTAAGTATAGAAATTAATTACTAATTTCCTTAAATTTAAAAAATAACTTTTAAATCTCTTTTAACGTCAAGGCTATAATTTTTAAAATCACTTTTACTTTTAAATTTAAAATATATATTTTAAATGAAAAAAGAAAGCTGATAAGAAAGAATGAGAAACTTTTTCTCCAAATAATGATTAGGTTTTCTTGATCTCCAAGAAACAACTCTTCTTCTTTATCTCTTCTTCTCTATTCTTCTTCTTTCAGCTCATCTCCTTTCCTTCTCTTTTTGTGATTGCTGCTGAGTTTTTTGTGGTTGCTGGTCGTAGTTTGCTCCGGTGAAGGGCCTCCATCTTGGAGGCTTCGGTGGGTTTGGCCTGTTTAGGCCTGTCTTGTTGCGAGTTTTCGCTTGAAAACTCTGCTTCTAGGTCTGTTTTTTGCTGTGGTTGTGCAGCATGGCAGCTCTAAATAACAGTGACTTCCCACCTTTGAACGGTGCGAAGGATTTGGAGTCGACGAATCAAAATGCTAGCGAAGGACGTGCAGAGAATAAAAGATTGTTCTCTGATGTTTTAAAGAACATGTCAGATTGTTCTGAATTTCATCCGGTTGAGGTTACTAGCTTCGATGATCATAATGTCGTTCGGTTTTCACAGCAAGTTAAAGCCTCTTTGGTGGCTCAATCTAGGCATACCCTTGTTGTTAAGTTCAGTCTTGGTATTCCCAAGAGGGCTGTCTTTCAGGCATTTCTTGATGGGTTCAAGTTCAAGGGCTCTTTTACATACGTTACTCTTGACTCAAGGAAGATTCTTGTTGAGTTTACCTTGTTGGAAGACGTCGAAAGGATGTGGTAAAAAACCTTTTGGAGTGTGGATGGCAAGGTAATGAGGATCATCAAGTGGTGTCCGCAAAATAGTCGATACTATGAATGTCCGGTGGCATTGTTATGGGTCAGGTTCGAGAAGTTGCCTTAGTTTATGTATAATAGGTCTATTATACATGAACTGGCTGCTTCATTGGGCTCAGTTCATCAAGTTGTGGTTCCTGAAACAAATAGGGCTAAGACTAACGCTTGTTATGCATTAATGGAGATTGATGTATCCAGATTTTTGAAGAGGAAAGTTTGGGTGGGGTTTGGTGATCATGATGGTTGTTGGATCGGAGTTAGTTACAAGAACGCGCCTTTTTATTGTCAAACATGTCATCACTTGGGACATGATTCTGGGAAATGCAAGAAATCTTTGAGCAAAGAAGATATTATTAATAATGTGGTAGATAATAACAATGTGGATAATACAGATAGTCAGCCTGTTGTTAAGGACACAAGTAAACAAAATACTAATGACACTCTTCCTTTTATAAAGGTTTACACAAGAAGAATTAAGTCTATGATTACTACTAAAGACATTCCTGTTGAGGCACCTAGTATCCCTGGAGAATCTGCTAATGATCCTGGTAACTCTGGAGAATCATTGAAGCAGGACATGGAGTTGATCAGTGCGCTTCAGGGTCTTGATCAGGCTCAGATTGCTGATGCTCCTGTGCCTTGCTCTCCTAAGCAAAGTAACATTGGAATTTGCAATCCTTCCCCTGAGGTGGCTTCTCCCAGTTCCTCTGAACATGGCTTCACTTCCATTATTCGTAATAAGTTGAAATCTGCAAGTAAAAGCAGGGGTAAAAGGTTAAATATTAAATCTCTTCATAAAAGAGATAAAAGTAATTCATACTCTTTATCTGAATGATTAAGTTTCTTAGTTGGAACGCTCGTGGTCTTAATAATAGCTCTACTTTGTCTAGGCTAAAGTTTATCATTAATCAGCATAAGGTTAAACTAATAGCAATCAAAGAGCCTTTGGCTAGAGTTGATAAAATTGAGAGAATTGCTCAGAAAATTGACTTTACTTGTTGGGATTCTAACTGTTCTAATAAAGTGTGGTTGTTGTGGAATAATGAAATAAGTTTAAATGTTTTGTTTGATCATGATCAGTTTCTCCACTTGGAGATCATTACTTCTAATTTTTCTGATTTCCTAACCTCTGTTTATGCTAAGAATAGATGTATGCATCGTAAAGAATTATGGAGTAAGTTGGCTATCATACCTCAGGATGACAAGCCTTGGTTGCTGACTGGTGACTTCAATACCATTTCATCCTCTGATGATAAGCTTAATTGCTCTTCCTTTGATGTCTCTAGTGCTGATGACTTCAACGATTTCATCAGACTTTGCAATCTTGTTGATCATGGCTTTGTTGGTTCGAGGTATACCTGGAGCAATAACAGAGCATGGAAAATATTAGATAGATTGTTAGTTAATGATAAGGCTGCTATTTCCTTTCATATTCAGGTCTTACACATGGTCAGAACCTGCTCTGACCATGCCCCTCTTTTGATTACTTTGTCTAATCCTATTTGTTCTACTTCTCAAAAGAAGGGTTTCTTTAAATTTATTAACGCTTGGACTAATCATCCTGATTTTATATCTGATGTTACTCTTAATTGGAACATTGGTTGCAAGGGAGACAGTAATATGGTTTTTTGGTATAAGCTTAGGAGGCTTAAAAAGTTTCTTAAGGGTTGGAATATTAATAAATTTGGTAACATTTTTAGCAAAGTGAAGCAGGCTATGGAGAATGTGGCTATTATGGAGAACAGTCACCAGGTTGTTAACAACAGTGATTCAAAGGCTAATTTAAATAAGGCTAATAGTCTGCTTATTGAGGCCCTTAAGAACGAAGAAAGCTACTGGAGGCAGAAGTGCTATAATTCTTGGTTAAGCAGTGGGGATGGTAACACTAAACTTTATCACTCCTATGTTTCTCACAAAAAGAAAAAGAATTCTATTTTGGGGATAAAAGATAATGGTATCTCGTTGTCTAATGAATCTGACATTGCTTGCTCTGCTGAGAATTACTTTAAGGACATTCTTTCTGGTGATATCTATTCCTGTGAGGATGATAATATTAATGCTTCTATTCTTAATAGTATTCCTACTCTTGTTAGCACTAGTGACAATGATAGTATTATGAATGATGCTTCTAAAGAGGAGATGTGGGCTATTGTTGCTGCCATGAAAAATGACAGTGCCCCTGGCACTGATGGCTTTAATTGTCACTTTCTTAAGACTTGTTGGGGTTAATTGTCAGGCTATCAATGCTTATCTTAGGGGCATGCCTATTCCTAAGGGGATCTTTGCAACTGGGATCTGTCTGATCCCTAAGTCCTCTAACCCTATCTCGTGGAATAACTTTAGGCCTATTAGCCTTTGCACTATCTTTAACAGACTCGTTTCTTCTCTTATCAACACTAGATTGGCTCATATTCTTCCTAAGATTGTTTCTAATTGTCAGGGTGCTTTTGTGAGGAACAGGCTTATTCATGACAATATTCTTACTATTAAGGAAATGCTGCACAATATTAATAGAAGGCCATCTAAAGGGAACATTATTATGCAGGTGGATATGACAAAGGCATTTGACAAAATGTCTCATGCCTTTGTCATCAAGGTTATGCAGAAATTTGGTTTCTCTAATGGTCTGTTGGCTTTAATTCACTCTCTTATTTCTAATGTAATGATTTCTATTCTAATTAATGGTAGTAGTGTAGGGTTTTTCCCTCAAAAGAATGGATTAAGGCAAGGGGATCCTTTATCCCCTAGCCTTTCCATTCTTGCTGAGGAGGCTCTCCTAAGGGGTCTGTCTTATCTTTATGCTGTTAATCCTACCATGAAGTAATATCTTAAGTCAGGATACACTTTACCTTGCCTTGCATTTGCTGATGACATTGTAATCTTCTCTAATAGTGCAGCTCCTTCTCTTGTTAACCTGTGCAAGTTACTTGAAAATTATCAGACTGCTTCTGGTCAAATGATTAATAAGGACAAAACCAAGATTGTTACCTCAACTAGGCTGGCATTTGCTGCTAACTCCAGGTTGAAGTCTGCCACTGGTTTCAAGCTGGACCATGCCCCTTTTAAGTATTTGGGAATCAGCATATCTGCAAATAACAAGGGAAGGAATTTTGTTAATCTGTTGTCTGTCATTTATAGTAAAATTCAGATTTGGGATATGAAGTCTCTGTCCTTTGGGGGGAGGTTATCTCTCATTAAGAGTGTTCTTCATCCCATTGTTTACTATTGGATGCAGAACACTCTAATTCCTAAGTCTATTCTCAATAAGATTGAATTGTGTTTCAACAGATTTCTTTGGAGGTCCAATTATAATGACAAAGCTATTCATTGGACCTCTTGGGGCTATCTTTGTAAGCCCTTTGATGAAGGTGGCTTGAATATCAAGTTATTATCTGATATCCAAACCACTTTCTCATTCAAGTTATGGTTCATATTCAGGAAAAGCCAGTCCCTTTGGTCTGAGTTGATGCATCACACATACTGTTCTAATTGTCATCCATCTATTGCTGAATGTAAAACTACTGATTCTATTATTTGGAAGCGCTTATCTGCTATTAGGGCTCAGGCTGATGGGTATGTTCACTGGCGTTTAAGCAGAGGGGATGTGGACTTTTGGAGAGATGCCTGGCATGGCATGTATCCTATTGCTACTGAGTCTGATTATAGGACTTGGCTGCTTCCTGCTAAGGTCAATACTTTTTGGAAGGACACCAATTGGGATTTCTCTTTGCTTAACTTCCTGTCTCATGATCGTATCTCACACATTAAGTGTGTTAAGATTGATCAGGGCCAGGAAGATAAGATAGAATGGGCAATTTCAAAAAATAAAGAGTTTAATACTAACTTAACTTGGGATATAATCAGAGTTAAAAATGCAAAGCAGAACATTTTAAAGAAAATTTGGAGTCATTTTATCCCAAGTAAATTTTCTTTTCTTTGTTGGAAATTGTTAAATTTTTTTATCCCAATTGATAGCATCCTTTCAAAAAGACATTTCACTACTGTTTCTAAATGTCAGTTTTGCTACAGTTGTGAAGAGAAGAATCATCTCTTCATCAACTGTAGTTATGCCTGGTCTCTGTGGAACTACTATGGGGTTCTTTTCAGGGTTCCTTTAGGCAGGTTCATGTTTATTAGCCATGTGTTCTATAGCTGGTTTTGGGCCTCGAATGGTAGATTCCATATTACTCATCTTGTCCCACAAATTATATGTTGGACAATTTGGCGTAATAGGAATGCTAGCAAGTTCTTGGGTTCATATGATAGGTTTGATTGTGCAATCAATAGCATTAACAGGGTCATTAAGGGTATCGACGCTAATGGTTTCCTAAAATCTACTCATTGGTCAGGTGTTCACAAGGCTGGTATGGCACTGGGTTGTCTCTCGATTTACAAAAGAAAGCATAATCTAAGGTACCTGAAGTGGGTGACTCCTCCTCCTGGCAGGCTCAAGGTGAATGTTGATGGCGCGTGCAGCTTCTCCGGTGAATCCAGTGGAGGCTTTCTGGTTAGAGATGAGCATGGTAATCTCCTCTTTGGGCATGGCTTCTGTTTTGGCAAGGTTGGCCCTTTCGAGGTGGAGTGTCTGGCTCTGTTGGAGGCCCTTTCTCACTGTCGTAGAAATGGATGGTTGAATGTTGACATAGAGTCTGACTGTCAGACCCTAATCGACACTCTGGCCTTCGGTGTTGATGTTTCTTTCTCGTTGGTTGCTGCTTGTCGAAGATTGATTCACTTTTCAATGATCCTCCGTCACGTTTCTCGTACCCAGAACGCGGCTACTGACTGGATCTTGAAGTGGGCTTGGAAAGAGAAGGGTGGTAAATCTTTCTTGGTTGTCGATGCTCCGATCGAGCTTCTGGCAATTGTAACGCTCGAAAGCCTCGGTGTGGGGTATATATACCCGGGTTGAGCTGGTTGTGAGGTGGTTGTTCAAGCAGCGATGGGTTTGACTGTGACTGAAGATCTGATGGTGATCTGTTCGAATTTGTTGTCGATCTGATGATGTTGGATTAGTGGCTGCTCTAGGTGGCTGAGAATGGTGGTGGCTGTTGATCTGATCGTGATGGTATGGCGATTGATTTGGTGATTGTGGCGAGTTCGAGTTTGGTGAGGGAGTTGAAGGGTTGAAATTAGGGTTACGAATTAGGGATTGAGTCTGAAGAGGGTGTTAGATCTAGGGTTTGGGTTCTATTTGGTCTTGAGCCCTGCCTTTATTTTTGGGCTTGTTTGTTCGGGCCTTTAGTTTGTATCAGATAGTATTTGGGTCGATTTAAATAAATCTGTTCTTTTTCCAAAATAAATAAATAAATATATATTTTAAATTAAAAAACAGTAGTTTTTAAAATTTAATTAAAAATACGATTATTCTAAAATAATAGTAAATTATCCAATTTTCCATCTAAATCAAAACGTTAATAATCTTTTATTGAATAGAAAGGGTAGTTCGGTCTAGAGAAGGAGAAGTAAATTCTAATCATTAAAATCAGCAAAAAGTAACTTATTTAATGTTATATTTCTACATAATTTTATATTATATTTTACTTTCTATATTCGTGTTTATTCTAAACTCAAGAATTTTTTTAGATAGGGTTTATGTTTGAAATATATACATTTTTTTATTATGATGTCTAATGTTGTTTGTGTTGATTATATAAGGGGCAGACTAATTCAAGATCTGTTTTTTATAACGAGATCCGTATAGTGAGATCCGACTTGATTATAACGAGACTCCAATTAATTACGAAATTGTTACCGATATAAATACAAAAAACTCCAAATTTCAGTTTTTTTCTCTTTTTTACATCCTAAATCTCTCTAAACCCTCGATTTTTTAAGCAAAATTTTTTCAAATCCAGCACCTAAGACTTGTTAAGGTAAGCATTCTCTACTTGTTGGTGTAATTGTTTTTTAAATTTTCATGGTTTGTTTTAGAGATTTTTAGACTTTAAGTTTCAGGTAGAAAAATCAGATTTTCATGTATTTGCAGGTGTTTTCTTGAAGTATAAATGCATGTATGTGTTCAGTTAGGAGATTATGTTCGATTTGGGATGATTTTTTTTACAGATTAAGGGTAGTTTAGGGTAGGTTTAGGAACTTGGGGCATGACTGCTGGGTTTGGTATTTCCTCGCATGGTTTCGTGCTTGGAAATACCGGATGCACGCAAGAACACGCAAGAACACCCGACTAGTGACAAAACTAGTCCTTCCTTAGAATTCTTCGCAAGGACTAGGGGGGCTACTGATGAGGGAAGAATTTATTCGATTCGCAAGTCAGATTTTGGGAATATTTAACCAATATGTACTTTGTAATAAGAAGTAAATATGTTTTTACTTAGTAAGTTTGTGGGATGAATTAGCCTCTAATGGACCAATTGTTTAAGTCCAATGGCTCAATAGGCCAAAAAGCCCACAACAATTGTTATATAAGTTAACTGAGCTTTTCTTAAAGAAAGGAGATCATTTTTGCTAGGGTTTCAGTGAGGGTATTTTCTTGTGGATCTTTCTAACTTTTCTTTTTTTAATATATTTTTCAATTATCTTTCCGTTCTTGATATTTTTCATCATCAATTACGAGGTTCTAGAGAGAGAAAGCAATCAAAATAAAGTACTAATGAATAGAAAGTACCCTTTTCCCAAAAAGGGATCTTTCCTTATATAGTACCAGTGGTGGGCTCCAATGTCACATGCTATGTTTATTCTAATTACATATTAGCACCCATATTTACACTTATGTCTTACATTTCCTATATTTACAAGCAGGTCCCTATAGGTTTTTACATTATCAATTGAGCCCTTTATCAATCTTGGCATTTTATGCCCTCATCAGTAGCCGCCTAGTTTTGAGGAGAGTCGAGCAAAAACTACTTGAATGCTGAACTTTCTAGTCGGGATTCTGCGTTGGCCTCTCTGTCGACCCCCTCAGTACTGACGCCGTGATTCGTGCATTTTTTATCGACCCCTCGTTACTGGTCCATAAGGTTGATCCTTCATGATTGACCTGCTAAGAGCCGACCTACTAGTTTATCATGCTATGGTGTGCTGGATGTAATCGAGGCTGAATCCGACCTCTTTGGCCCATCTTTTGTGGGCCTTGGGTCAAGCTAATTTTTCCAAGGCCCACTACACTCTCCTATAAAACTTATTCAATGATCCATCCACGTGTCCCTCTTCAGCTTGCCCACGTGTCATTCGTCAATTCGTCCCTTATATTCGTAACTTTACCTGTTGAGCTGCCTCATGCGCACATCATAAGCCTAGCCCCCTAGGTCTGCTGTAGCCGCCAGGATGGACAAATGTCTTGCTATAACTTGGTTATCTTTTAACTAGCATTTTGGTTAAGTGACTCTTGATATTCCCGGCACTCTTTTCGATTGCGTCTTTCTATGAAGCAGACCTTTGCCATGCTTGCTTGCCTATAAATAATTCCACTCCTCCATTCTCATATTTTATCTAAGTTTTAGAGAGATAAACTCTTGCTACTCCCCACTTCCTAAAGAGAGAAAGTTCGATTTGGTTTGTGAGAAAACCTCCATCAAGAAGCCCAAGAAGAAAACCAATCCTCTTGAGAAGCCAGTGTTTGGTTTCATCGATTACCTTAGCATCACCGACATAGCAGAAGAGTACCGAGCCGCCGGGTTAATTCATAAGGATCCTATATCACCACTGAGCTCGAAACCGTCGATCTTTCCAAAACCCAAAAACCCGGGCCCATCAACACCCTCACTCAACGCGAACCTTCCACCATCCCAAGGGCTTCTTCGTAAAAAAAGCCCAACTTTGCTGCTCATTCTTCTCCTTTATCAGCCAGAAAGTTCGACGCTAAAAATCATCATGCTCCTTCAAAGCCCCGAGATACCATCGATCGACCCAAATCTCTGTTTTTTACTATGGTGACTCTAGCTCTTCATCCACCCTCCAGAATATGTCCAATTGACTCCAACTATTGTAGGACGTCAAACCAACCATAATGCTGTGACTACTCCTAAGTGGATGGTCCAAAAAGATGAGGAGAGGAGAAAACACGAAGAAGCCGCTTCCAAAAATACCGGAGTCCCAGCGCCTGGCCACACTCGAGTCAATAACAGCTTAAGTGTAGTTCTTGCAACTCCTTCTTCCCAAGGATTGATGTCTGCTGATAAATTCCTATCCAAGGGAGTGAAAAATGCTGAGGCTGAGAAACCAAATCTTAAATCCTCCAAAGCCTCTGTGTCGGCAAGGGTTGAAGATAAGCCTGCTGAGAAGACTACCCATAAATCTTCCACTAAGGTAGCTGTATCGACAAAGGTCGAGGATAAGCCCACTGAAAAGGCTACCCATAAATCTTCCACTAAGGTATCCGCGTCGACATGGGTTGATGACAAAGCTACTAAAAATGTCACTCATAAGCCTTTCACCAAGGCTTCTATATCGACGAAGGTCAAAGGTAAAAACGTCGAGAAGACTAGCCAAAAAACATCCAAGGCATCTGCATCGACGAGACTCGAAGATACACTTATCCTGACACCTGTGCCGGCAAAAGTTGGAGACAAAAACGCTGAACTAGACGCTCCAAAAAATCCGGAGACTTGCAATACTCCCGCAGCTGGTAACGCTGAAAGAGAGTCGTTGCCTCCTGAAACTGTCGGTGCTGTGATAGGCTACCATATTCGCCTGACCAACAAGCATATTTTGTCTTTTTTAATGGGAAGTACCTGTACTACTCTCCCGACGAGGAAGCCGGTTTGAAGAAAATCTGGGGAATTCCTAATTGTGTCAACGTCCGCTTTCTAAAACCTGGTGAGACTCCCTTGTCCATACAAGCTCGAGAAGTAGTGTTTTTCACCGAGCTTTTCAAATGGGGTCTACGACTTCCCCTTGATCATGAAATCGTCAGATATTTCGAGATCCTCAAGATATGCCCGACCCAATTAACTCCTAATGCTTGGTATACTTTAATGTCTACCATTATGGCTTCTCGACTGTGTGGGATCCCGATATCCATCAAGGAATACATAGGAATATATGGGCTGTCAAAATATCTGAAGCTGCCATTATTTTACTCTTCCCTTGCTAACCCGAAGAAGATAGTAAACAACTTGCTGGAGACTGACAGATCATGGAAATACCGATTTGTCTTTATCAGCGACGCTTGGGAAAACGACCGACCTTATAGCAAAGAAAATCCTAGGCGTCTTTCATACAATGGACTCCTGAAGGTATGTACTTATACACTTTTAACGGCCTTCCTCCTTCATCTTGCAATGTAGCCATTCAAGATTTGAGGAAAGCCCACTATAAGGAAGCCTTGACAATTTTGCCAAAATTCGAGCATTTTCGAGGAAGAATTGGGGCCAACAATTTCGTCAATGCTTTAAAAACACCAATCTTATCAACAACAACCTTTGGTGCTGCTCTAACGATATTCTAAGCATCGAAAATTACGGACTCCTCTTGATGTCGTCGACTTCGTAAAGAGACTTGAGCCCCCCGACTTTGAAGTATTTTTACCTAAAAGAGATCGGGCGCCCAACAAACGTGTGAAATTGGAGGAGTTGTCCGATCTGGAAAACGAGCAAGGTGATGCCGTAGACAAACCTATTGAAGTACCTCCCTCAAAACCAAAGACCACTGTCATTCTTAGTGACCCGATTGTAAGTGGGGATAAATATCCTGCCGCTGTCAAAGAGGGCATAAAATACGTGGTGACAAAAGGAAAAAGAACGCCGCAGTTGAAGAAGGGAAACTTACCTTACACAAGAAATCCAAAGGGAAAACTGTTGTAAATGAAGTGCATGTCAACCTAACCGCAGAACAGATCACCATTCTCACCATATTCAAATAATTTGGTGGTGCGAAGTTGTCTACACCCATCAAAGCTTGTGTAGGAGAGAAAGGATCGGAGAAAATGTATTCTGGAGGTAAAACCAAAGCATTGGATCACTCGGGTGATCTTGTTATATTGGCCCAACACGATTATACTCCTTGTCAAGGAAATTCGATACATCCTGATCCTACGTTCTTGCCTGTTCGCGCCCAGAGTTTGAATTCTTTCTTCCTTCAAGATTCAGATGTCCTGGCCAGCTCACTGCAGAACATGCTCGCCCCCATAGCCCAAAAGGAGAGGGGAGTATTGAAAATTCATAGGGAACTTGCCGAGCTCAAAAGAAGCATTTCATCCAAAGCAAAATAATCACAAGACTTAGTTGATCTTGCCAACCAGCGAGCTAACACCGCCAAATCTAAGATTCAGGATTTTGACGAGAAAGAAAAAGACTTGGAAAAATCTGTCTCCCAAGCCAATGAAGACCGCACCAAAGCTGTTAAAGAATTGGCTGCCCAGAAGCTTCAAAATGGTTACCTTTGCTGGAAATCAACGGAAATGGCTAAGGAAATTCACGAGCTCTAAATGAACCTCGAGATAAGTAAGGAAGAAAACCGTCTCTTTGTCGCCAAGTGCAAAAAGGTTATGGAATAGGAAGTTGCCGCCACAAGGGCCGGCTACGTTCTGAATTTTCATGCTCAATGGCCTCGAATGCCGCTTGGGTCAATGTGGTTAGACGTCCCTGAAGAAGATCGTCCCGAAGGTGTTGATTGTACCGACCCTGAATTTGAATACACCGAACCATCTGAAGACTCCTCCGATGTTTGAACTCTGCAGCTCGGATATGTTTGTTTGTATTTTTTTTGTTTAACAGTTAAGACTTGACTTGGTTGTTTTTTGTGAACTTTCATTTGCATATGTTTTTTTTGTACTCTGTTCAACATCCTACCCCTTTTTGCAATCGAAATTGATCAATTTTCGATGCCAAAGTTAATGGGTTTTACTATGCTTGAATTTGTAGATCATCTTTTAGCTGAAAAAGGCTTTGTGATAGGCTCGACTTTGTTGATCAACGTTGAAGTTGAAAGAACCTTATTAGGTTCGAATGTGCTGATCAACCTTAATGTTGAAAAACCCTTTAATAGGTTCGAATGTGTTGATAAACTTTAATGTTGGAAAACCCTTTAATAGGTTCGACATTGTTGATCAACTTTAATGTTGAAAAACCCTTCAACATGTTCGAATGTGTTGATCAACTTTAATGTTGAAAAACCCTTTAACATGTTCGAATGTGTTCGACATTGTTGATCAACTTTAATGTTGAAAAACCCTTTAACAGGTTCGACGTTGTTGATCAACCTTTATGTTGAAATACCCTTTAACATGTTCGACGATATAACAAATATAAACTTGTGTTAAGGCTCTAAAAATTCACTAAACGGGTTGGTTTAGATAGACACCTCATTAAAACCTCCTCGCGCCACCATTGTAGGAAAGTATGTGTCCCCGACTAAAGTTGTCTTACAATGAAATTGAAAATGGTAAAAATTAACAATCATTCTAAGTACAATTTAAGGTGTTCGATATTCTAGGCGAGACGTAGAGGTCGACCGAATTTATCCTTCGACCGATAAGTTCCCGATTTTACTTTTCCAATCACTTGGTATGGTCCTTCCCAATTGGGTGCCAACTTTCCAAGATGCTTGTCTTTTGTGTGGAGGAAAACATTTTGTAGGACTTTTTCCGCAACCTTAAAGTCTCTTCTTCGAACTTTTGAAGCGTACCTGCTTCTAATCAGGGTCTGATAATGCAAGGAGCTTAATTGAGCCTTAGCTCACTTTTATTCTTTTAGATCCAAAGCGAAGGCCCGATTTTCATCATTAGCGCTTTCCTCATAATGGTTGATTCCGAAAAGGGGAACATTGTCTCTGCGAGGATTACCGCATCCATGCCATATACCAGAGCGTAAGGTGATTCCTGTTTTGCAGTTCGAGGCGTGGTTTAGTATGCCAACAGTACCTCTTGTAAAAAAATCCGGCCACTTTACGGCCTTTCCTTCCAAAATCCTCTTCAGTCCGTTGATGATTGTTCTGTTTGTTACTTCAACTTGTCCGTTAGGTTGAGGATGGAATGGGGCCGAGAAACACTGTTGTATATTGTGGTTTGCACAAAATACCCTCAATTTATTGCTGTCAAACTGGGGGCCATTGTCCATGGTTATCTTCTGAGGGACCCCGTATCGACAACAAATGTTCAACCATATGAATTTTACCACATCTTTAGCTCTGGTTCCTGACAATGGCTCCGCTTCGACCCAATTTGAGAAATAATCCACTGCAACCACGATAGTTTGTCTTCCTACAGTTGCTAACGGAAGCAGACCTACTAGATCTATCCCCCACCTGTCAAATGACAGACCTTCAGAGATAGACTCGAGGGAGACTGCTGGGATGTCTATTAAATTGGCAAACCTCTGGCATGTATCGTATCTTTTGACCAACTCCTTGGCGTCGGCTGCTAGCATAGGCCAGTAGAAACCTGACAACAGAACTCTCCTAATTAGTGTCTTGAACCCACAATGTTTCGACCCTTCACCATCGTGTAGCTCGAACAACAACATCTGTGATTCTTTGCGCCCCAGGTACCTTATCAAAGGTCTGCTTGGAGACTTTTTATAAAGAACGTTTACCTCGCGCCTTGTACCGAACGCTTTTTGCCAAAGTCTTATTATCAAGCAGTACTTCCTCAGCCAAAAGCTTTATAATGTTACTCCTCGAATCAATATTCTCCTCTAATCAGCATTCGAAGATGTTGAGATTTGACAGGCCATGTCCGGTCGGCTTTCTAGGTCTTTCCACTTCAAAATAGATGGATACTCTTGAGTCAAAATCCAGGGGTATTCTCCAACATATTTTGCGGTTTCCAATGAGTCGTAAATTGTATTATCTTCCCTTCGGACATGCTCATAATTAATATTTTTAAAGGACGAAGCCAAAATTCTTAAGGCCGCTAAGTATTGCACTAGCTGCTCTTTTCTTGCCTCGGATTGCCCCGTTGCGTGATTAATCATTAGTTGCGAATCACTTATCAACCGAACGTTTCTGGCTCCGCAAATCTACGTCAACCTTAAGCCTGCCAGTGCTTCCTTGTTATTCGGCCTCGTTGTTCGAAATCAATATCAAAGTCCCCCAACTCTACCAACCATTTTGACATACGGCCGGAAATATCGGGTCACTGCAATACACCTTTTAGGGGAAAGGTTGTTCGAACCATAATACAATGACCTTGAAAATATGGTCGCATTTTCCTAGCACCCATTACAAGAGCCAGTGCTAACTTTTCGAGCTTTAAATACCGCTTTTCAGCATCCTAGTAAACGCTTATTCGCATGCTCTCAAACCGCTATATATAGAAACAAAATTTCTCAGGGTAGTGGTTTTGTTAGTAGCGTTGGGGATGATAAGTAATTTTTGATGTTGAGAAAAGCCTCAGTGCATTCAGGCGTCCTGCCGAAATTCTTAGCATTCCTCAACACTTGAAAGAAAGTTGCACATTTGTCAGAAGATCGCGAGATGAATCTGTTCAGTGCTGCAAGCCATCCCGTTAAAATATGTACCTCTTTAATATTCCTTAGGGGTGCCATAATATTCAGGACGTCTAACTGGACCGGATCTGCTTCTATCCCTTTCTTGTTGATCTCAAACCCTAGGAATTTTCCATACTGAACTCCGAAAGAGCACTTCTCTGGATTCAATTTGAGGTTCACCTTTCTAAGGTTCTTGAATGTTTTCTCAAGGTCGGCAAAATGATTTTCATCAGTGACTCTCTTGACCAACATGTTATCAATATAAACCTCAACGTTTTGCCTGATCTGTTCCTTGAAGACTTTATTTGACAAGCCTCTAATAAGTGGCCCCTGCATTCTTCAGACCGAATGACATAACCTTATAATAGTATAAACCCCACCCTGTGATAAATATGGTGCTTTTGTGATCTCTTGGATCTAACTTTATCTGGTTGTACCCTGCGTAAGCGTCCATGAATGATAACAACTTGTTCTCTGACGTCGAATCTACCAATTGGTCGATCCTTGGCATGGGAAATGGATCCTTAGGACACGCTCTGTTAAGGTCCGTAAAGTCCACACACATTCTTCATTTTCCGCTCTTCGTTTTTACTAAACCTGGATTTGTTATCCAGCACCGATATTAAGACTCCCTGATATATCCTACCCTTGTTAACCTTTCAAACTTTGAAATAATTGCCTCTGCCTTTTCTTTGGAGAAAGCTCGGCGTTTTTACGTTATAGGTCGAACACTTGAATTTATGGATAATTGATGATTGATAACGTTCTCAGGAACCCCTGTAACATCCTATGAGCACCAGACAAACAAATGTAGCTTCTGCCTAAGAAAATCAATCATTGTTTTACGAAAGAAGGGGGATAAATTTACACCAATCTTAAAAAACTTGCCTTTGGAAAATTCATAGCTTTCACAATTCTCGTCGGTAAGCAATAACCCTGGGGTCTTCCTAGGATCGTCTACAGGCTCCGATCTAGGGGCTGACTCTACTAATTGCTAATCCCTTGCATCAACCATCTCCTTATCCGATTTTGTTCCCAATGCTGCCCGGTAACATTCCCTTGCTATCTTTTGGCTGCTTTTGACAACGCCGACATTGTTCCCGATCACATACTTCAAGCACTGATGAAACGTAGAGGTTATGGCATGCATCCTTGATAACCAAGACCGGCCCGAAAATTGCGTCATGTAACGTAGGAGCGTCTACTACTATAAACAAGACCGTTACTTCCTTTTTGAAAGGTCTTCGTCCAAGCTGGACCACACCTTTGAACTCACCGACTACCTCTACCGATGCTCCCCTAAAACCAATAATAGTCCGATCCGACTTTACAATCACCGGTTTATTCCTAAAATCTAAGAAATTTGATAGGAAAATGATGTTCGCCAAACTCCCAGTATCCACCAATATCCTCTGAACCTCCTCACCAGCAATCGCTGCTACAATTACGATCGCGTTTCTTCATGAGGACTGGCAATGTCTCTCATGTCATCATCATCGAAACATATGATGAGAGATGGGTTCTGATATAAATACGACAAACTTCTTGCCTCTAACTATGTAGCCAGATTAACCACGTGCCTCTTTCGAGAAGATTTGGTGATACCTGCCATTGAATCGCCCCAAAAAATAGTTAGAGACTCAAAGAACTTACACAAGTTGCTCACATTCTCTCGTGCCACGATTACTACTTCCTCAAA
Source organism: Limnanthes douglasii subsp. nivea (assembly GCA_036936605.1). NCBI lineage: Eukaryota > Viridiplantae > Streptophyta > Magnoliopsida > Brassicales > Limnanthaceae > Limnanthes > Limnanthes douglasii. The sequence goes on from JAUPFV010000001.1 coordinate 269,885,177, forward strand.
TTACTCCGATCACATTCCTGTTTTTGTGCGGGTCCAAATACTCAGTGGACACATCGAATGAGTCAGTGACCTCGGAGATCACCAAATAAATTTCCTGCTTCGGCATTGCTATAATCTGTTTAGCCGCTCCGCTTTGCTGAGCTTGTCTCTTCACTTACTCAAGCAATTTTCCATTGTTAATTTGTGTCTGCATTTCTTTCTTCAGTGTAATGAAATCTTTGGTGTCATGGCCTGCGTCCTCGTGATACCTACAGTAACGATTGTTTCGGCTCTCACCGGGAGTTCCGATCGGGAACGGTTTCCCAAAGTGTACACTTTTCCTTGACTTGTCGAAGATAATTGCAACACATTTGGTCAAATCAGCTTAGTGATCAGGTCGAACCAATTTATTCGATATGGGTCGATATGAATTTCCTTGGTAATTATTTCGTACTCTCTATGTCTGATTCTTTGACCCTTTCCTGTTTGACTGTTGTGTTGCTGGTGCCACGGTAGTTATTGGTCGTGGCTGAGGAACCGTAACTGTTTTTTGCCGAATCTCCTGATACGTCACCACCAAAGCTTGCGAAGTTTGTTGGATTTGCGTTGCTAATTTCGACGCTTCAGTCTCTTCGATCAGGATATGCTTTTCTACCTGAGCTAACAAGGCGGAAAAAGTAAATGTCTGCCTCTTCGTTACCGCTTGTTTCATCGGACCAGGCAACAAACCTAATCTATAACCAGTCAGTGCCACACTCTCATCGCAATAGTCAAGGTCAGTCTTTGCATCTATAAAGCGTCGAGTATAATACCTCAGACTTTCCCCAACCTTTTGTCGGCAATTCACAATTGTATTTCCGTTGGCTCAGAAGTTCTTACTTCATACAAATTGCTGTATGAACATCATCCAGAACATACCAAAGTTTTTAATGCATCCCTGCGGCAGTTGATTGTACCATTTTGATGCTCTGTCTTTAAATGTCATAAAAAATGCTCAATAGATCAACTTGTCGTCGTTGTCGAAGCTTAACATAAAGTTCTTAAATGCTTCCAGGTGGTTGTCAGGGTCTTTCTTTCCACTGTATTTTTCAAGTTTTGAGATATCAGAGCGCTTCGGGAGGTATCCCGACAAAATTTCATCCGAAAGGGGGGACGACCTCCAATTATGTTCGAGGCAAAAAACTCTGCCTCCTAACCCTTTTGCATGACTTGCAAATAACCCTTCTTCAAGTGGGTTTACAAATTATCTTCCGACCCTGTAGCCATAAGATTGACTTCCTGATGGGAATTGAAACGGTGGGCCGTTCTGCTGTTCCCTGTTAACTGTGATTATAGCATCTTTTTCTGCAGACGTTGGAGTCACTTTTTCGACGTTTCCTCCTTGAGGTTTGGCTATCTTTGCTCGTTGTGAGTTACGCCTTCAAATATCTCGCTCCCTGATAATTCTTTTATCATTCTTGAAGCATCGGAAATCCCGGTCCGGGGAAGAAGACTCACACATATCTTCCCCAGTTGAATAGTCATACCCATGTTTGGCTCGGAATCCATACTTCTTCCTTGAAACTTTGTCGAGCTTCCGCACTCGAGTTTTGCCTTTGTAAAAGTCAGCTTCATCCCGATCGACAGTGCGATTGGCCTCTTTTCCATCTTCGCACGGTTGTTCGCTTCAGCCATCGATGTGATACTTCTTTTCAGCCAAAGCTATTTTTTCTCAGCATTTAGCTTAGCAATATTGTCCAACAGCTGTTGCCTGGTCATGATTAGGGTCGACCATTCGCTTCGGCCCTGATTACCCTGGTCGTCATCACCAAACCGCTCTTCAGAGTACCGATCCTCTGAATAAGATATTTTCTTGTCAGAGCCTCTCTCCTTTAACTTTCTTTTTCTAGCCTCCGTATTCATTTCTCAAATTTTAAGTTTTACTAAGGTTGAGATTTTGGAGAACCTGATCTCCGGGTATCACTCGTTCCCACATACGACGCCAATGATAAGTCTTAGAATATTTAGGGTGGATTATCGGGTAACGTATATTGTGGAAGGGTGTCAGGTGAGTAAGTAAAAAATTCTAGAGAGAGAACGCAATCAAAATAAAGTACCAATGATTAGAAAGTACTCTTTTCCCAAAAAGGGGTCTTTCCTTATATAGTGTGAGTGGTGGGCTCCACTGTCACATGCTATGTTTATTCTAATTACATATTAGCCCCCGTATTTACACTTATATCTTACCTTTCCTATCTTTACAAGTAGATCCATATAGATCTTTACATTATCAATTGAGCCCCTCACCAATCTTTACATTTTATGCCCTTATCAAAGTCGACTCGTACCAACTTGCTCGAGTTTTGCTGTAATCTGGGTACATTCATGATATGCGATTAAACCTTACAAAACTTGCACATAGGATAAGTAGATTGACAAATACACAAATTGGTTGGCGTGAATATGTGTGGAAAATTTGTTCAATTATGTATTTTTACTGAAGTTGAGGACAAATGATCTTAGAAGGTTAGAAGATTTCTACAAACGTACTAGAATACGATTTATGGGCTCACAATGATATTTTAACTATTGACGATATGCCATTTCATTTTATCTAATTAAGATAATATTACCATTAACGTTAAAATCATTGAGGAGTAAAAAGATTGTCTAGACAGCATGACAAGTGTAGAGTGTCTTGATATTTTGTGTCACGCGTGTCCAATTACTCGGTTTTTTAGGAGAATAGTGGTCATAAGATGTTTTATTTGTTTAAAATACATGTGTTGTTTGTTAATGTCGGATTTTATGTTTTATTTTTCTAAAAACGGTTTTTGTTGGTTAATATCGAATGTCTATGTTGAATGATTATTTAATATGTTTATCGAATGTTTTTGTTTTTGTCATGGTTTGTTGAATTATTTTTGAAGTTTATTGATGGTGTACATTTATGTTGATTTCGGTTGTTTGTTATGCGGGTTGTAATTGTTTTAATTAAAAACATCAAATCATAAGACTTTAACTCAAAATTAGGTGCTATGATAATTTCATGGTACTTTTACTCTCCAATTACATAGACGTTGCTTTTATTTTTAAGGGTGTGTCTCGAAAATATGAGTTTTTTACCCAGATTACAACTTAATTCTAGATGCGAGCCTCACAAATATATGTTATTTTGTAAAACAACGTGCACCTAATTTTAAGCACCCCTCAGAATTAGGTATTACTTATCTTAACTCTTCTATGTATTTTTAAGATTATGTTAATTTTCTTTCTTTGAAGCTAAGTCCATTTCAGACTTTTCATTTTTGTTCACTTCGGATTTGTTTTATTTTACGTATACTTTGGACTCTTATTTTAGGTCCACTTCGGACTCTTATTTTAGGTCCATTTTATACTCTTTTGTTTTAAGTTCACTTCGGTATCTTATTAAAAATCTACTCCGCACTCATTTATTTTAAGTCCAGTTCAAATTCTTCCAAATGATCAAGGCTCCAACGAAGGTGATCAACATAGGTTGACACACTTTAATCAATTGCATATTTCGACCAAGTATGGTATGCACCTTTTCAAACTTATTACTTGTCGAATATTTAGTTCAACCAATCCTAATTAAAATGTTTTACAAAAGTTCCGGGATCTTAGACAAATTATAAACAATTACACACAAAATAAGATGACAACAAATTTATTAGATGAACCCCGACTATATAGGCACCTTATTAAAACCTTCCTCCATCACGAGAGTAGGAAAAAGTATGCCAATAATCCTTAAAAAAATTACAAAGTACTTGTTCAATAAGTCAAAGCAAAATCAAATATATATTTAAACATGATAAAGTCAGAGGTGTTCGATATTCCAAAGGTATTGAAGGCTCATCTCCTCTTCATCCACCATGTTGTAAGTTCAAGATTGAATTTATTGGATCTTAGATTATGGGCCTTCCCATTTCAGGAAAGTTTCCCCCGACTCTTATCTTTGATATGCCGGAAGAATTTTCTCAAACCATGTCTCCAACTTTGAACTTTTTTTTCAAACTTTTGAAGCAAAACTGCTTCTCATGAGGGACTGATAGTGAAGAGTCGAAAGATAGTCCGAGGGGGATTTTGTGATAGAGAAATACTTTAGAGTCAAACTTAGAGAGAGAAAGTGTTAAGGTAGTAGAGAGAGAAAGTCGTACTATTCATCTCGAAATTTGTGAAGCGTGTGTGGTCCTTTTATAGTACAATTGCGGACCCCACACGCTTTAATTTGGACTAATTACATATTTCGGTCCCTGCTCTAAAGTTTCTTCCTATTTTGACCATATCTTTACAATTAACGCATTTTAGCCCTTATACATTTATTTCTATGCATTTTGGCCCTTATACATTTATTTCTATGCATTTTGGCCCTTGTCTTTTATTCTTCCTCATCAGTAGCCCCCTAGTCTTAGTAAAAAATTGTTTTGCTAAGACTGAAAATTTCTTCTCAGGCCAAAATCATTACTCATTCGAACTACAGGAGTCCTTCGAACTACAGGAGTCCTTCGAACATGAGCTTTACCGAACCCCTTCGACAATCCATCTCTTCGACCTGCGAACAATAATTTCTCGAAAATCCAAAAAAGGCCTCTTCGAACTTCTTCTGTACTGAGTAGCCCCCTCAATCCTTGCAATATTTTGAGCGAAATGGTCGTCGGGAAATTATTTACTTAGGCGAAAAATGATGCTAGGATTGATGATGTCACTGCACAAATACCATCGTCAGCATTCTTTTGGAGAAACGGTACGCATTCTTTTGTCAGAAAACTCTTCCACTTCCCATGACAACCACTGACACGAGACTCTTCATCTTCTACTTTAGCTAGGCTGTCATACATTGCTCACCTATAAGGACCATCATACCCCTAGGCAAACAACACAAAAATGTCCCCGGGCTCCTGTCACCAAAGAAGCCCATTAATCTTCTATAAATACCAACCTCTTTCTTCATTAATGTAACTTCTGTTCAATCATTTCTAGAGAGATAAAGCTGGCGCATAAAGCTCGTCGAATTCCTGAGTGGCTGTTGATTAGTAAACGGTTCGAGGAGAGGGTTGCCGCTGGTGAAGACGTAAGGCCTCATCCCCCGCCATTGACTACAACATTCTTCGGTCCTTGGCCTCCTTCGAACAATTCGACCGCCATTATACCTCGTGAGGTAGCTCGTCAAAGCTTACTCAGCGAAAACAACCCTCCGAAAGAAATGGGGAAAGAAAAATCTCACAAGCACTCGTCAGGTTCAAAGAGGAAAAAGTCCCATAGAGATAGAAAAAATTCTCACGAGCGAAAACGGGCCAGGGGGGCTTCCCTAACCATTCGAGAACCCACTGTCTCCACTAATGTTGAAGATCGCCCCCAAAGATCTCCAAGCCCGCGAAGGACTTCGAGGAGTCCCCCTCGGAACTCAGTTAGTCCTCCTCGAAGGCAAAACTTGGAGCGCAATGTCGAAAGTCCTCCTCGTAGGCAAAACCTAGAACACAATACTGGAAGTCCTCCTCGAAGGCAGAACTTGGAACAAAGTATTGAAAGTCCTCCTCGAAGGCAAAGCCTAGAACACAATACTGGAAGTCCTCTTCGAAGGCAAAACTTGGAACAAAATATTGAAAGTCCTCTTCGAAGGCAAGACTTGCAACATAGTACCGAAAGCCCTCCTCGAAGACAAGGAACGGAAGTGTCTAGTCTGCCCTCCACACCATCCATGACCATCCATGGTACGCAATTCTCACCTTCAAGAACACTTATCACCGAGGAGGATATGCGGATTAGGCATGAAGAAACGTTAGACCCCATAGTTATGAAACCTTTCAACAAGTTCCTCGGCCAGAAAAAACCGATTACCTCCTTGTCAGTCCCTGCAAACGGTGGCACTTCCTCTTCGGCAATATCCGAGGAACGAGCTCGCCGGATTGCGCCAAAATCGAAGGGAGATGTAACTTTGCCCTTGGAGCTAGACAACATTGCCGGCAATAATATTAGAGGCATTGAGAACAAGCATATGGTGGCCCTTGCTAATATCAAGTATAAGTATTTTTCGGAGGCTGAAGAGACAATGCTTAGGGCTCGATGGGGCATTCCTTCTTACATTAATATCAGATTTCCCTCCGAAGGAGAGACGCCCTTATCTGTGAGGGATCACGAGGTGGTGGTCTACACAGAAATCATGAACTGGGGGCTAAGGTATCCCTTAGACCCCTTCTTTATTGAATACCTCTCAAAAATAGATCTCTGTCCCTCACAAGTTGGGCCCAACATGTGGTTCACATTGATGGCTTGCATAATGGCCTCAAGGCTTTCAGGCCAAGAGTTTTTGCTGGAACAAATAATTGGTTTAGCTGGTCTTGCTCGAAACCCTTACTTCCCCTTCTACTCAATGACATTCAACCGGGGGCAAAAGGTGTTAAAGGATCTCTTGGAAGCAGACAAAATATGGAGGCAACAATTCCTTTTTTTCTCTGGGTGTTGGGAGACCGGCTCCCAAGCCACCCCTTCGAATCCACATAAGCTCTCCTTGAAATGGACCATGAAATGTAAGTGCTCCCCGAATCATTATACGCCCTTGAATGTTTAATTTTTCTGTACATTTCTCTAAGTTAATTACTTCTTCGAATCTCATAGTTGCCTCGAAAAATTGACACCCTTGAAGACACATGTGCCTTCGAACAGCATATTCAGTATAACCATTTTTCTCCTTTGTTATTTGATTCAGCTATGACCGTAGTATCCAAACCATACACCGACTATGTCGAAGGAGCTACCACTGTTTTCACTAACCTTCGCTTGTGGGCAAAAGAACAGTGGGATAATCGTTTTCGTCGTTGCTTTGTCGATGAAAACTTGGCCAGAAGTCGACTTTGGAGGCTCAATCCTCTGGATCGCATAAGTATGAGGGGCCTAATGACTCCACCTTCTGAACGAGAAGTGCTAGAGCGATGCAGCAAGCAGGACGTGACCATCTATCTACCCAAACGCTCTCGCTCGCAAAGTCACTTGGATGACTCCCCAGAAGATGAAGCCACACCACCTCAACTAACAAATCCCAAACCAATCGCAACGACTCAAAAATCAAGCTCTTCGAAGAACGTAGGGGCCTCGAATTCCAGTAATCTTCGAACAACTGAAGCCCATCGAACAGATGAAACCCCTCGGTCAAATGCTTCAACAATATCTACTCCTTCACCTGCTGCTACTATCCTTCCACCCAAGAAAGACAACAAGAAAAAGGATTTGAAGGGAAAGGGCATTCTGCTTGAGCCCATCGAAGAGCAATCTGAGGGAGGAGAAACTCCTGATAACAATGAAGGTACTCACTTCGACAGAGAAGTTCAAGATGGCGCAGTTGATACTGAAAACAGGGGTGGTCTGTCACCCAAGGAAGCCTCCTACCAAGCTTTGCACTCTCCTCTAACTGAAGCGTCTCAACCAGCCTCCTTCGAAGGCAGTCCGAGGCTTGCTCCTGTCCATGCCCCTCGAACAAATCCCCCTTTATGCGTCCACCCTGATGTGGCCTGTGGCAATTTTTCCGAGTTCGATTCTGCGGATCTAGGGTCTCCTTCGAGCTCCTTCGAGGTCCCTTTAGATGATGAGTTTTCAATGAGTCTGCGAAGGCTGCTCCATACATCAGTAAATCGAGGAAAAAAGTTGCGCCATCTTGAGAAGCGCAAGAATCATTATAAATTCAAAGCATCAGTTGCTGCCGCTAAGCTCGAAGAAGCCAAGAAGGAGCATGCAGTGGTCGAAGGCCAAGCTGATGCCTTGTATGAGCGTCTTTCTGCTGCTGAGCATTATATAACAGGGATAGAACATTGCTGCCAGGAAGAGAGGGACTTATACAAGAAAAAGACTGACACCCAAGAGCTGTTGATCTCTGAGTACAAGGCAGGGCATCGCAAAGCATGCGATGCCTTCGAGCAATGCAGTGAGGGTTTTAAAAAGGTAGTTGAAGAGCGCGACGATCTAAAGAGAAAGATCAGAAGTTTCCCAGCAGAGATCGAAGAGGCAAAGGAACAAGGTGCAGATGCTTATGCTGCCAAATGTTCGAAGACTTTACAAGCTCGAGATGCTGCCACTCGAGCTGGCTTATTGACCCGAATATACACCGACCACCCTGAATATGAACTGGGTCCCTTCTGGAAGCTTGTCCCCCCAGAACTTCGTCCACCCCAAATAGTTCTCAATGAGAGCGACGACTCAGAAAATGAAGGGAGTGATAATTCGAAGAACGCCGACTAAGGGAAAGGGTCGTTGGTAGTTTTTTGTATGGCCTAAAAGGCCTCTGTTTTTTTGTAATGGTTGGAAGCTGTTTGTGTTGTTTCAACAAGTACTTGAAGTTTTAATTCATCAATGTATTGTTCTTCGAACTTATTATTGCACTAACCCTTCGAACAGTGAACACTTGGGTAAATTCACAAATTCGTACGGTCTTTCACAGAATTTAACTTAGATAGAGTTAGTAGGTGTCATATTTATCCTTCGACAGATTTACACTGAGAAAGATTCAACAGGTTTTATCCTTGCACTAAGGCTGTCGAACAATTATAACGCAGACCTTTTTAGTAAGTGTTTTATATACAAGAAGGCCGTCGAATTTCTACCCACTTGGTTCCTCGAAAAATTATTACTTGGGTATATTTGAATCAACTAGGCCTTCGAATTCCAACTTGTGTGGCCTTCGAATATATGAGTCAGGCCTTCGAATTGGGCCTTCGAATTTCAACCCACTGGGGCTTCGAAAAATTATTACTTGGGTATATTCACCAAGTTTTATATTTGCAACTATGCCTTCGAATTCCAACTTATGTGGCCTTCGAACTCCAACTTATGTGGCCTTCGAACTCCAACTTATGTGGCCTTCGAATTTCAACCCACTGGGGCTTTGAAAAATTATTGCTTGGGGGTGGCTTCGAGGCACACCTCATAATGATCTAATTTTTTTTCAAAAGTCCCAAACCATCATGGCTCAACTTATTGTGACCCTTGAGAATAGTTTGACAGTCCCAAATCGTCGAGGCACATCGTCATGTGACCCGAAGAATAGTTTGAAAATCCCAAATCATCGTGGCATATCTGAATGTGAATGTGGTTCAGAAAATAGGTCGAAGGATAACAATTCGAGGCACGTGTTAATGTGACCCAAAAAATAGTATGAGGGACAACATTTCGAGGCACATGTTAATGTGACCCAAAAAATAGTGTGAGGGACAACATTTTGAGGCACATGTTAATGTGACCCAAAAAATAGTGTGAGGGACAACATTTCGAGGCACATGTTAATGTGACCCAAAAAATAGCTAAAGGCAAAGAAACGTTGTATTAATGGGATCACTGAAACACCTCATTAAAACCTTCCTGTGCCTAGCAGGGTAGGAAAGAGTGTGCCCTCACCAAAAATTTTCTCGAAGTGTACAAAGGAAATAAAAAGAAATACAATATTCTATCTGAGCTCTGCTAATCGAGGTACAATTTTAAATGATCAATATTCCAAGGTAAACGGAGATATCGTCCATCTTTATCTTTTAGCCTATATGTGCCTGGTTTAATCTTGTCGATGATCTCATAGGGGCCTTCCCAATTAGGGCCTAGCTTCCCCAGACTCTTGTCCTTAGTGTGTAAGAAAATTTTCCGCAGGACCTTGTCTCCCACCTGAAAGTCCCTATGGTTGACTTTGGATGCGTAGCGACTCCTCATAAGAGTTTGATAATGAAGGGAAGTCAGTTGCGCCCGTTGTCTCTTTTCCTCGACCAAGTCCAAAGCCAATGTTTTGTGCGCGTCATTCGTGTCTGCATCATAAGCTGCTATTCGATGTGAAGGGAAAAGGATCTCTGAAGGAACCACGGCATCCATTCCATAAACTAAGGCAAAAGGAGACACAACGGTGGCTGTTCGTGGGCTCGTTCGATATGCCCATAGCACTTCCTGTAAATAGTCGGGCCATTTCCCCGCCTTTCCTTCTAAGTTCTTCCTCAGCCCGTCGAGGATGGTGCGATTGGTTACTTCCACCTGGCCATTTGCCTGAGGATGAAATGGCGCCGAGAAACATTGTCGTATTCCCCTTGACACACAAAAATTGTGAAATTCTTTGTTATCAAACTGTGGACCATTGTCCGTCGTAATCTGCAATGGCATACCAAAACGACAACAGATATTAGACAAAACAAATTTGATCACATCCTTGGCTTTCGTGCCCGCAAGTGGCTCAGCCTCTACCCACTTAGAAAAGTAGTCAACGGCTACAACTATCGTCTGTCTGCCACCTGAAGCCATAGGTAGAGGTCCAACCAAGTCAATGCCCCATCTGTCAAAAGGAACCGCCTCCGGGATGCTTTCCATCAGTGCTCCTGGCTTGTGGATTATATTAGCGTACCGCTGGCACGTGTCACAACGCTTGACCAAATCTTTTGCATCGGCTGAAATAGTTGGCCAATAATATCCTGCCAAGAATACTCGGCGAATCAGAGCTTTATATCCACAATGAGCGGATCCTTCGCCATCGTGTAACTCGGAGAGGATAATTTGTGAGTCGGGTCCATTCAAGCACCTCAGCAATGGCCGACTCAGAGACTTCTTATACAACGATCCGTCCAACAAAATGTAACCGTGAGATTTGAATCTTACTTTTCTGGCTTCATATTTGTCGGCGGGCAAGATGTCATGAGCCAAAAAATCAATGATGACTGTTCTCCAATCAGGGGTAATCGCATGATTTTCCTCTGAGACATTCATCACATGATCCTTAGAGATAGAAATCGATGGGCATGTCTGGGTCAAAACCCAAGGATAACCTTCGGTCCGAGAAGCAGAAGCAAGAGAATCCGGGATGGCATTCATTTCCCGTCGGACATGCTCGAACTTGACGCCTTCGAACCCCGACGCCAAATCTTTTACCAGTTTCAAGTACTGTACCAATGTTTCCTTCCTTGCCTCGGACTCCCCTGAAACCTGATTGATCACCAACTGAGAATCACTGACCAATTTTACCCGTCGAGCCCCGCATATTTGGGCCAAGCGTAGGCCGGCTAAAGCTGCTTCGTACTCAGCCTCATTATTAGTAGCTTTGAAAACGAAACGGATGGCTTGAAACATGGCAACCCCTTGCGGGGATATTAACTGGACACCTGCCCCGCAGCCTGAAATGTTCGACCCCCCATCCGTTCGAACTACCCATTCTTCCTCAGCAACTGTGTCAGATTCTTCCTGTTCGTCCATGTCAGAGTGAAATTCAACCAAAAAATCCGCTAACACCTGTGCCTTTATTGCTGTGCGAGGTTCAAATGTTATATCAAAGTCTCCCAACTCAACGGACCACTTAGTCATTCTGCCAGAGACGTCAGGTCGCTGTAATAGACTTTTCAGGGGAAACGTCGTTCGGACCACTATTGGATGCGCTTGAAAATAAGGTCTCATCTTTCTCGCTGCTGTCACCAACGCCAAGGCCACCTTCTCCAAAGTAAGATACCGTTTTTCGGCATCCAGCAAACTCTTGCTGACATAATAAATTGGCCTCAAGAGAGCGTCAGCTTCTCGGAGGAGCACGGAACTGACCGCACACGCGGATACCGCTATATAAACAATTAACGTCTCCCCCACCAATGGTTTAGATAAAACTTCCGGAGAGGTTAGATACTCCTGAATTTGACGAAACGCCGTCGAACATTCTTCGGTCCAACAGAATTGCTTCGCATTTCGCAAAACTTTAAAGAATGGGGCACATTTGTCCGACGAGCGGGAAATGAATCGATTGAGGGCAGCCAACCGCCCTGTCAAGATTTGCACCTCTTTAATGTTTCGAGGAGGACTCATATTGATCAACGCTCTTAATTGCTCCGGGTCCGCCTCAATACCTTTCTCACTGATCATGTAGCCAAGAAATTTACCCGACCGTACTCCAAAAATACACTTTTCTGGATTGAGTTTTAAGTTAACCCTACGCAAATTGTGGAATGTCTCTGTGAGGTCGGCAAAATGGTCGTCGTCTTTCTCACTTTTTACCAACATGTCGTCGATATAAGCTTCCATATTCCTCCCAATCTGCTCCTCGAAGGTCTTATTAACCAGTCGCTGATAAGTTGCCCCCGCGTTTTTTAAACCGAATGGCATGACCTTGTAGCAGTATAGACCTCGCCCGGTAATAAAAGAAGTACTCTCCTCATCATTGGCAGCCAAACAGATTTGATTGTATCCCGAGTAAGCATCCATGAAAGATAACAACCGATTTCCGGAGGTCGAGTCTACTAACTGATCAATGCGCGGGACGGGAAAAGGATCCTTAGGACAAGCACGGTTTAAATCTGTGAAGTCGATACACATCCTCCACTTGCCATTCTTCTTCCTTACCAACACCGGATTCGATGCCCATAGGGGATAATGCGACTCGCGAATATGACCAATACTTAAAAGTCGTTCGACCTCCAACAAGATTGCTGAGGCCTTTTCCGGGGAGACAGGCCTCCTTTTCTGAACTATTGGTCGGACATCCGATCGCAAGGCGAGCTTGTGACATATAATCTCCGTCGGCACCCCTGTGACATCCTGTGCACACCAAGCAAACATATCGAGCCTGTCAGATAAAAAATTAATTAACTTTCCTCTAAATTCGGGGGAGAGATGAACCCCTATTTTCAGAACTTTCCCAGTCATGAACTCGTGTGTCGAAGAGTCCTCCTCCGGGACCTGAAATCCGGGGGCCTTCCTCGGATCATCACAAGGAATGACCTCGGAGGGTGGCCCCTTTAATTGCTATGTTGAGTCAGAGGGTCCCCCTCGAACTCCCTTAGACGACAAGGCGATTTGGTAGCATTCTCGTGCCATCTTCTGGCTACTTCTGACCGTGCCAATGTTGTTCCCGATTACATATTTTAGGCACTGATGCACCGTAGAGATGACACCGTGCATCCGTGATAACCAAGAGCGACCTAGGATAGCATTATATGAGGTGGGCGCGTCGACCACAATGAAAAGTACCTCGACCTCTTTTTTGAACGGTCCACGACCCAACTCCACCATACATTGAAATTCTCCCACGACAACCGCCGTAGCACCAGTGAAACCTACTATCGTTCTGTCAGATCTTCGGATGACCGGTGGGTCAGAAATGCGGCGATAGGTACTCATAAACAAAATGTTCGCAGAGCTTCCTGTGTCGATAAGTATTTTCTGAACCTGATCCCCGGCGATGCCCGCTGCAATCACTACGGCGTCCTCATGAGGGCCCGCCACATTACGCATATCATCATCATCAAAACAAATAATAGGGGAAGGCGATCGGTGCATTTGTGCAGAGACTCCAGCTTCGATCTGGGTGGTCAAATTCACCATGTGCCTCTTGCGCGAGCTGTTCGAATTCCCTGCGATGGTGTCTCCACCAAAGATTGCTAAAGACTCAAAAAATGCACACAGATTATCCACTTTCCCCCTCGGGATTTCTTCTTCGACCAAGTTCACATTGTTCCTCCCAGCTTTCGGGTCCAAATATTCCTGCTCGATGTCAAAATCGTCAACCCCTTCGGAAATTACCATTGTTGTGTCAGTATTTTTTGAGACAGCTTTTACCACGGCATTCTTCTGGGAGTGCTTTTTGACATATTCCAACAGCATTCCATTTTCGATGAGAGCCTGCACCTCCTTTTTCAGGGCTATACAATCTTTGGTGTCGTGGCCCACATCCTCGTGATACTTGCAATATTTGTTAACGCTTCTGTTCTCCCTCGGTGTTTGTATAGGAAAGGGTTTCCTAAACGTGACCGAATTTTTGGCTTTATCAAATATTGCAGCGACATTTTCCGTCAACTCAGCATAGTAGTCGGGCCGAGTCCATTTGTTTGACATGTATCTTCCCCCTTGATTGTGGTTCGATTGATTGCCATAATACTGCTGATTTGATTTTTGCCTCGGAGGATACTGACCCGTGCTTTTAGCCTGAATGGTCAATCGAGGGCCCTGAGTGCTTGGTTCAACCCGTTGAAGCTGATTGTGGTCCAATTGCTCTCCGGACCCTTTCTCTGAGGCTTGGGTTTCTTCCACCAAGATTCTCTTCTCGACTTGATCCAGCAATGCTCAAAAAGTCATCGCTTGGCTTTCTGCCACTGTGTCTTTCAACAACCCGGGGAGCAATCCCATTCTGAATGCTGCAAGTGCCACCGAGTCCTTATAGTATTCCATATCTGTCTTGGTTTTGACAAAACGATTGGTGTAATTTTTGAGGCTCTCCCCCACTTTTTGTCGACAATATATTATGGTGTCCCCGTTGGCCCGAAACTTCTTGCTTCCCACGAAGTGCTGTCTAAAAATGTTCCAGAACATGTCAAAGTTCTTAATGGACCCCTGAGGTAACCTGTTGTACCACTTGGACGCCACTCCCTTAAAAGTTTGAGAGAATGCTCTGCACAGGAGTTTACCATCGTCGTCAAAGTTTATCATGAAATTCTTAAATTGCTCGATATGATTATCCGGATCTTGAGTTCCGTCGAATTTTTCAAGCTTCGAAATGTCAAAATGCTTTGGGAGATTCCCTACTAAGATCTCCGAAGACAAAGGAGAGGCTCTCCAATTGTGCCCTGTTCGATAAACATTGGACCTCAGATTATCATTGTTTGAGAAGTACAAGCCCTCCTCGGAGGGCAAAGTGTATTGTTGCTGCCATTCCGAATTCCGAGGACCTATATTATCTTTCCCTGGGCACTTCACCTGTTCATGAGAGCGATCATCTACTCGGTCGTGGCGACTCCTCTCCCGCGAGGATTTCCTCTCCGAACTCCTTCCCCTCCGAGCTCCATTTGGCCTTCGACCACGCTTTTTCTTCCTGTGGCATCTTCGAGGAGAAGATTCAGAAGTGCTATACCGCGAATAGCCGCTCGAAGAAGCTGAGTCCGAACGGTACTTGTCTTTCCTTCTTGGAGATCGTCGCCCACGCCTTCGAGACCTATCATCCCTTTTCTTGGGACGAGTTTCAACGTCCCGTTCCTCTCTTTGCTCGACGGGCTCCCTCCTTATCTCAGATCGAATGTTTCTTTGGGCGGCTTCTTTCTCCGCCTTCAACTTTTCGATTTCCAGCAACAGTTCATTCCTCTGAGCCAAAAGAGCGGAGTCATCAAAATCATTTTCAACTCGCCGACCTCCCTCTCCTTCGGACTCCAAGTCATTTCGAAAGTCATCCCCTTCCATGTTTTCCTCGCAGGGATCAACTAGATCGTCCCCCCGACCTTCCATGGTTCTCCTCGGAGCAAGAACTATTTCTAGGGAGTGATGATCGTCGGAACGATTCTCGTTTCCCACAGACGGCGCCACTGAAGAGTCGAAAGATAGTCCGAGGGGGATTTTGTGATAGAGAAATACTTTAGAGTCAAACTTAGAGAGAGAAAGTGTTAAGGTAGTAGAGAGAGAAAGTGGTACTATTCATCTCGAAATTTGTGAAGCGTGTGTGGTCCTTTTATAGTACAATTGCGGACCCCACACGCTTTAATTTGGACTAATTACATATTTCGGTCCCTGCTCTAAAGTTTCTTCCTATTTTGACCATATCTTTACAATTAACGCATTTTAGCCCTTATACATTTATTTCTATGCATTTTGGCCCTTATACATTTATTTCTATGCATTTTGGCCCTTGTCTTTTATTCTTCCTCATCAGATAGTATAAGATCTTTAAATACGTCTTTGTCATATTTTATTCAATTAAGTAAAGCTCGAATCACTTCTATTCTTTGTTTCGTTATACGGTATAATCAGCGACTCTGAAAGGTGGGACTGCAGTTTCTATCGAGACCACTACGTTCGTTACATACACAAGTGTGAAAGGAGTCTCGACTGTAATGGTTCGCAGAGTCATTCAATGATCCTACAAGACCTCTTAAAGATAGTTCGACCACTTGTCTAGTCAATTTATTCCTCACTCATTGTAGTATGCGTTGGTTATTTACTTCCACTGGTCTGTTTGCTAGTGGATGAAAAAATGTTGAGGAATGTTGTTATATTCCCCTTGCTTGACAAAAACTCTGTAACTCAACATTCTAGAACTGGAGGACATTATTTATAGTTATTGACTTAGGCATAAAAAAAAGATGACAAATGTTGGCCAATATAAAATTGATCAAATTCTTGGACATTTTTTTAGTGAGTGGTTCAAGATTCATCCACTTTGAAAAATAGTCCATAGTCACAAAGATGTGTTGTATATCCCCAATGTCTTATGGTAAAATTCTAACCAGGTCGATTCCCCACATGTCAAATAAAAAACTTTAATATTGACTCGCGTGGCACAGCTGGGCAATGGCTCGTATTGGCGAGACGCTGACATGGGTCGCACCTTTTCACCAACTCATTAGCATCAACAAGTATTGTAGGCCAGTAGAATCATACTAACAATATCCTTTGCGTAAGAGCTTTGAACCTATAATGCGCCGAACCCTGTTCATTATGAAGCTCTTTCAAAATTAACAATGATTCTTCTGATCAGTGGCAACATAACATGGGTAATCTTAACCATTGTTTGAACAAATTTCCTCCCAAAAGAATGAAACTTTTAACTTCAAATTTTAATTTTTGGTCTACGGTCCTTTTATCTTGATAGATTCCTTTCTCAAGGGAATTTAGTATCTTTGACCACCAATCACCCACTTCATTCATGCATACATCATAGATCTTATCTGGGTATAATCCATGTTTTTTGTTGGTTGACTGGTGTTCTTACAAAGTAACCAACAACTCGGTTTCCGAGTAATTTATCGAGGCTAAGGTATCTACTAAATATTTCTTAGCATTTAAGACCTACTCGTATTGGATATATTTGATACCAAAGTTTAAAAAACTTTAAGTATTTCACCAAATCTTTTTGAGCCTCTGATTTTCCCAGAGAATGGTCTATCATATATTGTGAGTTATTGATTAACCAAACTATTTTAACCCACAAATTTATGCTAACAAAAAATATGTAATAGCGACCTCATACTCAACCTTTTTATTCAAAGTCTAGAAACCAAAATAGATAACTTGCTTCATTGCTTGCTCCGAAGAGGATATTAATAACACGCCCGCTCTACATCTTAAAATATTCGAACTCTCATCGGCTCGTACTATCCACTATGGTTCCAAATTATCGATCGATGGTTCGGGTATTTATGTGTGGTAGTTTGTGATAAAAACAACAAATATATGTGCTTTAGTATTTGTCGTAGGTTTGTACATAAAATATCAAACTCCCTTAACTCTACCAACCACTTTGTCAAACATACAAAGATGTCAGGCTTATGTAAATTGTTTTAAAGAGAGAAAGAGGTTTGAACCACTATAGATTGGCCCTGAAAGTAAGGTCTCGTTTTCCTTGTTGCTACTACGGATGATATACCACCTAACAATATCTGATCATACAATGAGTGTCGTTCTGATAAGACAAGATGGTAACTGCTTAAAGCTTTTTTATTATGTAAGAAAAAGTTTATTTCCCACAGAGGTGATGTCATGCATCCGATCTAGCCAAGACCAACCATTTTTGTGTTATACGAGATCGGGCTAAAATCAGCCTTGATAGTTCTAAATATTTCTTAGTGAAGTTATTTGTCACGATAATATTCGTATGTGAGTTGTAAGTCACAAATATGTTCGTACGAGAGTTATCAGTCACATATATGTTTGTATGAGAGTTATTAGTCACAGTTATGTTCGTATGAGAGTTATTAGTCACAGTTATGTTCGTATGAGAGTATTTTAAAGAGAGAAACTAGACAAGTAGGTAGAGAGACAAATAGAATAGTAAGGTAATGATTGATTCATTATTGGTCTTTTTTCCTAAAAAGTATGGTCCTTTATATAGTACAAGTGGTAAATCCATGAATTACATAATTACCCGATCTTATATGTTACTTTATACCCCATCACTTTACTAATCCTAACCATGAATATTAGTTATTACACACTGCCCCTCTAGTTATTACACACTGCCCCTCCATATTACATATTTGTTGGATTTACATTTAATATTTTATTACATTCAATTAATTCCTTTATTTATTTAGTGTTGGTTATTCTTCCCAATATTTACTCCCCTTATCAGTAGCCCCTCCAGTCCTTATGAAGATGTTTGAACAATGACTAGTTCATAGAAGCAAATGTTTCTTTCTTGCGTATCTCCTCATATAATTATTCCACAAGGAACTCCCCAGATTATTCTACCTAAACAATTTCATCGGATTTATGACCTCACCATAGGTAACGATGACTTCATGCTCATGCATTATTTGTTTTAGGCCACGTATTGGGGTGGCTTCTGACAGGTCGCTTGCATATTACGTCCTATCTACGTGTCAGAATATTTTCAGCTTGGTGATTTTATTTGACCAACGTGTTGTTTGTTTCCTGACACAAACATGCATGCCTTCCAAAATTATTCGTAGGTGAAGAGGTATGTCAGAAAACTTTCACTTCTCGATACACGTGTATTTCAAATCATAGGTAGAATGGTTGTCCCCTAAAAAACTCTTCATTTTTCCTAGCTATCGGTTATCAAAAAAATTATTTTCACCCTATTGGGCCTTCGTAACCATTGGAAGCCCACATTTTATTCTATAAATACTTGAATCTGTTCACAATTTCAAAGTTATTTGTTTTCATTATCTCTAGAGAGATAAAAAGAGATTTTTTTTAGAGAGAGAAACATATTGCTTCACTAAATGTTTTCTTCTACCATTCATGCGAAAGAAACTTGAGGGTCTTGAGAGATATACGATTTGGGAGTGGTTTAATATTGAAAAAATGGATGAAGAGAGAAAAAATGTTGGCATAAAAAAGAGTCTAGACCCATGCAAATTCTTCAAACAACGTACTACGGTCATTGGCCTCCTATAAAGAAACACTCTGAGGAATCAGGTACTATCATCCTATCCGATCCTCCGGTTATTCATCCCCTCGGTGATACTTGTCCGAGGCTTGACAAGAGTGAACTCAATCTTTCTAAAACATCTAGCAAGACTTCGACATTTCTTCTAATGCGTGATAAGCATCAAGTGATTGAGAAATCTTAAAACGACCATTCAAAGAGGGAGAAATATCTGGAGCTGGCGATCAAAAGGTCTGCCAAAATAAAACTTCTATCCTCTGTTGCTACTCCCCAAAACACCCCACAAAGAACTTATCAACTAACTCTTGAGGTCACTCCTCGGAAATCCTCATCAAAGGCTGTTCGAGCATAAAATACCATTACTTCGCCCCTCAAATCCATTCCAGAGGTGCAAGAACGGCGGTTGATTGACGTATCAGATGATAATCAAGAAGAGAACATATCTCTTGTTATCCTCCAAACTTTTTCGTATAAAGAAACTTGTTATCTTTCAATTTTTGTAAAAGATCACCAAACTTCTCTTCCAAATTGTTTTGTAAAAAAAACTTGTTATCTTTCAATTTTTATAAAAGATCATCAAACTTCTCCTCCAAACTTTTTCGTATAAAAAACTTGTTAACCTTCGATTATTATAAAATTCATCAAACTTATCCTTCAAACTTTTTCGTATCAAAAAATTGTCATCGTTCAATTTTTATAAAATATCATCAAACTTCTCATTTAAACGATTTCGTATCAAAAACTTGTTATCCTGATCATCAAACTTCTCCTCCAAACTTTTTTGTATAAAAAACTTGTTATCTTTTATTTTTTATGAAAGATCACCAAATTTCTCCTCCAAACTTTTTTTACATAAAAAACTTGTTATCTTCCAATTTTTTAAAAGATCACCAAACTTTTCCTCCAATTTTTTTTGTATAAAAAACTTGTTATATTTCAATTTTTATAAAAGATCATCAAACTTATCCTCCAATTTTTTTCGTATAAAAAAATTATTATCCTTCAATTTTTATAAAATATCATCAAACATCTCCTCCAAAATATTTCCTATAAAAAAACTTATTATCTTTCAATTTTTATAAAAGATCACCAAATTTCTCCTCCAAACGTTTTTGTATCAAAAATTTGTTATTCCTCAACTTTTTATAAATGATCACCAAATTTATCCTCCAATTTTTTTCGTATAAAAAACTTACTATCTTTTAATTTTTATAAAAGATCACCAAACTTCTCATCCACACGTTTTCGTATGAAAAACTTGTTATCTTTCAATTTTTATAAAAGATCACCAAACTTATCCTCCAAACTTTTTCGTATAAAAAACTTATTATCTTTCAATTTTTATAAAAGATCATTGAATTCGTCCTCCAAAAATTTTCGTATCAAAAGTTTATTATACCTAAACTTTTTATAAAAGATCACCAAATTTTTCGTATAAAAAACTTGTTATCTTTCAATTTTTATAAAAGATCACCAAAATTCTCCTCTAAACTTTTTCGGATAGAAAACTTGTTATTCTTTATAACGTTTTATTATAACAGACCTCATACAGTTCAAAAAATAAAAATTGTTGACCAACATCAGTTAGAAGACCCTTCCAGTCCAAAAGATAAAAATTATTGACCAAGATATGTTGGAAGATCCTTCCGGTCCAAATGATAAAAATTGTTGACCAACATCTCTTGGAAGACCCTTTTGGTCCACAAGATAAAAAATTTAGACCAACATTTGTTGGAAGATCCTTCCGATCCAAAAGATAAAAATTGTAGACCAACATTTTTCGGGAGACCCTTACGGTCCAAAAGATAAAAATTATAAACCAACGTTTGTAGGAAGACCCTTCCGGTCCAAAAGATAAAAATCGTAGATCAACATTTGTTGGAAGACCCTCCCAGTCCAAAAGATAAAAATTGTAGACCAACGTTTGTTGGAAGACCCTTCCGGTCTAAAAGATAAAAAAAATTTAGACCAATATTTCTTGGAAGACCCTCCCGGTCGAAAATATAAAAATTATGGACCAACATTTGTTGGAAGACCCTTCTTATCCAAAAGATAAAAATTGTTCCCTCAAAGTCTTTATTGAAATTGGCTTACAAAACTGTATGTGAGAATGCGCTCTGTCAAAAATATCGCTACACACTCTGTCAGCTCGGCAAAATGAGCTGGTTGGATCCACTTGTTAAACATGGGTCAGATAGATTGTTGTGTGTTCAAAACTTATGTATTCACCTTTGGCTTTGGAGGTATTTGGGTTGGAGTTAGTGTACGAGCTTAGATAAAAATTATTGGATGTGAATTGCTATGAGACATTATCGGAATCTGATCGAATTGATTTTATATTCAAAATGTGCCAATGATTTTATCTCAGATGCTTGTGTTTCCTCTATCAAAATTATTACTTTTACTTGATCCAAAAAGCCGCAAATATCATGGCTTGTTTTTTTGCAACATTATCATTCAAAATTCTCTGGAGAAATCCCATTTGAAAAGCTACTAGTGCCACTTTATCTTCACAACTTTCTATATTGGTTTTCACCTTGATAAAACGATTGGTGTATTCCTTAAGCCTCTTCCTTAATTGCTGCCTATAGTATATTATCGTATCACCATTCGCGCAAACTTTTTGCTTCCCACGAAATGCTGACAAAATATATTCCAAAATATATACAAAATTTAATACAACCCTCAGGTAGCGATTGTACCACTTTGAAACTGCGTTATTGAATATTTGGGAGAAGGCCCTACATATAAATTTGTCATCATCGTCATAGTTGATCATACAATTCTTGAATTGTCCAATATGGCTGATCGGATCTTACGTTTCGTTGAACTTTTCCAGCTTTGAAATATCAAACCAATTAAGCAAATATCCTGAAAGAATTTATGGGGAGAGAGAGAGGAGATGACCTCCAATTATGACCCATTTTTTACATACTACCCCCAAGGCTTTCATTCAATCCCGTATAAAAACCTTCCTCGGATGGATATGTGAACTGATTACTCACACAGTATTCAAAGTTATGACTTGCCAAAGGAATCTGCATGTGCGGATTTGCTTGCTCCCTTGTATTAACATTCATAGCCCTATCATGCTCATCAGACCAAAGTCTTTTTTTCTCTTGTTCGTTCTTTTCTTTCCTCGAATCCCTAACTCGATGAGATGTTCGACGACCATCTCTTTGCCATCTCGAATATCTTTTCATGTAATTTTTTGGATGTCGATTATCTCTTTCTAGGGAGAAAGATTCATCTGAATCATATGACGAATAATCACCAGACTCAGTATCATCCGAATCATATGACGAATAATCGCTAGACTCAGTTGATTCATATCGACGTTAGATTTCACCATTTTCTTCAACGAGTAACAATTTTTTATTTGACATCTTTCATCCGTCCGAGGAGAATTTTCCATGTGATATTTTTTCATTTATCCTCTCTCTCGACCTCAGATTTGAGAATTTGTGAACTCATTTCCGATTCCTTTTCAGCATTCAATCTTTTAATGTCATCCAAAAGTTCTTTCCTCCGGGCTACTAAAGTAGATTCTTCTAGTAGCTCCTCAACATAACAATCATTTTTTATTTCTTTCACTTGTTAAAACAATTTGCTCCTCGATATGGAGATCTCCAGATGGATCTCTGATCACATGATTCTTCGTACCAGACTCTAACCCTCCTAACATTTCTATGTCCATTATTCTCACAACGTCTAAATATAAGATTTATGGTTTTGGAAAAATGATTCCGGGTACCAAACGCTTTCCCACATACGGCGCCAATGATAGTTCCAAAGATTTCTTAGTGAAGTTATATGTCACAGTAATGTTCGTATGTGAGTTATCAACACAACTATGTTCGTATAAGAGTTATCAGTCACAACTATGTTCATATGAAAGTACTTTAGAGAGAAAAACGAGACAAGTAGAGAGAAAAAAAAAAGATTTACATTAATATTTTATTATATTAAATTAATTCTTATATTTATATATTGTTGGTTATTCTTCCCAATATTTCATCCCTTTATCGAGCCTGATTGATGATCACATCGATTTTAAACTCCCTTAAAACGTCTGCATTAACCCAGTAAACCCAACAACCATTTAATCAGAAGATCTCAAAGCCATATAATTTCTCGTTCAATTATACGTGTTTCTGAACAAAGTATTGGTCAAACTTTCAGTGTCTATAATAACCCTTCTAATTTCATCACCTAAGATCAACGCGTTTATCAAAACGCCGTTCTCACGCGGGCACGCAATGCCTCAGAGTTCATCATCTTCGAACACAATTAAGGGATGTATAGCTCGAGGTGCGATGATGTTCTTCCTTGAAATTATGCTTACATGCTTTTTACATATCGTTTTTTAGATGAATAGGTGATTCTAGAAATTCTATCGCCTCCGGTGATATTTAGAAACCCTAGAGCGACACTAAGATCATATCCACCCGTATGGTCTCAGTAATATGTTTGTCCTGATCAAAATCGAGATACTCACCACCACATATGATGTCAACCACATGGTGATCCAGGTCCAGATCATGTTGTTCATTAAATCATATTGGTTCGCCTCAGGGATGATAGTAATCATGTTGTTTCTTTCTTGCTTTAGGACAATTACACGAGTTCTCGATTGACTTGCTTTGGTTGTCCCAAACTCACTACTTATGCTTCTCTGAGTCTCCGAGCTGCTATTTTTCACGAATTGTAGCAATTTCCCATTTTCGATTAGACTCTGAATATCCTCCATGAAAACAATATAGTACTTCATTGAATGTCTGACGATATTATGAAACTAATAAAACTTGGTACCTTGTTATTCTCTTAGCCTAGTCAGTGATGGAGGAGGTCTGAACTAAACATGTCATTTAGCCTTCTGGTAAATTGCAGCCACACCTTTGTTCAACTTGATGGAACTCTCATGTTTTAGCCAATTATTACTCCGTTCATCTCGACGTTAGCTCAACCCTCAATTACGAGCTTTAATTGTCTGTATCATCTTCTGGTTAGAGCTCTGACTCAAAGGAGTCAAAGAAGGAGTAGTTGGGGGTAAACTGAGTGGAGAGGCCACATCTTCACGATAATTAGAAAAGTGTGTTTTGTGTGCATGAAGTGCTTAATGTAATCTCTCATACTATTTTTGTTAGGATGTTTGCAATGCATAATACAGTCCATGTGACTTTTTGTCACTTTGCTTCCCATAAACTAATGTATGAAAAAGGTCAAAATATGATCAAATATCGTGGTAAACCTCAGAGCCAAGTGTTTGAACCAAATCAAAGAATTTCGTTTGAAAGTCATCGAGAAAGCTCGATACCATAAACGGCCGTCCTCTGAAAAAATCATCATCACGTTGGTGAACTGCTTAATATGATGCTCTATGTCGCATGTACCATCATACTTTTCCATGATGTGGACATCAAATCTATGTGGTAACTCAACCGCTACCATTTTAGAGATCAACAGAGAAACATTATAATAGTTCATTTGAGCATACAATGTGTTGTTCAACCCGTCATTCAAAGCTGAATATGGATCAACTTGGTACAACAACTCTATGTTGAACATTGGCGCTTGGTTTGCGTAAATCAGAGCATGTGTTGGCTTGTTAATACACCTTAGGGTAGTGGCCTATAGTTCTGACTTATGGTTCTACTGAATGAATTCTAACCTGCGGTCTAGTAGTTTGAAAAGTTACATGAGGTCCTGTGTGTGATAGGTAGACATGCTGCCGATGCCCATAAGGTGGAAAATTCTGGGGTCCCATGACGTTTTGACGATTTGAAGGGTTATACTCTTTTGTCTCGAACATTATTATCAATAGTCGGGTTATCCTGGGACATCCCTTGTAACTATAGCTCTCGCACCCTTCGCAGCCTCCTCTCAGAAATCCCTCTATTCGGGAATTCGAGTGGTGTCTACGCTTGAAACTTGCACGGTTCCCACGACGGTGCTTTTCAAAAATGAGTCGTATTGTTCTCACTCTCACTATTCGTATAAAATAAATAATGACATCTCACTCAGTGCTCCTAACTCAAGGTGTTATAGCTTCAGTCCGGTCCATAGGGCCGATGAATTCCATGTTATCTTTTTGTCTCAATTCATGTCTCAATGCAACCTCAGATCATTTCTTTTAGTCAGTGCAACCTTCTCGGCAAGACTATCAGATGCAAAAGCCAACGTGTCCTTCTCGACACAAACTGTCGCGATCTCTGCTCGCAATTGCTGTATTTGTTCTTCCACTCGAGCCTACGACATAAAAAAACCATTGGAGTTCTCTGGTCCTTTCCGCACGACCTCATTCCCTAAGGTGAAAGAGTACCAGCTGCTTTTGTAGTCCACTTGCCGAACCAGTTCATTTTGGAGAAAGAATGTTAATTTAGATTTCTAGTTTTGAAAATGATTTTTCAGTACCCATTCTAAAAAATCTCACTGTGGGGTTACTATCAAAAAATCTGGATTATATTGATATGCTTCAACTTCGTAGCAAAAAAAATGCTATGGATAATCAAAAAACCAATTCGCGAAAATGTTAGATGGGTAATAAGCGAAAAGTTAGAAAAAAAAATTGTAACCAACACACATAAATGATAACAATTAATGATTATCTTTATAAAACCTATCTTTTTTTTTTTTTTTTTCCGGAGGGAACCCGCAGCCGCTACTCAGAGTGCAATGAGTGCGCACAGGGTAAACCCTCAGTCTGACGCGATAGCCTACCACACAAGGTGACAGGTTCAGCCGAGAAAGCGTATGTAGAGGGACTCGAACTCGTGACCTTTTTGGTCATAAGAATGCCATACTCAACCAACTCGGCTACCCCTTGGGGGCAATATAAAAACCTATATTGAACATTAAAACTATCGATTTAAGACTATATAATAGAACTCATCTGGAAGTTATTGATCCTAATAATTTAATACTAATTGAACATAGAAAACTTATATATGAAATATGATTTAACTATTTGACACCAGGTATTATTTAACTATTTGACACCGGGTATTATTTAAAAGATATAAAGATAGAAAAAATGATTATTATAAAAATATACAAAACTCTTTTGTCAAAGAGCTATTTACAATGCAATCTTCTGCTGCAAAAATATAAACGTCTGTAAAGTACTTCCTTTTTGTTTTTTCCAATTTGGTTTTGAATTCGAAGTTTGAAGTTCTGAAATTTAGTTTAATTACTTGTTCACAGAAATGAGATGCCTCGTATTTGTGGTATCTGCAGATAGTACTGCGAATTGGAGAAGCCATAAGGTGGGTTAAGGCTCAAAATAAGAGCAAAACAAAAGATAAACTAGGGCCCAACCGGGTTCGAACCGGTGACCTCTTGATCTGCAGTCAAATGCTCTACCACTGAGCTATGGACTCATTTGTGATAATCATGGGTTTTGTTTAAATAAATCTAAGAATACGAGCTGTTATTTTTGAAAATAAATTTTATTTTTTGTCCTTGTATTTTTGTTTTCAAAATATTTATAAATATGTTATTCAAATTAGTTTTTTTATATTTATTAATATTTTATGCACTAATTATGTTCGTATTCATTTAAAATAAAATTTTAAAAACTAAAATTTTAAACTAACCTAAACATATTTTACTTTTTTCCGTAATATGTAAATAAAATTAATGGTTAAAATGATATATGAAACAGTTCTTAAGATCACAATTTTTATTGGAAAAAATCCATTCAATTTTATTTTTATATTTTTTTATAAAAAGGTTAAGTTTTCAAAACTTCAAAAAAAAAAATTAGACAACAATAACGGAAAACATGTGTTTATATATCACAAAATCTTAAATAGTATTTACTAGAAGTATGAGAAACTTTTATTTTCTAACATTTTATAACGCGTTTAGTAAATAAATTATAGTAGAATTCAAGACATTCTACCATCACTTGCAGTTCAGTGGTAAACTATTGTTTTTCCTAACTTATAATATAGATATTGTCGGATTCAAAACCAACACCAATAGTAAGTTAGGCTTAAATGATATTTTCATAATACATTTGAGGTCTAAAGGTCGGTAAAAAAATATTACGGAATCATTTAAGTATGCATCAATACAACTCCAAGAGAGCTCATCCACACTTATTCTCATAAAAAAAAATTCTTAATCCATTTGCAGATCCAGATATGGATTCCGAACCACCATTGAAGTTGCCCTCTGTTTGACCACCTAACCAACACAATAATTATCTCTTCTTTTTTATAAATATGGTTGCATTCAAAATTTGGATTATTCATTCTTTACATGCCATAAGCGCATCCTCCATGCAACCTTCATTACTCCCACCTCCATTCACTAGCGTGGGCAGCTCTGGTGAGTTACAAAAAGTACTTCGTATTTACGGTTCAATAATATATATAACATGAATTGTAACACATAAAATTATGTAAAAGTTGAACTTACCAAGAGTCCTCATAAAGGTTTTCCCATATCATATTACCTCCTCTTTCTACGGGATAAACGAATTATGAGCTGATTTTACCGAAAATATTTCTAAATAATTTTACCTCCATTATGAAGGATCCTCCTCTAAAGCCTAGCATTTTCTTTCCTTTCGGTCTACATATTATATTTCTTGTCATACAATTGATCTTTTTACCCTCCTTGGATGAACCCAAAATAATGTTTTTAGTAACCCTACCATTTCCATTACATGCATGCACGAACAATTTCATTGTCTGAATAATATAAATCAAGATTGTGCTTAAACTTATTGTGCCAGATTAATCTGATCCGCTAGAAATAGATTATGTTCCTTCCATTTTGGTATTTTTCTCCTCATCTTCTTAGTAATCAACCGGAAAAACATTTTGGGAGGCGACTGCTTGCGTACCTAGATACATCCTCATGGATTCACTAAGATAAAATTCATTCATAGATGCTAAATTCTCTTTACTGTTGTGTTGGACATTAAAAAAATAATACTATTATCAAATTCTTATAGCTCACCAATTGGCCGAACTCATCGCAAAAAACAAAGTACCCATTTTAACAAGTCGACAAGTTCATCCGAAACCTCGACAAACAACATTAAATCATCGACATATGGATGTGAATGAGACTTCATTTGCCACTGCTAAAAGTTTCCTAAATATGAAAAATAAGCGTTCAATACACATTGCAAAAATTTAAGAAGCCAAAGAATCTCATTTCTTAAAACCTCGTTGCATCATTAAAGGCTCAAATGATTCCTCATTTCTCATATTCTGCATCAAATTAGACATCATAGCTTTAATGATAAGCCTTACATATGTCATTGAGTCCCAAACTGAGTGATAATACCCTTAATGAACCGTCAACTGAGTTTTCCGTAAGATTCAGATTGGTCGATCTTAACCGTCTACTATACTTATTCTCTAGTGGCTCTATGCAATCAATGCTTCACCTAATGTATTTAAACTCTATTATTTATAATACAATGTTCTTGAAAAAAATTTGTCTGATTAAGCCCAATAAATTCGACTAACAAGGATTGTAATCTGGTAACCCTTATCGACTTAATAAACTTAACTGGAATATCTATCAAGCTTATCATGTAAAATTGACTAACCCCCTGCGGGTCGACAACATTAGGAATCAGATGGATAATTGCACCATTAATACAAGTGACGATCTCTTCTCTTTTCTAATCGAATTGCAAACCATCTAAAAAATAGATGGACCAACTGTCTCACAATATTTATGATCAAACACAATAAATATACCATCCAATTCTGAAGATTTCGACGGGTTCGATAAGAACATAACCTCCCAAATCTCTTTATTTGGTAACTCCTCGACTATAAGATCCGACTCCTCTTTTCTTATGAGATGGATATACAAAGAAAAAACAAACCAACAAACTTCATATCCGGGGAATATTATTTCTCGAAACAAATTCTAGACAACCTTTAAACATCAGGTAGATCCAAAATTCACTCTCCATGATCATTCTTCATCTCGGTAGTTCTCCCCGTTTCGTATGGTTAAAAGGTGGTAAAATCACGTGTTATAGTCATCAGACCTTATCAACTATTTTTCAACTGCTAGAACCTAACATTTCCTCCTCTATTCAGACAGTCAGATACTTTTCCCTTAACTTCATACTAAGTCTAAAAATAAAAATATTGTACAACCTTTGAAATGAGAGTTGAATTCTTTGAAATATAGAAAATATTACCATATTTTTCCAGTTAATATCACTAAAAATCTAATATTCTCCATAATTATATATGACATTGAATATAATAGGTGATTTCCTCTAAATCCGACTTAAAAGCGTCTCACTTCTTCCAAATAAAATCCTGAAAGTTATTGTTCAAACACTAAGTCGACTCAAATTGAATAAGACCTTGAGATAAATGATTATCTCTTGCAAGCTTTATAAATATTAGAGTGTGGTCCGAATGCGATCTATCCAAATGAATAGCCCTCTCTTGTAGAAAAATAATATGCAATATTGTAGTCTCATACACTCAATCTAGACGCCTCATTATCCGTGGATCCAAATTCCAAGAACCTTTACATTGTGTAAACCTCAGCCATTCAAAACCAATGTTAATCAACCCACACTTATGACATAATTCTTTGAATTTTTTCATTTCCCTCGAGTCCATGGAACCTCTCCCCTCTCTTATTATCCTTTTATTTACCACTTCATTTATGTCACCAGCCACAATCTTTAGAATCTGGAGACCTTGAAAAACCAATCTAAACATCTGTCAGAATTTCCCATATGTTTTTGGCTTTGGTGCTACCATACACTATCGAAAAAATAAATGATTCACACCCTTGTTTTGAAACTTCAATATTGATGAATTGTTGACCCGCATATAAGACTCAAATATTAATGTTTGAGTCATCCCAAATAAGCCAATATTTACCCTTAAATATTTTTTCATTTACCCTTGTCGAACATGTGTTCTCCAAACCATAGATGATCTCACTAACCTTGTGACCACTTACCACTGTATCAACTATAACTGTTAACCAAACATGATGTACCCGAATCATCTTTCGAACTACACACCGTATATTATTCGACATTGCCCCATGGTAATTCCATATCAATATATTTAATGGGTGAGTGGTGGAATCTCATCCAAAAATATTTTTCTATGGCGTACACATAATAAAAGTATGACTTACCTAGAACAAAAATTTGCTCCTTACATTTTCACTGCCATATCTTTATATTGATAAAAATACGCCATACCTTGGAATCAATTTAATGTGAAGGTATGGAAAATTATATCATGTTCTCTAACACTAATATAATTAGTCTCATATTGTTTTACTCAAAAGCAAAGCAAGACAAAATTTGTGGCATATTTTGATAAAAATCTATCATACATTATAATAAAATCAATGCGAAGACATGATAAATTTTTATAATATATTAAAAATTGATACAATTTTTCATGCCTTATAATCTATTTCAATTTGAACGCATGACATATTTTCTAATAAAAGAATGCACGACATATTTTCTAATATAAGAAGGCACGACAAAATATTCTTAAAAAGGCATAACAAATTATGTAATGTTAACATATTGTAATAAACAATTATCCTGCATTTACGATCCATTTGATGTAAGACATAATGCATTCTCTAATGTAAGAAGGCGTGAAACAATACTCTTACGCAAGACATAATATATTATGTAATTTATGACATATTAGAAAAATCATGTGTTTCAATTTCACGTAAAGACAAGACAAATATTTAATGCATAGTGAAAGGTAAGATAAAAATAAATTCCACTTTACATAAATATTTGTAAAATTTAGTATGTCTTACTTATATTTTAATAAAAATATTAAAATCCTATAAAATATGTATTACCTTACCGAAATTCCTGTAAAATCTATCTTGTCTAACTTTAAATAATTTACTCTATCACGTGGTTTCTAATATTTCATAACTTTTGTAAGACAAGAACGAATAATCTAAACTAAATAACTGAAAATGTTTTTCATCATATAAAATTGTGATATAAATTTAATTATTTATTGTGACATTCTAAACTAGATATTTTGATAATTTTGTTCGATTTTATTAACTATGAAATATTTCGATTAAATATAATATAGTAAAAATTTGGAGAAGAAATCATATTCATGCATTTAAGCTTTGTATACTTCTTGAATTTGGAATGAAAATTAAGTTACTTAAAATTTTTGAGAATTGGAAAGAAAAAAAAAACTAAAAAAAGAAGATATAATATTAAAGAAATATATTAATTATTTAATATATTAAATTATCCAAATTTATTTTGAAGTATTTCAATAATCGTTTTAAATATTTAATACTTAAATAATCAAGTAACCATTGTAGTTTGTTATATAAAAGAATGTTTAATAAAACAATATAATATGTGTTGTCAGCTATCTAACTTCGGTTGTAAACGCACTTTAAATAGATAAAATATTTTTATACATGAAAAATCTATTTTTATATCTATAATTCATAAAAATAAATCATAATTTTTTTAGAATCTATCACGTAATAAAAAATACATATACTAATCACTTTCGTTTATGATAAACAACCATTTGTATCATATTTAACATTAATATAATAATATAAATTAATAATTTTCCATCTTAATAAACAACAATAGATACAAAATTCCTCACTAGTAAAATTGGAATTAGCATATAACATAAGTAAGTAAATTATGATGGTTGTAAAACTTATTATTATTATTTTTATTATTATTATAATAATATAACACGATGTTAGCTATTTTTAATTTGGTATATAGATAATTTTAAAATAATATTCCGTAATTAAAATATAAAATATTATGCATAAATTAATTAAAATGATTATATTATCAACTATATTATAAAAAAATTAAAGGTATAATATAATTGTTAATTATATTTGAACAAAATCTATTGTTTGAGCTCTTACGAATACTTTTTTAGATTAGTTAAACATACAAAATTTTAAAATTTTGAAATCTTTCACAAAATAAACCAAAAAAACTAACCTTATACAACTTGCATGGTACAATGCTAAACATGAAAGTTAATGGTGATTTCTGATAAAGTGTAAAATTTATTCGACCCGCGAGTTAAACCGGTGGACTATTTGCTCAGGCCAACATGCCTATCACCCCTGCTATATAAAGAAACTTTTATATTCTCGATTAAGGGGGCGATGTTTTTTGGTTCATTTCGTCTTTTATTTATCAAATTTTATTTTTAAAAAAAAATATTTTTTGTTATTTATAATAGATTATGTGCAAATAAATAACTTATTTTCACATATTAAAAATCTAATTTCATACTTATATTTTAAAAATTATTTTTAAAACTAAAATCAGTATAATTTATGATTGGATACATGTTTAGAATTACAATACAGTTTATTACCAACTTTCACTAATTAATTTTTTAGATGGCTAGTTATTATTATTTATTCAACCAATAATTTAATTACAATTAATTATCCATTTTTTTAATTTATTGATAGTCATTTTGTTTAAATTATTTATAAAAAATATCATCTTATACAAAAACATCAAATACGTGTATTTTTTATGATTTAAGTTTTTGAAAATTTGTATATTTTAAACTATAATTCAGGATTAAAATTTGGCGGTATCATTGATTTTGTTTTTTAAGATGAACAAAACTAGATCTAATAATATTTTTTTTATTATTTTTTTCTTTTTTTCTAAATGCAAAACTACTATTAAATGTCAAATGCTAGACGAGAGACGGGAGATACGAGAGGTGCGAGACGAGAGATGAGATACGCGATACACGAAATGTGAGACGCGAGACGCAAAATAATAGACGAGAGATGAAAGATGATAAATGAGATATGAGAGAGACGAAAGACACGAGACGTGAGACGCAAGATGCGAGACAATAAATTGTCCATTTTGTTTAATACTGATTTTGTATTTCACATTTTTTCATTTTACTATAATAACAACTTAAAATTAATTTTTCATTTCATAAATCATTTTACTATAGTTTCATATTTCATATTTTTGGTTGTGTATATCGTCATTAGGCAAAATAATTATAAGTAAACGCTCGTTTCATATTTTGTAATTCATATTACATTCTATCATGGTTTCCCATTTCATACTTACATAAAAAATAAATTAAAAATTAGCACTTGTTTCACATTTCATATTTCATATTTCATATTTCATATTTCATATTTCATATTTCATATTTCATATTTCATTTTATCATGGTTTTACATTTTATACTTGGGCAAAAAATAATTAAGTTCAACACTTGGTTTATATTTTATATTTTTTGATTTCGCATTTCGTAAAATAACAAAAAATAAATTTAACACTAATTTCACATTTGATCTATTTTTGTGCCGAAAGTACAAGAAAAACTCGATATACTAGAAAAATACATCCCCTTTCAAAATTATGTTAAAAACACCAAAAGCAAACATATTAAATATAAAATGAGATTTTATTAAATTTATTTTTTGGGACAAAAAATGTCGCATGTGTTACATTATTTTAGAACATATAAACAAACAATTGGAAGTGAACTTTTGAACTCCAACTGCCCTTCAATAACCTTTGCACACGAGGTATACTTTCGTTGGTTTTGACAATTTTTTTCGGTGTTTCAATACTTTTAGCATTAATGTCAATGTATTGCTCGATTCTCGCAAATACGGGTTCAGGTTGAACTTTTGGAACTTTTTCGTATCCCGCCAAAATCATAGCTCACATAGACACATGCCAAAAACTTCGTAATGAGATTTTGTTAAAATATTTCCCTAGCGAAATAACTTCGATAAATTTTTAAATTAAGATATTCTCTTCTTGCTGACGATGAAGGCAGTTGTACGGTAACTCAAAATATGAGAAACACTGGTTTGTATGACATTTAAAACTAAAAAACAATGTGCAACTTATTAATTAATATTTTAGAGCAGAACTTATAAAACAAATTAGAACCACATTTTAATTGACTAAGTATTTAATCTGACGAGATATATATTATATTTTTTTAATATATCAGCAAAGATTCAAGCAGATGACATAATTCCATAAAGACTTATAAAAATGCTAATTTTCAGGTTCAAGTAAGCCGAAACAATTATATATTTATTTGTACCACTTGATACATCACAATAATATTAGACAAATATAAACAAGATTCAGAATTACTCACGTGAGTTTTGGATTTAAGACTTTGCCTATAGTACGATTATAGTCACGGTAAAAAAATGACGTCTAACTTCTTTTACACTATATGAATAACATTTTTTTAAAATCTAAATGTACTATATAAATGACTTTATACCTATTTTATAAAAGATATAGAAACTTTGAAGGCTTACGATGATTTAAAAATATTTCAGGTTTCCGATCTATTAACATGCATGATAAAAAACTCCACAAGTAATTAACTAAGCCTTTTGGATTTTATATTCCGCATCATTTTTCTATGTTGAGAAGATCTCGACTCTCACGAGATAAAACTAAAGTAGAGTTGAAAATGCGAAGATCAATACAATGTTGTAGTTCCTCATTTGTTACACATTCATTCCTTTGGTCATGTATATTATACCATATGATCAAAAAATTTGGTAACTTCGTCCTATTGGAAATGTTGTTAAAAAATATCAGTAAAGGACCAAAACAAGTTAGTCCAATTATGATTTACCACTTTTGCTCGGTTGTTCGTTTAAGAATGTAAATAATATAAAATTTTAGTTTACTTTCAATCATGTGCAGAATAGTCATTCAAAAATAACTAATAGAAACCATATTTTCATCGTACATAAACTTATTATTTTCTTTAGTAAACTGAATAAATTTTCTCTCGCGTGATGTAGGTAGAGCCTTCCTTGGTGAGACCTTCGTAGGGAAATTTGTTTCTATATAATATGCACCATATAATTTTAGCTTAGTGTCCATCATGTGCGAAATGGTATTCCAAAATAACTCCTAAATACCAAATCTTCATCGAACACTATACTCAACCCATGCAATCTAACAATCTTTGCTAAAGAAACTTTACCGCCTTAGATGCATCGAATTTCATAGAACATAGACTCATTTTAAAAAAATGATCCACAATTCATCACGCAGACTAATGATTTCCTAAAGCTATGGGTAATACTTTTGCAATAAATTTACCTTTAGTCAACCGAAGAAATTCTCTACCATAACCACTGTCGAGTCTTTAGGAGAGTTTATTCGTTCTCTTTTGCATTTGTTGATGATCTTTGCTAATCTTCATTATCTTTAGGTTGAACTAATTATAATTTGTTCATAGTAGGTTGAACACTTCTATAACACTTATATTGTGAGGCATTATACAACAAAATGGCCAAAATCTTGTCATCCATAGCAAAATTGTGTTGTTTTAACATTGGAATCTTCAGACTCTACTTTTTCTTTATTTCAAAAGACATAGACAACAACTAGAGTAATAGCGATATAACTAATATTTGCCTTAGACGATGAAGATTGGGATGTTATGTCATGTGAAGCGTTTCCCATGATGATACTCATTTCCTTTAACTGGGTAGCCTTCCACTTCTATTACCACTTGGTAAGCTCCCTCCAGTGTATCAACATCATGGACTATTATCGTTTTTCGAATATCATGACAAAGTCTTGTTGTGAAACGCGAGAGAGTAATCGATACATGTTCTCCTACATCGCGCATCACCAATAATTTCTCAAATTATGAAATATACTCTGCAACAATCATATTGTCTTGACGAAACATGTTCCACTAATCAAAAAGTTGTTGACGATAAAACAAAGATATATATATTTTCCGAAGTTTTCTCTTTATTTCTCTCCATGACACTGTTAAATGTAGGCTACAAGTAACTCGAAGCATTATCTTCTATTTAAATCAGTTTCATATATTAATATAATTCTATATTATTTACATCTTGTATATTAATTGGATTTGTATATTAATTAGATTTCTACTAATTTTGTCTTCTATATTGATTAGATTTATATATTAATTTGATATTCTATTTAAATAAGTTTCCTATATTAATTAGATTTCTATATTAATAAGATCTTCACTATTAATTAAATTTCTATATTAATTAGATATTTTATATTAATTAGATTTTATATTGATTTGGTATTTTATATGAATTAGATCTTATATAATAATGAGATTATATAATATTTGTTTGTTATTCTGTATTAATTAGATTTCTATATTAATTAGATATATACATATATTAATTAAATTTCTATATTAATTAGATTTTCTATATTATTTAAATTTTCTATTTATTTGGTCTTTAATATTAATTAGATTTTTTTATTAATTAGGTCTTTTATATTAATTGGATTCCTCAACTAATGTATTAAGAATTATCATAAATGTTCTATAAGTAGAAAAAGATATCAATATGCAAAGTGAGCATAATTTTGTGAGCATCATATTTCCCAAAAGAGATAATTAGCTTTAATTTGTTTGTGAGATAAGTAAGGTGAGAGATAAACACTGAAGAGAGATTTTTGTGCATCACGTAATCTTTGTTAGAAACATTGATTGAGTTTTTGTGTTTAAGAATCTTTTTCTAACCTACTTATTAATAAAAAGACTTTTCGTTGTCCCTTGATGTAGGATTATTTCCACAATCCGAACCACGTTAAATCTTTATTTCCTGCTTATTTTTATTTATTATCTTAAACAAGGCTATTTTTTCTCTAAATGTTCCTTAATCGTTACATCAGTTCTTGCCTCGTCCAAAAAGTGATTTTAACCTCCACACTGTCAAAGTCTTGACAAAGTCTTCTTATGAAACAAGAGAGAGTAGTTGATGCAATTTTGGTTGTATCACACCTCACCATTAATTCTTCGAATTGAAATATACTTTGCAAGAACCACATTATTTTGACGACCATGCTCTACTGATCAAGTAGTTGTTGTCGATAAGAAAAGAGAATATATTTTCCTGAAGTTTTATTTTTATTTCTCTCCATTAAATGATTGGATTTTCTCGTACTTTTTATATCTATCTTTTAATACTGGTCCAAAAAGATCTTGCTTGCCCCACCAGCTTCCATTTCACAAATATGGAATGATGATCATTCAACATATGATGACATTAAAAAAACAATCCATTTCAGATAAACAATTGAGAAAGGCCTTAGGTCTTAGGTGTCCGAAAAAAATCAGATGGATATACCTTCACCTATCTCATCACTCTTTCCTCTATTTCTGTAAAATTGTTTGCCGGTTTATTCCTTTGGGTTTTTGTTTTGGCTTGCATCATCGTTATAACTTCAAAGATGCTTTAATCATCAATATTTTGAACTATTAGTGTTGCAATTCGTTGGCTTACTCTTGCAAGTCATTAGGCTCGTTGGCCAATATTTTCTTGCATTTGTGCAATATTATTACTTAACTACTTAGCATTTGAGAAATTTTTGTATCCATAGTTGACGTATGGCTAATGTTTTTGGATTGGTATTTGAGAACTAGGCGTAAAGAAGTTAAAGAACCAAAATTTATACAAAAAAGTAGATAACATATGTTGAGTTTGAATCACTCTTGAAGTGGCTAGAAGTTTCTGAAAGGGTCTTTTAGAGTAAAACAATGTTTTGAGGACTTATTTCGTAATACTGATTACTTAGTTAATGTCTTTAGAGAGAGAAACTAAATATTTATAGAAAGAGAAAGTCTAATCATTTATCAATCACCCTTTTTCCTAGAATAAGGTGGTGCTTTTATAGTATAAAAAGTAGGCCCCACAAGCCTAACAACTTGCTAATTGCATGACGAGTCCTAAATTTTATTATTTGCTTTAAATTGGTCATTTTCTATTACATAATTGAATTTTTTTCATAAATAAACTACCTCATCTTTCATTCTCCCATATTAGTACCCCCCCTTCCCAAGTCCTTGTGAAAATAGTTTTGGCAAGGACTGTTACGTATCCTTTAAATCTCATTCTTTTTCCCCTCAAACTCCAAATATAACCTCAAATTTGGATATGACAACTACTCATTAGCTTTAGATTCTTCAAAAATCTTAACATGAGTGGGTTTCTTCAAACTTTTCCTTTTCTTCCAAACTATCAATATGAGTGGAAAGCTTTAGATTTCTTCGAAAATCTCAACATGAGTGGGTTTCTTCAAATTTTTCCTTTTCTTCAAAACTATCAATATGAGTGGATTTCTTCGAAAATCTCATCACGAGTCTATATATGTCGCCCCCCGGTCGTTGTCAAAATGAATGTTGACAAAGACTACTAACATTTATGGGAAATTTCATCCTCGAATAATTCTTTCCACACAATTTTTGGAGCAAGTATTTATTATTAATCATATCTGTAGATTTCTTCGAACTTTGCAAGGATATCTCAACCTATACCAAACGTTTCCCCACCTTTTCCTTATCAATGACGTCACAAAACATTTTGACACAAAAAATATGACCATTTTAACGAACACTTTTCTGTCAGATCACAAATCGGTTGAACTTCCTTGGCGTGCCTATTTTCCTGACAACATTTTTTTAGTCAAAATTTTCCACTTCCCCATGCAATTTTCGCACTTTCTTTATCCATTATGCCCCTATGCAAACAGGTCATGCAACCTTGGGCCTTAACACCTCTTAAAGCCCAACTCCTCTCTATAAAACCTTCCCCCCTTCATTCTCTAGACATATTTTCTAAAGAGATAAAATTTTGTCATCATACTTGTAGAGAGAGAAAGTACTGCTTATGCCCCCTAAAATTTGTTGGATTCCAGAGTGGTTGTTCATTAGTCAAAAAATCGAAGAGAGAAAAGTTGTTGGTACCTAGATCAATCCTAAGTCTGATCCACTTATTACTACTTTTTACGGTACTTGGCCTCCCACCGAAAATTCTTCTGCCGTTATTCCCTTTAATATCTGTACTCAGTCCCTCGACACCGACTATTCGACCTTTAGCAGCAACTGCCTCGAATCAATAGGGAAAGATAAACACCAAAAAATATCTTATGCCAAAAGAAAAAGGTATCATAAAGATAAAAAGATTTCCAAGGAACACAAATGCTCACGAAATTCTCCTTCCGATGTTCACAGGCCCACTCTCCAACCCCCGGTTGATACTCAACCTCAACAATACAAAGTAGAAGTCTCCGGGTCTGACTTACCTGTCATTCCCTCCATAACTTCTCAAGGAAGTCCTAGGTTCACCCCAAATATTCCTCCTCAAATTTTAACGCGGGAAGAAACTGAACAACTTCCAAAAGTTACAGTAATTGACGAAGAAGTCGATTCAGTTAAATCAGATGGCACTAGATCAAAGGGAAAAATAAAATTAATTGAGGCTTCCAATTCAGACCAACTAGAAGCCTCCAAACTAGTCGAGAAGAATACCAGAGAGCATTCATTTGCCTCAACAAGCCATGAGAATGTCAATTCTCTTGAAACAACCGAGGAACAATATTTAAGAAGAGCTCCAAAATTTAAAGGAGACATCAAATTGATGCTCTAGTAGGTAACAACATCGGGGGCATAGAAAACAAACATCTAGTTATTCTTCACAACATCAAGTACAAGTACTTTGAACCATTCGAAGATACTATGTTGAGGACTCGATGGAGGATTCCTTCCTACATAACCATCAGATTTATGAGCCATGGAGAAACACCTTTGTCTGTAAAAGACGACAAATTGGTCGTGTATATGGAAGTCATGAATTGGGGGTTAAGGTACCCTTTAGATCCATTTTTTTATCGAGTATTTTTCTAAAATAAATATTTTCCCCACACAAGCCGATCCTAACATGTGGTTCACGCTTATGGTGTGTATCATGACATCAAGAATTTTTGGGAATGAATTTTCTTTGGAAGAGCTCATCGGGTTGTCTGATTTGGCCAAAAGTCCATTCTTCTTCTTTTACTCGCTCACATTTGGCCGAGGATAAAAAGTAGTGAAAGACTTGCTTGAAGCTGACAAGAAATAGAAACAACAGTTCCTTTTCTTCTCAGGACATTGGAAGACAGGCTCTGAATTATCTCCTTCGAATCTTCACAAGCTCTCTATTTTATGGACCAATATAGGTATGTACTCTTCGAACTATTCTATATAGTTTTAGTTATCTTAAATATTAATTCCTCAGAATTTTATGTAGCCATGACTGGTGTTTCCAAACCCTATGCTGAATTTGTCTCAAGTTCCACAACTATCTTTACAAAATTAAATGAATGGGCCAAAAAAGCTTGGGAAAACAAATTTCGATTCTGTTTTATGAATACCAATCTGGCTAAAAGCCGATTGTGGATATTAAACCCTTTGGAGAGATTATTCTTGAAAGAATTGATGACTCCTCCCTTACAACAAGAAGTCCTCAAACGACTTCAAGCTAAAGACATCGTCATATAACTTCTGAAGCGCTTTCGAGCTAAAAGCCATCTAGATGAGACTTCTGACGAGGAGGTTTCAGTAAAAGATCAGACCTCTGATTCCGAAGGGTTAAATACTCTTCCGAAAGTGACTCTTCCCTAGAAAAAAGATGATACAGCTAAAACCTCTTCTTCCACTC
The DNA here is from genome assembly GCA_036936605.1 of Limnanthes douglasii subsp. nivea. NCBI lineage: Eukaryota > Viridiplantae > Streptophyta > Magnoliopsida > Brassicales > Limnanthaceae > Limnanthes > Limnanthes douglasii. Next base: position 269,925,507 of record JAUPFV010000001.1, read on the forward strand.
CCCGTAAGGCTCCTATTCACCCAGTGAAGAAAAAATAACTGAAGAAGAAATTGATTATCCTAGAGCCTATCAAGAAATATTCAAAGGTGCCGGAGACCAAACGGGGACCAATTCTGGCCAAGCACAAAAATCCCAACCAAATTCTCAACCAAAGAACGACTTTTCCCCAAAACTAGCTCCTCTTCCTATTCCTAGAAGTCAACCGCCTCAAGTGGTTGACACACATATTCTGACGAGCGAATCTTCGGGTTTTAACTCGGCTGAAATTGGTTCACCCAAAAGTTCATTTGAAGTTCCCCAAGGAGACGACTTTTCTCATAGTGTTCGAAGAGTGCTTCACGCCTCAGTCACAATGGGAAAAAAGATGCAACATCTGGGAAATAGGAAGAATTATTACAAATTCAAGGCATCACTTGCCTCCTCCAAGCTCTAAGAGATGAAACACCAACATTCTATGTTAGAAAAATAGGCGGACGCTCTCTTCAAAAAGTTTGTTGCCTCAGAAAATTATGTTATACTTCTGGAGAAATGTTATCAATTGGAAAGGGACCTCTATAGTAAGAAAACTGGTTCCCAAGAAAAACTCCTTGTGGCCCTCAAAGAAGCACATCAACTTGCAACAAAAGGCTTTAAAGATTGCCTCGCAGATTTTAAGGTAATAATGAAAGAGAAAAAATATCTTCTAAGAAATCTTGAGAAAGAAAAGAACGTTGCTGTGGAAGCATGCACTACTGAATGCGTGGACAAGCTGAATACAAGGGATGCAACCATCTGATCAGGGCTAATCATAGAAATCCATGAATGCTATCCTGATTATGACTTTGGTAGTTTTTGGAAACTTGTCCCTCTAGAAAATCGTCCACATGGTATTGTCGTCAGTGAAAGTGAAGCATCAGAATCCGAAGATAGTGACTCTTCCAAAAGCTCTAAGTAGTTAAGCTTATCTTTTATACTTTTTGTACAAGTCCTCATAATTTTCAAGGCTGTTTTGTATAAGACCTCTTATCCTCCGAGGCAATTTTTAAAACACTCCCAATGCTTTCTGGGCAGGTTTACTTAATCAAATGAACTTTCATTATTGCATGACTTTAATTGCTATACCTTTTGTAGACCAACTGTTGTGAAATCTGATAATAGTTGCATGTTAACTTTAAATTGTCATAACAGTAGTTGTATACCAACTTTCGTTGGTCATGATAATAGTTGTGTGCCAACTTTTGTTGGTCGTAATAATAGTTGTATGCCAACTTTTGTTGGACATGATAATAGTTGTATGCCAACTTTTGTTGGACAACACTTTAGGCTCAAACTCAGAATTTTAAGGCAAAAACGTCATATGCATAAACCGGCTAGAGTAGCACCTCGTTAAAACCTTCCTGTGCCTATCAGGGTAGGAAAGAGTGTGCCGTCGCTGTATTACAGAGAAAAAGTCAAAATAAAACATAAAAACATTATCATCCTAACTCAAGATACAGTTTTAAATGTTCTATATTCCAAGGATGCTTGAGGCTTATTTCATCTTTATCTTTCAAGCGATACGTCCCATGCTTAACTTTGTCAGTTACTTCATAGGGGCCTTCGCAATTGGGACCTATCTGAGGCTCTTTTCCTTAGTGTGAAGAAAAATCTTTCGTAATACTTTATCACCCACCTTAAATTCCCTTTACTTTACTCGCAAAGCATACCTACTTCTCATTAGCGTTTGGTAGTGTAAAGAATTTAGCTGCGCACGTATTCTTTTTTCTTCCACCAAATCAAGCTCCACTGTTTAACCTTGATCATTTAGTTTCTATGTATATGCTGCCACAAGATAAGATGGGAAAATAGCTTCCAAAGGAATTATTGCATCCCTTCCATAAACCAAAGCAAATGGAGACTCTGAAGTCGCTGTTTGAGAGGTTGTTCTGTAGGCCCAAAGTACTTCCTGTAGATAATCTGGCCACTTCCTAGCCCTTCCTTCCAAATTATTCTTTAAACCGCCAAGGATTTTCCTATTCATAACCTCCAATTGTCCATTAGCTTGTGGATTAAACAGTGCAGAAAAACATTGTTGTATACCCTCGGCAGCACAAAAATTCTTGAATTCTTTGTTATCAAATTGAGGACCATTATATGTTTTAACCTTCATTGGTATCCCAAAACGACAACAAATGTTTGAAACGAAAAACTTAATCACATTTTTTCCTTTGTTCTCGCTAAAGGCTCTGCCTCAACCCATTTAGAAAAGTAATCAACCACCATTGTTATTGTCTGCCTGCCCCCAATTGCCATCAGTAATGGGCCAACCAAGTGAATACCCCACCGATCGACTGATAATGCCTCAGAAATACTTTCAAAGGGGATCCTTGGTTTGTGAACTATATTAGCATACCTTTAACATATATCACATATTTTCACCAATTCTTTTGCATCACTAGATATAGTTGGCTACTAATACCCTGCTAAGAATACCCTTCGAATCAAAGCTTTATACCCACAGTGCGCAGACCCTTCTCCATCATGTAATTCTAACAAAACGATTTGCGATTCATTCTTAGCCAAATGCCTGAGTTAAGGTCTACTCAATGATTTTTCATACATAACTCCTCCTAGGACTATGTAACCATGAGATTCGAAACGTACTTCCCTTGCCATCGACTTATCCGTAGGTGGTGTGGTTAATTTTCATCTGAGGGTAATTTAGTAATTTGTTTAGAGTTTGTGAAGGTTGGTGTGTGTTTAATGTTTTGAGTAGAGAGTAGAGGGAGAATTAAGCAGCCTGATTGTATTTAATTTTCATTACCCATATTAAATGCAGGTGGTTGGGTATTTATACCCTTATATTTGGGCTTTATGGGTTTTTGGGTCATGTTTAATGGACACGGGTCATGTTCAAAGACCCATGAGCTCTTAGTAGAAGAGCATGTTGCTTAGTCAAGAAGTGTTTAGGTTTTTAAGTACTTTAGTCATAATTCGGACAGTCCAATGAGCTAAGGGTTCGAACTGTTCTGTCCGATCTAGTGATCTTAGTCCGAACTGTCCCCGTTCGGAGAGGTAACAATATTCGGACTCATCAGGAGCCCCTTTTTTAGGTGTTTGTTCAAATACCTTTGCCAAAAACCTGAAAAACAGTCTGATGTCAGGGGCACTTTTAACCGGACAGGTCTTTCGACTTGTGCTATGGCTTTATCCGGACAGAAGAAGCTTTGTGAATCCAAACGGTTTTTTGCCAGAGTTCATGGGACACGTGTCACTTTTTGGTAGGTTGCTTCAGCCGTTTTTTCACCTTGAATTTCGCACCCACCTTCTTCGAAAAGCACCCTCTTCATTTATGAGGGTGACATCAGCGCCATCTCTTAATCATTACCAATCTTTTCGAATTCTCCTAGGAATCAAGATTCCTTTTTTAGATTTACAATAAATTGAAACACTTTCTACTGTTTCACCATCACTTTCATTTTCACTCTGCAAATCCTCAAAGCTTTTTTCTCTCAAAAACAATTTTTTTACTTAGGTCGTTTATGTTCACGGCTAGGAACACTTTGATCAAAGGTGGGTGGCTCAATATTTCCGAGTTAGAAAAAGCGCAAAAGGTTGAAAGGGAAAGGCGCATTGCAGCAGGCTTACCTACTTCCCCCATCGACAAACCAGTAACTTCAGCCACAGAGTCAGACCAAGGTTCTTCTTCTACAAAGGGCATCAAACCGAAGAAGTTATTTCAAACCAATCTTTCACCTATTATCTCAGGTTCTTCGGTTCAAGAATCGGAACCCGTCGTCGAACCAGGTTTAACAGTTACCAGCTTTAAAAAACCCTCCCCATTCTTAGCTATGGGGTCAGATGCTGAAATCTCTCTTCACAAGCTAGTTGATCAGAGAAAAGGCCGACTGGTCAAAGGGCAGGCTTCTAAGGGCACCCCTTCGAAATCGGGTGCCAAGGACAGTAGTACTGGGTCAGAAGTACCCATTAGAGCACCCAAGGAAAGGCTGTCCGGTCCAGAGGGCACTGGATCAAGTCCTCGAAGAGAAATGTCTCTACCAGAGCCCCAACCGGAGGCCAGGAACCAAGAGAATACTGAAGCGCAGCAGTCCAGAAGTCAGGCTGAGCCAAATCTAAACCTCCCTCTCACTACTACAACTGAAAACCCTTCCTTAGTTATGGAGGAAATAATGGAGGACTCTATTGAAGAGGCTCCATTCGAGTCTGAACCTTCCGGGCAGACTAGTGGTGCTGTGGCTGCCCAAACGGACAAGGGCAAGGCAAAATTATGCTTGAGGCATCCGGATCTGCCGGAGTGTCTTGAGGGAAGGGTAGGGCCTTGTTTTCACAAGGTCAATGTTAAGTACCTTCTTGCCTTGCACAAGATCAACTACGCTTTCATCCATACATCTGAATTGGGCCGGATGCGTTCGAAGTGGGGAATTCCAGAGAATGTGAAGATAAGAATCCCTATCACCCCCGAAACTCCCATGGATTGCAAGCTGAGCGAGATAGTTATCTTCACGGAGCTGTTTAACTGGGGGCTCAGATTCCCCTTGGACCCAGAAATTGTCAGATACTTTCATCTGATAAAGCTCTGTCCGAGCCAGCTGAGTCCCAATGCTTAGTACACCCTCATAGCCTGCATTATGGCTTCTAGGCTCTCCGGGATTCCTCTACCAATGGAGGAGTTTGATGCTGTGGCCAGTCTCTGCAGAAACCACCACATCCCCTTCTACCACTTCAATATGGGGGATAACTTCAAAGCTGTTGATGACCTGCTAGAGTCAGAGAGGAATTGGAGGACTCAATTCCTGTTCGTGAGTGGTGCTTGGGAGAACGGGAAGAAAATCAAGGCCGGAGTCAACCCAAGTCTCCTCACCAGCAAATGGAGGAGTGATCGGAAGTCTCCTACTTTATATTTTTATCTCTTCTTTTATCAAATTCGTTTAAACTGATTGACTTTGTCTTCTTCTTAGCAGAACTGCCCAAGGACTTCAATGACTATCTAAAGTCTGGGCAGACCACTTGCACCAAGATCAACGCTTGGGCTGCTGAAAGGTGGGGAAACCGGTTCCACGATGCCTTCACGGGGGGCAACTTAGCAAGGTCTCACCTCTGGAATACTACTGGCCGGAGGGACTTAACCTGGGAAGAGCTCATCACCCAACCCCCTTCGGATGTAGTGCTCAAGAGGACACACGAACCGGATGGAACACTTTACTTGCCAGGCCGGGCCAAGGCCCCGAGTAAGATGAAAGGAAAAAAGAAGAAGGGAAAGAAAGTGGTAGGTGGAGCGGACCCTGCCGAGGTGGAGGAAGCTGCTTTAACAAATCCGGAGGGGCTAGCTCCAAGCCAGATTGATGCTGCTCTCTTGGAAGCGGTAGAGCAGGAGAGTATTAGGAAATAAGTTCATTCCCCAAATCCCCCAAGGCCTTCCAAAAGAGACCGTAAACGGGGAACTGAAAGAAAAGACAGGGAGGCCAAGAAGACCTCTAAGGGTGACGAACTTTCTCTTCGGCCTCCGGAGCCTCTCCCCCAAGTTGATCCCACTGACCCAACACAAACAGAAGAGATACCTGGTGACTTTCAAACCGATGAGGTCGAAGGGGGAGGTCTTAGCATTAATGGGGTAGACATTACTGGTCTTGGTGGGCTTGGTGAGTACTTTATCAACCTTCCCAGAGATGATTTTGCTGGGCCTTATCTCCCTCCGAGTACTTCAAACACTGTCACTTTTAATGGTAAGACCTTTACTGTTTCAAGTGAAAGGGACATTATAGCTCACTCTTTATTAAGCAATGTTCAGCTGGTGCTTGTGTTGGAGAAGCAAGTTCGAAGTCAGGCAGACATTATCAAAGACCTCAAGTCCGATAAAGAGAGGTTATCTGATGACCTTCTTACTGCTACCCAACATGCTAACATTCTAAAGAGGGAAAACGAAGAGCTGAAGAAGAACCAAGAGGGGTGGACCACAAAAGTTGCCACTCTAGAAGACACCATTAAGGATCTCCGGGAGAAGTTGTCCGGATTGGAGAAAGATCTCAACTATTCGAAAGAGGAGACCAAGGCCAAGGATCAAGTTATCCACAACTTGACCAGTGACAAGATTGCTCTTGAGAACACAGTGTCCAAGGCTGCCGAGGAGAAAGCTGATCTGCTAAGGGAGCAGGAGGCCAAAATCCAAGCCATAATCGACGCTTATGCTAACAACGTGATCGACACTCAAGAGGAAATGTATGCCAAGGTGAGATCGGACATGGTCTTGCTCTTCCATGAGAAGTTCTCGAAGAGGAACCTAGGATATTTGTGGCTTCACGTAGAGTATCCAGACCTCCCATTTCACACAATGGCCGAAGGCGACAGGTTTAACTTCTCCAGTGCATCCTCATCTGATGACGAAGACAACACCGGGGAGAGCCCAAACGAGGAGACATACGATCCCAAGGGGAAGAAAAAGATAGATGAAGCTGAGCCATCTTCAAAGGCCCAGTCTTAAATTATGAATCGTTTTTTACTTTTCATGTTATCTAAACTAAAGTCCTTGGAAGGCCAAAACACTCTTTTTTGTTAGTGTGTCCGGTATCTGACCGGATAGACCCTTTACTTTGTTGGACAATTTGAAAGTCCTTGGAAGGCCAAGGCACTTAAGTTATTTTAATGAATATCCTTGCTTTGCACAGTTCTCACACCCTTTCATAGTTTGTTTCAATTTTGGTGGCTAGTGTTTAAATAGCCCTTAGTTATTTCATAAATAGTCTAAAGTGAGAGTGTTTAAGTTCTCCAATGGCAAGTGTTTAAGTGGTCATCATTCTTTTACTTCAATCCGGATGGTGTGACAAAAAACAAAGTAAGAACACTTCGGGTAAGATTTTTTAAGAAGGCATCAAATTTCATTAAAAAGCTCGGACACCTCATTAAAACCTCCCCGCGCCACCAGGGTAGGAAAGAGTATGCCCCAAATATTTACATGGATGTTTAAACAAGTAAATATTTACGCAGATGCTATTCCAAGTACATTCGGAGATGTTCGATATTCCAAGGGTGGGTCAAAATTCTTCCATCCTTGTCTTCTAGCCAATACGTTCCAGGTTTAAGCCTTTCAACAACCATATAAGGTCCTTCCCAAGTTGGGGCCAATTTGTCGAGCAACTTCTCTTTAGTGTGTAAGAAGACTTTCCTCAATACCTTGTCCCCCGACTGGAAATCTCTTCTTTTAACTCTAGAAGCAAATCTGCTTCTCATCAAACCCTGATAGTGTGCAGCTCTAAGGTGAGCTTTAACTCGTCTTTCCTTTACCAGGTCGAGTTGTCCTCTGATCGCCACTTCGTTAGCGCATTCGGAGAAGTTGTGGACCCGAAATGATGGGAGAGTTGCTTCTATGGGAGCTATTGCATCCATCCCATAGACCAAGGCAAAGGGTGACTCCTGCGTTGCAGCCCCAGGTGTTGTCCGGTAGGCCCACAAGACCTCTTGTAAATAGCTAGGCCACTTCCCAGCAGCCCCTTCCAGATTCTTCTTTAAACCGGACAATATAGTTCTGTTAGTCACTTCAACCTGACGATTTTCTTGTGGGTGGAAAGGTGAAGAGAAACAATGTTGTATCCCCCTTGAGTCACAAAAACTCTCAATTTCCCTATTGTCGAACTGTGGCCCATTGTCTGTTGTTATCTTTTGTGGAACACCAAATCTGCGACAGATGTTGGATAAAATGAATTTTATGACAGCTTTTGATGTTGTTCCTGCCAGAGGGGCTGCTTTAATCCACTTCGAAAAGTAATCTATAGCAACAATTATAGTTCTGCGCCCTCCGGACGCCATAGGGAGAGGGCCCACTAAATCCAATCCCCATCGAGCAAAAGGTATAGGCTCAGAAATTGAATCTAAAGGGATGGATGGGACATGAATTTCATTGGTATATCTTTGGCATGGATCACACCTTCTTACCAGCTCTTTAGCATCTTGCATGATAGATGGCCAATAGTAGCCGGCCAGTAAAACTCTCCTTGTTAGAGCCCTGAATCCACAATGAGCTGATCCCTCACCATCATGTAATTCGGAGAGGACTACTTGAGATTCATCATCCCCCAAACAGCGCAGAATTGGTAACCTGTAAGACTTTTTATACAGAATGTCTCTTAGTATGATAAAACCACGAGCCTTGTGTTTCAGTTTTCTTGCTAGTGATTTATCCGGAGGCAAGATGCCGTCGGAGAGGTATTGCAGGAGAAGAAATCTCCAATCCTGAGGTTGTTTCACCTGTACTTCAAAAATTTCTTCCTCTTTACCCAAATTAAGTTGAATGGAGGGGTTCTCTAGTACATGGATCCATGGATACGACTCTGTGTAAGCTATGGTTGCTAATGAATCTGCCAACTTATTTTTTGTCCGGGGTATATGTTCATAAACAATGCTTTTAAACTTGAGTGCTTCATTTTTAAGAAGAAGTAAATACTTCACTAGCTGCTCCTTTTTAGCCTCAGATTGACATTGGGCATGGTGGATAAGAAGCTGGGAGTCACTCAATAGCTTGACCCTCTTAGCCCCACAAATATAAGCTAACTTCAAACCAGCTATAGCTGTCTCGTACTCGGACTCATTATTGGAAGCCCTGAAAGCAAAACATATAGCCTTGTACATTTTGTCACCCTACGGAGAAGTCAAGCACACCCCTGCACCACATCCCATAGTGCTGGATCCACCATCCGTCCGGACGACCCAGACCTTTTTGTCTTTCATCTCAGTAGCCTGCTCCGAATCTCTATCAGAGTGGAATTCAACTAAAAAATCAGCCACAGCTTGGGCCTTGACTGCTGTTCGGGGAGCAAAATCTATATCGAAATCCCCCAATTCTACCGACCATTTAGTCATTCTACTTGATATGTCTGCTTTTAAGAGAACATTCTTCAAGGGAAAAGATGTCCAGTCGTTAATAGGATGAGCCTGGAAATAAGGCATCATCTTCCTTGCAGCTATTACCAGGGCTAACGCTAACTTTTCGAGTTTCAAATAACGCTTTTCTGCATCTATCAAGCTTTTGTTGATGTAGTACACTGGATGGGGATAGCTATCCACCTCTCTTACCAACACATCACTGATGGCATAACTTGAAACTGCCAAATACACCAAGAGTGTCTCTCCATCAATTGGTTTAAATAGGGTTTTGGGGGAGGACAGATGTTTCTTAATCTCATTGAAGGCCTCATCACACTGTGAGGTCCAGTCAAATCCCCTTGCACCCTTCAAAGTTTGAAAAAACGGGGCGCATCTGTCCGATTATCTTGAGATAAATCGGTTTAAAGCAGCTAACCTCCCCGTCAATCGTTGCACTTCTTTAATATTCCGAGGAGGCTCCATTTGGAATAGAGCATTAAGCTGGTCCGGATCGGGCTGTATCCCTTGCTCACTTATTATATAACCTAGGAACTTCCCTGATTGCACTCCGAACACACATTTTTCTGGATTTAACTTCAAATTCACTTTTACCAAGTTGGTAAAAGTTTCCTGGAGTTCAGCCAAGTGCAATTGCTCATCCACACTTTTCACCATCATGTCATCGATGTATACTTCCATATTCTTTCCAATCTGATCAGAAAATGATTTGTTCACCAATCTCTGATAAGTAGCCCCAGCATTTTTCAACCCAAATGGCATTACCTTGTAGCAATGAAGACCCCTGTCAGTGACAAATGTGGTATGCTCTTGATCCTTCGGATCCACTTGGATCTGATTGTATCCGGAGAAATCATCCATAAAGGATAGCAGCTTATTCCCAGAGGTGGAGTCTACTAGCTGGTCAATCCGGGGAACTGGATACAAATCTTTTGGGCAAGCCCTATTGAGATCTGTGAAGTCAATGCACATACGCCACTTACCATTTTTCTTTTTCACCAGGACCGGATTGGCAGTCCACAAAGGATATTGAGACTCATTGCCCCATCTTTGTGAGCCTGTCAACCTCTTGCACAATAACATCAGCCTTTTCCTTGAAAAAAACCCTTCTCTTATGAACCACTGGTGCTATGTCTTTCCGGACGGATAGGTGATGTGATATCACATCTGCTGGAACCCCGGTAACATCAGCATTGCACCAAACAAATACATGCTGATGGCTTTTCAAAAATCTTAACATCTCATTTTTCAGATCGGGTGGCATTTTAGACCCTATCTTGACAATTTTCCCTTCTTCTAAACAATGTGTTTCTACCTCTTCAACTGGTATCAATACTCCGGGGGTCTCTCTGGGGTCATCAATTTTACCCTCACCCCCAGAAAGCCCCTCAAATTTCTATTGCTCGTTGATACGAACTGCCCCCAACGTCCGGGGAGCCAGGGCTGTAGCATAACATTCTCTTGCAACCTTTTGACTGCTTCAGACAACTCCCACCTGTCCTTGAACAGCATGGTTCAAACATTGGTGGATTGTCGAAGCCACTGCATGCATCCTAGAGAGCTAAGTCCTCCATAGAATAGCATTATAGCAAGTGGGACAATCTACCACAATAAAATATATCCTGACCATCTTCTTGAAAGGGCCTTTGCCCAACAGAACTTCCTCTTTGAACTCCTCGACCACATCTGCTGAGCTGCCAGTAAAGCCTACAATTGATCTGTCCGAACGCAGAATCACGACTGGATTTTTTATTTTCTTGTAAGTGTTTAAGAAGAGGATATTAGCTGAGCTTCCAGTATCCACCAAGATTCGTCTTATGTCATTGCCCCCAATGGATGCTCCTATGACAACAACATCTTCATGAGGGTCAGCTATATCTCTTAAATCATCTTCATAAAAAACAATGAAGGGGAATGGAATTTGCGATTGATAGGAGGTCATGCCTCCTTCTAGCTGGGTGGCTAAAGTATGAACGTGCCTCCTCCTCGAAGAAGCAGTAGGAGCTGTCATAGTATCCCCTCCGAAAATTGTAAGTGACTCAAAAAACTTAATGAGCCCCGAGACTGTTCTAGAACATTCCTCAATGGCACCCACTCTATTTCGAGTTGGATCCGGATCCAAGTATTCTGATTCCACATCAAATCTTTCGATTATAACCATGGCTCCCTCCGGAGCAGCATTACTTGGACCAACCCGGTGAGTATTATCAGGCCCATTACCTCCTCTTACTTTGACATAAGCCCCCAGCTTTCCCCTTTCAATCAAGTTATGAACTTCTTGTTTTAAGGCTATACAATCATCGGTGGTATGGCCAGTATCATTGTGATACTGGCAGAAGGAGTTATTGCGATGTTCTCTAGGAGATTGCAGTGTGGCCGGTCTTCTATAGTGTACCTCTTCCTTTGTTTTATCATAAATGGTGGCCACACTTTTTCAATTCTGCAAACCACTCCGGTTGAACCCAAGGCCCTCTCTTATTTCTGGATTCTTGACTCTGGGCAGGTGCAGCTGGCTGAGATTGAGTTTTAGCCCGACCATGCCCCTGTCCGGTCTCCTTTGCCTTGTTCCCGGACTGATTCTGATTGGGTTTTGGTGCCACCGGGGCAGACCTCACCTGCCTGTGCACCCTAGTTTTTTTTGTTTCATCAACGTTAATCTGCTTTCCAGCCTGATTTAGCAACCCTCCCCAGGTCATGGCTTTCTTTCTGGTCACCGAATCAGCCAAATTCCCAGGGTTTAAGCCATGTCTTAAGGATGCTATTGCTACTTGCTCGAAGCAATCAGCCAACCCATTCTTGGTGTTCATAAAACGACTTATGTATTCTTTCAATGATTCGTTCGGCTCCTGGGCACAATGGATTATTGTGTCCCCGTTGCCCTTCAACTCTTTACTCCCAACAAACTGCCTTCGAAAGGCCACCCAAAAAGTATCAAAATTCTTGATGCAGCCTTATGGTAGGTTGTTATACCATTTTAGAGCACTCCCCGTAAAAGATTAGGAGAATGCTCTACAAAGTATCTTGTCATCATCATCAAAGTTCATCATGAAATTTTTAAATTGCTCCAAATGGTTGTCCGGATTAGTACTGCCATCGTACTTATCCATTTTAGTGCTATCAAACCTCTTAGGGAGGTTTTCGGAAAGGATTTTGGAAGATGATGGAGATTGTCTCCAATTTCGGCCACGACTGAACACAGTATCCTCATTGGGAGTTGCAAAGATACCTGGTTTATCGTGGAAGGAAAAAGGATCCATCAGCATCTTATCTACATGCCTCCGGCTGTGAGATGACCCTTTGCCAATATTCTTCTTCAACTTTCCATGTCTGTCTCTTTTCCTTGAATATTTTTTGATCAGCTTTTGCTTCTTTTTAGTTCGGCCCTCATCGCTGCTAGAGGACAAGGAATCTTCAACTCCATCTTCATCTGAGGAGCTATCGGAAGATTCTGAGCCTGAGTCAAAACTCTCCACTGGCTTAGACCGGTGAGATTTTTTGGAGCTAGCATGAGTCTTTTTGGTACTCACATGAGTCTTTGAAGGCTCATGCTCTCTAGGGTTATCGGTATGATGAGCAACTGATGCTTTCGATTTTTCTTTCATGCCCATCTTAGCCTTTTCTGCCCTCAGAGCTTCTATCTCGCCTTTTAATCTATCGCGCTCCTCGATAGTGTATTAATCGTTTTCACCCACCACTTCGAGCAAAGCTGGTGGCAATTTCGGGGCGTCCGGATTCATTCGGACTGACTTTTCTTGTTTGTTTCGAATGCTTGATTCAGGCACCTTCGTGTTCCCACTGTGGTCGCCAATTTGGTGTGGTTAATTTTCGTCTGAGGGTAATTTAGTAATTTGTTTAGAGTTTGTTAAGGTTGGTGTGTGTTTAATGTTTTGAGTAGAGAGTAGAGGGTGAATTAAGCAGCCTGGTTGTATTTAATTTTCATTACCCATATTAAATGCAGGTGGTTGGGTATTTATACCGTTACATTTGGGTTTTATGGGTTTTTGGGTCATGTTTAATGGACCCGGGTCATGTTGAAAGACCCATAAGCTCTTAGTAGAAGAGCAAGTTGCTTAGTCAATAAGTGTTTAGGTTTTTAAGTACTTTAGTCATAATTCGGACAGTCCAATGAGCTAAGGGTTCGAACTGTTCTGTCCGATCCAGTGATCTTAGTCCGAATTGTCCCCGTTCGGAGAGGTAGCAATATTCGGACTCATCAGTAGGTACCACATCTTTTTCCAAGAACTCAACAATTTTCGACCTCTAAGCATCCACCAAAGAACTTGTCCCCTGAACATTTTCCTCAACTACCATCACTGAGTGCTCTGTATCTTTGGTAATCGAAGGAAACTCCTGCGTAATCAACCACTGATAATTTTCCAAATATGAAGCAGTTGCTAGAGAGTCTGGCACCGAATTTTCTTCCTTTCGAACATGTTCATACCTGATACCTTCAAAAGCAAGTGCTAGATCTTTCAATTCTTTTAAGTATTTGACTAAATGATCTTTTCGTGCTTCAGACTGCCCCAATGCATGATTAATCAAAAGTTGTGAATCACTTTACAATTTAACCTTCCTTGCTCCACATATCTAAGCTAACCTTAAACCTACTAAGGTCGCTTTAAAACCAAGTCTTATGGCCTGGAACATTGCTACCCCATCTGGAGAAATTAACTGTACTCCAGATCCACTTCGAGAAATGTTTGCCACTCCATCTGTTTGAATTAACCACTCGGCCTCAACTTTATGTTCATCAATCTTCATGTCTGATCAGACCGAATGAAATTATACTAAGTAATTCGCCATGGCTTGAGCTTTAATAGCCGTTCGAGGCTCGAACTCGATATCAAAATCTCCTAACTCGACCGACCACTTTGTAATTCTCCCCGAAATATCCGGCCTTTGAAGAAAACTTTTAAGAGGGAATGCTGTTCGAACTACTATAGAATGCGCCTGGAAGTATGGTCTCATTTTTTAGCAGCTAACACCAAAGCAAGAGCCAATTTTTCCAGTTTCAAATATCTTTTTTCTGCATCTAACAAACTTTTATTGATATAGTATACTGGCCTCAAACCATTCTCTTCCTCTCGAACTAACACAACATTGAATGCACAATCGGAAACTGCTATATAGATAAACAATTTTCCCCCAAAAATGGTTTAGAAAGTATTTCTGGGAATGAGAGGTACTCTTAGATCTATTGAAACTCTTCGGAACATTATTTTGTCCAACTAAACTTGTTTGCATTTTTAAGTACTTGAAAGAAAGGTGCACACTTGTCCGAGGATCCAGAAATAAATCTGTTTAACGCTGCCAATCTTCCCGTCAATATCTAAAATTCTTTGATATTTTGAGTAGAAGTCATTGTTTTCAGAGATTTTATCTGTAGCGGGTCTGCCTCAATTCCTCTTTCACTTACTACATATCCGAGGAACTTTCCAGATCTAACGCCAAAAGTACATTTTTCTGGATTTAAATTTAATTTGACCTTTCTCAAGTTGTTAAAAGTTTCTTCCAAATCAGAAAAATGGTCTTCATCTTTCAAACTTTTAACCAACATATCATCAATGTAAACTTCCACATTTTGCCCAATCTAGTTCGCAAAAGTTTTATTTACCAAACGCTGATAAGTTTCTCTAACATTCTTCAGACCATATGGCATCACCTTGTAACAATACAAACCTCTCCCAGTAATAAACGAAGTGTTTTCTTTATCCAGAAGATCCAACCTAATCTGATTATAACCTGCATAAGCATCCATAAACGATAGCAAACAGTTCCCTGATGTGAAATCCACTAGCTGATCAATCTGAGGCACTGGGAATGAATCTTCAGGGCAAGCTCTGTTCAAATCTGTGAATTTTAAAAAAACATTCGCCATTTGCCACTTTTCTTTTTTACCAACACTGGATTTGATGCCCACAAAGGATACTGTGACTTTCGAATGTGGCCTATGTTGAGCAACCATTCTATTTTTGCAAGTATTACCTCAAATTTATCCTGAGAAATAGGTCTTCTTTTTTGTATGATAGGCCTTATATTGTTCCTGACCGAAAGCTTATGAAAAACTATCTAATGGGGGCCCCTATTACATCTTCTACTTACCAATCAAGCATGTTTAGCTTTATAGATAAAAACATAACCAATTTCTCCCTTAAATTAAAAGATAGATTTCTTCTAATCTTTAAAAATTTCCTATCTGAGTATTCGTAATCTTCATAATTTTCATCAGGCACCAAAAGTCTGGGGGACTCTCTCGGATCATCAAAAGGTGTTATTTTTGAGAAAGTGCCTTTTAACTGCTATGCTTTCTCTGTCGAACTCCCTCAAACTTACTTTGCAGACAAAGCAATCAGGTAACATTCTCTAGCCATCTTCTGGCTACTCCTTATCGTTCTAATATTATTTCCCACATCATAATTTAAACATTGATGAACCATGGAAATAACACCTTGCATTTTTTACAACCATGACATTCCCAGAATAGAATTGTAAGACGTAGGCGCATCTACCACTATAAACAGAATTTCAACCTCTTTTCTGAAAGGCCCTCGGCCCAGCAAAACAATACTCTCGAATTCTCTAACCATTTCTGTTTTCGCCCCCGTGAAACCCACGATAGCTCTATCTAACCGTCGAATTACGGAGGGATCCGCAATTATCTTATAAGTATTCATGAACAAAATATTGGCAAAGCTACCAGTGTCAATAAAAAATTTCTGCACATGATCACCAGCTATTGTCGCGACAATTACCACTGCATCTTCATGTGGTCCTGCCACATTTCTCATGTCATCGTCATCAAAGCAAATTATTGAGGAGGGAAGGCGATGCATCTGTGTCGAGGCTCCTACTTCTAACTGGGTAGTCAAATTAATGATGTGTCTCTTTCGAGAGCTATTTGAATTCCTTGCAATAGTATCACCTCCAAAATAGCTAATGACTCAAAAAATGCGCATAGATCACTAACATTCCCCCTCATAATAATCTCTTCTACAAAATTTATATCATCCTTCCCTCTTTTGGGTCTAAGTACTCTGTAGCAATATCAAAAGCATCAACTTCTTCGGAAATAACCGCAATATCAGCACTTTTTGGAACAACCTTTGCCTTTCGATTTCTCTATAAGTGTTTTTTCACAAAGTCTGTCAATTTACCATTTTTAGTTAACGTTTGCACCTCTTTTTTCAAAGCAATGCACTATTTTGTATCATGCCCAATATCTTCATGATATTTACAGTACCTGCTACTATTTCTATTTTCCCTCGGAGTTTGAATAGGAAAAGGCTTCCGAAATTGTAATGTATTCTTAGCTTTGTCAAATATGGTTGCCACACACTCAGTTAATTCTGCAAAATAATCTGGACGGATCCACTTATTCGACATAGGCCTTGCTCCCTGTTGTGGGTTGTATGTCTGCTGATTCGTCCTCGGCCTCAGAGAATATTCATTAATTTCTTTAGGATGCACATTTGTTGAAGACACTTGGTTGCCGGATTCAAATATTTGGAACTGATTCTGCTCTAACTGATGACTTGACCCTTTTTCCGAAACTTGATTTTCTTCTACCAAAATTCTCTTTTTGACTTCGTAAAAAAGAGCCCCAAAATTCATTGCATGACTCTCGGCCACAATATCCTTTAAAAGTCCGGGGAGAAGTCCCATTCTAAATGCTCTTAACGCCACCGAATCTTTACAATATTCCATATCAGTTTTTGTCTTCACAAAAATATTGGTATAGTTCTTCAAACTCTCTCCAACCCTTTGCATGAAGTATATTATCGTATCTCAATTGGCTCAAAATTTCTTACTTCCTACAAAATGTTGTCGGAAAATGTTCCAAAACATATCAAATTTTTTAATGTAACTCTGCCGAAGTCTATTATACCACTTAGAAGCTACCCCTTGAATGTCTGAGAAAAATCCCTACACAAAAATTTATCATCATCAAAATTGATCATAAAGTTTTTAAATTGCTCAATATGATTATCAGGGTCTTGCGTTCCATCGAACTTTTCCAACTTAGAAATGTAAAAATGATTTAGGAGGTTGTCAGAAAGAATTTCCAAAGACAGAGGAGAAGATCTCCAATTGTGACGTGTCCTGTAAACATTAGCCCTCGAATTTCATGATTCAGTGCATAGAGAACTTCTTCAGAAGGTAAGGTGTACTGCTGTTTCCATTCAAAATTCTGATGCTCAAAATTCTGATTTCTCGTCTAAAAATCCTTCTGATGATAAGCCTGCTCATCAACTTTGCTTCCATTAACATAGTTCTTTTCCCCGGAACCTTATTTTTTGGACTTTTAGTTCGATAGTAATCTACATGCTTTCTGTAATGTTTTTCACTTCCGATGAATTCTTTCAGGGGATGATTCTCACGAGCTATAACGTGAATAATCACTCAACTTGGAAGACTCATGGTAATGTCTTGATCTTCCCCTTCTCCTCGGAAAATAATATCCATGTCCTCTATACATATCATCCTTGTCCACAGACTGATGATAAGTTTTACACTTGACCTTTTCATTCTCATTTTCCCTTCAGATTTTGGAAGAAAGATTTCTAGTGTCGCCTCTTTTTCAGCCTTTAATTTCTCAATTTCCTCGAACAACTCATTCTTTCGAGCTACCAAAATCGACTCCTCTAATATTTCTCCAGCACACTGATCATCATGTTGTCCCTCGAAATCCATATTGCTTCGAAAATCGTTTTCTACGAGATTCTCCTCGCAATTGTTCATATCCAACTCCCCCTGCTCTTCCATCACTTTTCCCTTTTAAACTTACTATGGTTTTGGAAAATAATTTCGATACCAATCAAGATTCCCACATACGCCGCCAATGAAGTGGCTAGAAGTTTCTGAGGGGGGTTTTTAGAGTAAAACAATATTTTGAGGACTTATTTCGTATTACTGATTACTTAGTTAATGTCTTTAGAGAGAGAAACTCAATATTTCTAGAAATAGAAAGTCTAATCAATTATTAATCATCCTTTTTCCAGAATAGGGTAATGCTTTTTTAGTACAAAAAGTAGGCCGCACAAGCCTAACAACTTGCTAATTGCATGACGAGTCTTCAATTCTATTGTTTGATTTAAATTGGTCATATTCTATTTCATAATTGACAACTTTTCCTAAATAAACTTTCTTTATTAAACAAACTCCCTCATCTTTCATTCTCCCTTATCAACTCTAACGATCTTCACGCTTAAGGCTTCACGCCTAGTTTAGAGCTTCACGCTCAAGACGTTTACACTTAAATTTTATTTTCACATGATATGAGTAAGGATTTTCTTTATTTCTCAAATTCGGCTCCTTAATACAAATGACCTTACACATAGTGATAGTAGAAACTTCTAGGGTTGACATTAATTTAAAAAAAACTCTAGGTTTCATAACTTATTAAAATGAACAACTAGGTTTCATAACTTATTAAAATGAACAATAAAGAGCTCCAAAAGTAATTGTGACTCTTATAATTTTCTTGACTCTTAATTTTCCCTTTCAGAGTGATTACTAAGCTTTTTGGTTTTTTTTGTTCCGCATCACTACTTATCAGGAGTAAAGAGTTCAATCATGAGTGTCCATCCATTATCATAGTTAAATAAGATATAAGTACTATGGTGCATTAAACATATTATATTATATAATTGATTTATTTGTGTTTCGAAATTTTGATTCAATAATAATAATGAATTAGTAAATATTGACTCAAAATTTTTGTAAACAAAAATGTACATCTGGACATGACAAAAAACTTGGAATCAGTTATTTATTTAAGACGATTATAGAAGTTTAATTTTAACGTTTCTAATTAATATGTTAGAGGAAAGCGTACCCGATAAGACACTCAGACATTTCTCATTATCAATGCACGTATTAGTGTGTTAATTGTAATATTTTTGCAACACGTGTGTATATTTCACATTCAAATTGAAACTTTGCATACCGGTATCAGGCTTCACAAAATTTGTTGAATGAAACATAAATATAATTTAGCAAATACTTCTTAAGACAAATGATTTTCGTAAAATTTTCTTCAATATCCAAATAGAAGAATCCAAAATAATGTCAAAACATATAAGAATCTTTATCAGTATATCAATTACAAAGGCCTACTAATTAACTACAAAAGAGACTAAATAACTTATTCTTTCTAACACCAACTCATTAATAAGCAGTGAAACTAACCCTAAGAGTCAAAACTTGATTTCACTATTAAAATACAAACCATTAGAATAATAAAATAAAAAATAAAACTTATGTTTAAACTACTTCAGTTATATAATTTTACCTTAAGTTTTAGACATGGCAGAAACTCGAATCATGAGAAAATCTTATATCTATTAAAATAAAAATATGGAAAATTATAAATCTAATAAAGTTTAATAGATCTATAACCCCATAAAGAATATTATATATGTGTTAGAGACATACTGGAGCCAAGGAAGAAAATGGTCTTTGATAAAGTAGGATTGGATGTCTGTGATTATTAAAAATGAAAAGATGGTTGTAAAGAGTATCATCTTCGTAATTTCCCATTTCAAAAATTCCGACAGGAAATGTAGACGTCGATTTATATGACAAAGTTATCAAAATCTACGTGGAAGAAATCCAAGCATGATCTTTACCAACGGATTCACCATGGTAAAAGAGAATCAAATTATTGTGTTGGATGATAAGAGTTTGATCTGTATTACTTCACATATCTTTAAGTTGAATTTTAAAATATGGAAGATGGTCTAGTAAGATGAAATAGAGAGAAGAAAATAAAAAAACCTAAATCGATTTCAATAAGTTGTTTGATAAAACAAAATTTATATAATTAATAAAAGTATTTAGGAAGCTAAAATATGGATAATAGGTAGTAAATATGAAAGTTGATTGGATATTAGGTAGTTGGTAAATGATAGTTAGGATCGTATGTGAAAATATATTCGGTTCTGAGTAGTTATTGATATTTAATCTTTTAATTCAAACCTAAATTAAATCTAACAACTTAAAGCCCAATCTAAACATGTTCATGGAACATAATTGGGATGCTAAAATTTCATACGCTAAATTCATCACAAACCCTTCACTTACCGTATCAACCTAATTTCCATCCCAATGTTTTCTCATATACCAATGTGTAATATG
Organism: Limnanthes douglasii subsp. nivea; assembly: GCA_036936605.1. Classification (NCBI taxonomy): domain Eukaryota; kingdom Viridiplantae; phylum Streptophyta; class Magnoliopsida; order Brassicales; family Limnanthaceae; genus Limnanthes; species Limnanthes douglasii. The sequence continues at coordinate 269,945,493 of JAUPFV010000001.1, forward strand.
ACTCGTCTCATTCAGCTATATTCTTTTCTTCAAGAATTTTTTTATACCTTATTATTCCTTAAGTAATCTTTGAATAAGCATATCGTGCATGAGTTAGGCATGACCTTATCTTCCAACATTTTTTAAAGTTTCCGAGATCAATTTTTATCATGATAGAATTAACTTATGACATATTTTGATAAATTTTGTCGTGCCTTAGAATCGATTTACAAGATAAAAAATTCAACACCCATTGAAAGATATGATAAAAATATGTCCCAATTTACATAAATACCTATAAAATATTCAAGTCGTACTTAAAATATTATAAAATATATCATGTTTGATCTAAAATCATATAAAAGATGCAATGTCTTATCTAAAATTTTGTAAATATATCTTGCCTTACCTAAAATCCTGTATATAATAAATGATTTATAATATTTTATGAGTTTGTAAGATAATAACAACTAATTTATAATCTAAACAAGATGATTTCAAATGTTTTCAATTCACGTAACATATATTTTTTATTCAAAATTATATTCAAAGCTTCACTATGTATCACGATATTCTAAACTAAATATTTTGATAATTTTGTTTGATTTTATAAATGTAGATATTTCAATTAAATATAATTTAGTAAAATATTGGAGAAAAATCATAATAATCTATTTATAGGATATAGGTTGTTGTATATGTTTTGAATATGAAAAAACTGCATAAAGTTTTTTATAAAAATTTATAAAAAAAACAAAAATATAATATAATATAAAAAATATACAATAATATTAGTTATTTAAAATATATAAACGGTTAAAATTTGTTTTTAAATTATTTCGATAGTGGTTTTATATCTTCTTAATATCTAAATCGTCAACAACCATTATAGTTTGTTACATAAAAAATCGATGTGTGCCAACTATTTAGCTGTGGTTATAAATATGTTTTAAATAGATAAAATATCTTTATGTATAAAAAAATCTAACTTTATATTTATATTTTTAATAAGGCAAATATATTTAAAGAAAAACTATAATCAAATAACATATACAAATATAACCTCACCAGTTATATTCAACATGAAAATTATTCAACTAGAATGAAATTAGCAAAATAATATAAGACATAACAATATCTATAAATCATTTGTGATCACAATAGACAATAATTAATATCATATTTAACATAAAAATTAATAAGATTAGCATATGTCCCGTGCAATTAAACTTGTATAACTATTATGACATTTAGAACTATAATAGTATAAGATATGGTGAATTATTTTAATTTAGTATAAAAATGATTTAAAATATATATATATTATAACTAAAATGTCAAATCTTATGTCTAAGTTAACCAGAGATTATGTTATTAACGAATTAATTGCAGTGGGTTTATCTATAATTTGTTAGGATAACAAACTATACTTATAATAAATTATGTATAAATAAAAAAAAATATTAAAAAATTAATTTCATATATATGTTTTGAAAATTATTTTTATAACTAAAATGAATATAATTTATAACTAAATATATGTTTATAATTATAATATAATTACAATATAATTTATTATCATTTTTTATTGGTTAAGAACTCTTGTTAGTCAAATGAATTGATCAACTGTTGCGCAACATATTCTGAGTTTTTTCCAACCCAAAACCAATCACTTTTCTTAAGTGGCCAATAGCGTGTCAGTTAACCAGAGTGTGAAACATGATACCCAAACTTGACTTTTTTTGTTGCACATAATCTCACTTCATATTTCAGATCCAAATTACTCTTCTGTAAAATAAAGAATAAAACAGATAAAATAGAGAAGACGCCAGGCGACTAGGGTTTTTGTATTATTAATAAGTATATCAATTACGTACATCATATACTCTTATTTATAATAAAGAGCTAACGGGCTTGAGCCTTATATCCTTAACACTCTCCCTCAAACTTACAATGCAACAATAATAAGTATTGAGAATTTGTCACAAAGAAAACGAAACTGTGCTGTTGACTGAGCCTTCGTAAAAATATCAACATGGAAGCGAGATGGTACCAATCTGAAGATGATGTCGAGTGAAGTGACAATCTATTTCAATAAGCTTTGTCCTCTCATGAAAATTGAATATTTTTCTATATGCATGGTGCTTATTATCACAATGTAGGGAAGTAGGTTTAGTAACATTAACCCCCACATCTGCAAGAAGACATCTTAACCAAACAATCTCACATGTGGTGACGGCCATAGCACGATACTAAGCTTCAGTAGACGATCTAGAGACAACATCTTGTTTCTTGCTTTTCCATGATATTAATGAATCTCCAAAGAAAAAATAGAAACCAGTAGTAGATTTTTTTCCATGAGGATCACTATCCCAATCAGCATCGCTATAGGCACGCAGTTCAAGTGAAGAGGTCGAGGGAAATAAAATGCTCTCGAACTGAGTGCCACGAAGATATCTCACTTAGTGAAGAACAACTCCTCAATGGACGAATGTAGGAGCCATAACAAACTGACTAACTACATGAAGAACATAAGTTGTACCTGGCCAAGTAACTGTAAGATAGACCAAGCACCATACAAGAGTTTGATATAGAGTTGGATCTGAGAAAGAAACGCTATCAGTCGGAGAATACCGAGTATTAGTTTCAAGAGTGGTATCTACCATTATGTTACCAGAAAGTTACGCTTGTTTGAATAAATCAAATATATATTTTTCTGAGAGAGAATACAACCTTTTGGAGAGTGAGCCACCTCAATACCTAAAAAATAACATAATAGTCCCAAGTATTTCATCGCAAAACGCTGAGCCAAATCACGTTTTAGTGTCTCAATGCCAATATCATCAACTGTAATGATCATATCATCACCTGTAATGATCATATCATCTACATATAGGGATAAAATAATTCGCCATGCACTCGCACATCTGATAAACAAAGTTGAATCATGAAACTAGCAAGAAAACCAAGTGAAGTAATAACCGTAAAGAATTTTTCAAACCAGGCACGATGAGATTGTTTGAGATCATATTAAGCTTTCCCAACTTGACAAAATTCACCTCGTTGGTGAGAAACACCTGCAGGAGAAGTCATGTAAACCTCCTTATGAAGATCACCATTCAAAAACATATTTTGGACATCTAGTTAGAATATATTCTACTGGTGAACATATGCAACCGCAATAAGAGTACGAACAATCATAATTTTTGCTAGTGGGGCAAATGTCTCATCATAATCCGTAACATACTTATATGAATACCCTATTGCTAGAAGGAGAACCTTATATCTTTTAACAGACCCATCAAATTATGTTTAAATTTTAACAACCCATTGAGAATCGATTATATACTTACTGGATTGAGGCTTAACTATATCCCATGCATGAGTTTAGTAAAGAGAAGTGAGCTCTTCAACTATGAATTTGGCAACGAGTATCACAAATAACTTCTTTAAACTATTGAGATTCATATAAATCATGTATGTTTGTTGTGAAAGAGGCAAACGAAGCTGAGTAAAAAGAATACGAAAAATCTGGCAGTTTGCTAAACTTACTTGAACGAGTAGATCTTCTGAGTGGCGGAGCTTTTGGTTTACCAAAAGAAGGAGCTGATTCAGGCAATGATGGAGTACAACTAGTATCACCTGTCATAGAGGTAGTACCATGCACATCAATTTCAATGGGTATGTTGCCATTATTTTCAAAAGGATCAATAGTCCAAAGTTAGGTACTTTTTATATCATGTTATTTTGCCTAAATCGAATAAAGAGGATATTCTCAAGAAATGTAATATGTCGAGAGACATAATTATTCTGACTGGTGGGATCAAAATAATGATAACTTTTCTGTCTAACACCATAACAAAAAAAACATATATTACGGTTTTAAGACCCAATTTGTTGCGTTCGACATGACGACGAATGATAAAACATGTACATCTATACACTCGTAAGAAATAATAATCTAGGGTTTGTTCATATAACTTTTTAAATGGAGATACACCTGAATTATGTGTAGCGGGAATTTGATTAATCACATATATAACCGTATGAATTTCTTCTCATAAAAAAATAGTAGGAACCTTAGCAGATAAAAGCAAAGACCGAGCAATCTCGACAAGGTGACGACGTTTTTTTTTCTGCTACACCATTCTGCTGACGGGTTTCAGTGCAAGAAGACTAATATAAGGTACCATCAGATGCAAGTAACTGAGTAAAATCATTAGATGTATATTCAACTTTAAGTCACACTTGAACGATTTTATTACAGTAGAATATTGAGTCTTAACAAGTGGCCAAAATTCTCTATAAAGTCCAAGATAATTTGATATCTGTTTCATAAAATAAACCCAAGTATATCAAGTATAATCATTGATGAAATATACATAATAGAACGAACCACCCTTTGTGGAGATAGGAGATGAACCAGAGACATCATAATGAGTAAATCAAATTGAGAAATAGAAGAAGAGACACTTTTATTAAAAGGTAAAGTTGAAAATTTGGCCACTTTACATCCACTACAATCAGAAATATTACAAGTGTTTATCTGGCCTAAAACACCTTTGGAGACTAAATTTTTTCGAAGCGATGCAGAGACATGTCCCAAACGGGAATACCAGAGATAAAAATCAGATGACGAAGAACTCAAACAAAAAGAAGACAAATTGACACTAGAAGCCGCAACATTAATGACTTTAACTTCATCTAAGACATAGAGCTCTCACAATCTACGGCCTATCCCAATCACTTTCTAAGTACGTTGATCCTGTATAACATATACAAAATAAGAAAAGAAGACCCAATGACCATTTATATAACTGACTAACCCAAACAAGATTCAAGGAAAGTTTTGGAACATAATGAACATTAGGAAGTGATATATGTGGAGTAGAAATAGACCAACACCGTCTTATAACATTGATGTATCACTAGCAGAAAAAACTGATATTGGTGAAACATGAGACAAATAAGTAAATAATGACATGCATGGGGACATATGATGAGATGCGCCAAAATCTAAAATCCACAGAGAAGAAGAAATACCTAAAGTGGAAGACGTAGACATACTTGTGTGAGATATTAACATAGACATAACAGCAAGCTTAGAAACAAGAAGCCATTTAAAAGATTATGGAATCTGAGGGTTTATTGTATAGGGTGGTGTGGTGCTATCAATATCTTTAAATGATGCAGCAGCAACAGTAAACTGTAGGGGATGAAATGAAGGACAAAATTGCTGAATAGGACGTGTATGTTACTGAAAAAAACATTACCGATGGGGTTACTTCTTAGATGATTGCTGCTGTTTTTCTCTGAGTAGTGGGCATTGCGATAATCAATGATTCTTAATTTTACAAAAAGTGCACTCATCAAATACAACTCTTGCTGAACTGGGTGTAAATCTAGACTATTTTGAAGCATAAGATTGTTGGTTTTGAACATCAAACACTATGAACATTGGTTTTGGACCCTTTTTCAATATGATTTTTAGTCGTATTTCTTCAGTAATGAGTTCATAGACAACTAAATCGACCTCGGGAAGAGGGGATCTGTGAAGAATAGTTCCTCACAATCCTTCGAAATCGGAGCGTAGGGCTATAAAAAATTGTACCAATCTCTGCTCTTCTATTCAAGCAATATAAGGCTTGCATGCTTTCAGTTCTTCTGTAAGAGCTAATTGATCCCATAAATCTGACATAACAATATAAAAATCAGAAATAAGAAAATCGTTTTGCTATAAAGAGCAGATGTCTAATTCTAATTGGTATTGTCTAACGAAATTAGACTGCGTATACAGTCTTTCTAAATGTTCCCGAACCTCTTTGGCAATGTCGTATTTGGCCAAATGAGTACCGATTGAATATGTTACATAATTGTTTATCCAAGTGATGATATTCGCATTATCGGTTTCCCATGTGTCAAGAAATATAGTACAGTTCTCACTATTATGTGTATTAGAAGGTTGAAGCTTTGCACCTGAAACATATCCCCACATGTGTTTGCCACGAAGAAAGTTTTTCATAACATACCTTCAGTAAGAGTAGTTTTTTCATTGAGATAAGTACCAATCAACTGTATAGAGTCTTTCTTCCCTGTCATTCTCTCCAAAAAAAAACACAATCAAACAACAGGAGAACAAATTGAAAACCACATAAACGCAGATCCAAAATCCAACTAAAATCACAATCGAAATCTATATAAAAATCCAATGCAGCTCTTACGACAACCCTCTTTTCAATATAAATCGAAATCCAAATTAATTCTCTGTGTTGATACAATTTCACAAATTAATTTCTTTCAATTTCACCAATTAATTCAACTATTTCAATTTTACCAATAATTCAACTATTGCAATTTACCACACAATGCACATCTTCTATATCCGCAATTTTACAAATTAATTCAACTATTTCAAATTTACAAATAATTCAACTTGCAATTTTATCAATTAATAGCAGACATGACTCGACTTCTCTATTGCCAATTTTACTAATTAATACGTAATTTTACCAATAATTTAACTATTGCAATTTTATTAATTAAGAACAGATCAATAGTTTTACCAATTAATACATTCACGACAGTACTTATCTTTTTTATTCGGTTTGTGACCGACCGATAATGGCAAGACACTTCCTTACTGCGATACAAGACCGCTCTTGAATCACCGTAGTTTGCAATAATAATAGGCGATGAAAACATTAATGCAACCACAGTTATAGATCCAATGATCTCCCGAGTAATAAATTCACTTTATCGAATTTTAACTTGTTCCGATAGATATACAAAATAGGTCCCAATCAGATTACTTCAAGCTTTGATACCATCTAAAATAAAGAGAAAATAGAGAAGCCACTAGGCGGCTAGGGTTTTTGTATCATTTAGAAGTATATCAATTGCATACAACATATGCTCTTATTTATAATAAAGAGCTACTTCGTCCTTATATCCTTAACATTTTTTACTTAATTTTTTTACCATTTTAATTTTACTTTAACCATTTTACTATTTAACTTAAATATTTACCAATTATTTGTTTACTAACTTATCATTTAACATTAACTAAATTATCCAAATTACTAAATCCTAACTGAACTGAATCAATCCATTTAAATTAAAATACCCGATGCGATTACATCTTTATTTTCTCTCCTAATTAAAATCCTAATTTATATTTTCTTTTGGAATTCTAAAGACACATAATCACCAAAGATGGTGAATCATCATAACTTAAATTTGAACTACATCACACTGAATCCTTTTTCCTTCTCGATTTTGAACCACGCTATATCCTTCGCACATGAACCTTAAATCACCATAATCTTCACTTTCCTTTTCCACTTTCCCTAAATCGTAGGTTAAAATTGAACCTTAATTTTCACTTTTCATGAATAATTTTATTCAACCAATGACATAAACTTCTTACGAATAAAATGACTTCATTTAAGATTTTTTGTTTAGATTCGTGACTAAGCATGTATTTGATGGTTTTAGATTCAAGTGTGGATCTGTGGCTGATTCAGAGTGAAACGCAAGAGAAGCTAAAGAGGGATAAAACCCCTAATTTTATTAATAAAAAACAATTGCCTCAACAATGTATAGAAGATATGTTTATATAAGGTTTCAAGCAAAACCCTAAAACTAAAAATATAAAAATTACTAAAATAGCCTAAAGTATTAAAAACGCAAAATAAAATGCCAAATGCCCAAAAAGGCTCATAGCTCACGAGCAAAGCTGGTGACTTGCGTTCGTGACATCGTTTCCTTCGAAACAAGGTGCTATGGGTCAAAATCAGACATCAGAGCTCCAAATTGTCAATTCACCGAACTGTCTGCGTCAGTGGCTAATGAGTTTTGATGTTATAATATATTCTAAGATAGCTTTTGGTCTATGAGTTAGTGTTTTTTTTATAGTTTTTTATTCGTGAATGGGTATGTGGTTCGAATGGGTTTTTAATGCTATAATATCTTAAAATTTGTGAGTTGGTTTTTAGTTTATGAGTTAGTGTTATGACTTAATGTGTTATAAGAGATTGTTAGTTTCTCGTTATTGATGGTTATTGCATGTTGTTTTATTATAGTTAATGTAATGGTGGGTATGTTTTATATAATGGTGGGTATTGTTTTTTGTTCATGCATAATGTGTTATTATTTATGCGTTACTAGGGTTGGAATAAAATATTGTTTATTTATGGTTAAGGGTCCTAAGTTTATATTTTGTTATTTTTTTTCCAAGTGTCAACAAACACCTATTAACGGTGAATTTCCACTTTGATGGAAAAATAATGGGAAATAAGTATTTGAAGTACGTTGGAGGGAAATCAAAGATGATTGATTACATAAATCTCGATAGGTTTTCAGTTTTGGACCGTCATGAAATACACTCCCTAACCGATGTAGTAGCAATGGATATCCATTTTCATTTCTCCTACAAGCTTCCTGGTCCAGATGAGAGTATAAATTAATCAACAAAGATGACATATACGATGAGAGTATAAATTAATCAACAAAGATGACATATACCTATGGAATAACTGAGAAACTAGGTTATACTAGGTTAGTTAGTATATAACAAGAAATGGAACCTTATTAGAAATAATGTCTCCTACCAAAAATTGATTTTGAGGCTGATGTAGAGAATGGTGCTAATATTAATGTATAGCATGATTTGAAGGCCGATGTAGATTATGAGCATGTTAATATTGATGTGACATGTGGTTCGCAAGCAAGTGATGGTCTAGAAGGCCTTACAACTTCTCTGTTTTCTATTTGGACATGTCATAGTTTGATGAAGTTCATGAACAAGCAACAAAACCTGGTGATTATTGTAGAGATACTGATGACAATGCAGAAATCACATATGGTCCAGCAGAATATAACACAAGTGAAAATGATAATAACGACCTATGTTCTGATGGAAATATAAATACTTATTGTAGTACCGAGAAGATTGTGTAAGCTCTGATAATTTAATGAGCCCTGATGCGCGTGAAGAAAATGACTCTACCAATATGAGAAAGATGAGTAAAGTAAGGAAGTTTAAACCTAAACTAAGAATTTTCAGGACATCTATTGAGTTGAGATACTTTCAGTTAGCAGTTGGGTTGAATTCATTTCATCGAAATCAATTAAAAACATTAACAATGAGTATAATATCAAACAACATCGAAGTGTAAAAGCATACAAAAATTATAAGATGTGATGCAGTTCTAAATATAGTATGCCAAACTGTAAATGATTTATTTGGGATTCTTGCCAAGGTTGCACACCTATATAGAGATTCAAGATCTTCAACGATAACCACACATGTGTTTTATAAACCGCAATATATATTTTGATTGTCAGTAGATTTCTCGACCATACTTAAAAGTATGGCAAGCTGATCTAGACTGATTGATTAAAAGCTTAAAGGTTGATTCAACCAATGATCATTTGGTGAAAATCACCAGAGCCAAGGGTTACCGTGCGAAGTTGATATCTTTTAATATGATTCTTAGATATGATACTAGTCAATACAACAAGCTATGCCAATACTTACATAAACTTATAAGGACCAATCCAAGGTCTATGGTTGCTATCAAATGTAACGAATCTGTATTTGAAAGAATTTACGTGCATCATGATGGTTTGGAGAAGATGTTTGTTGATGGTTGTAAGCCATTGCTTTTGCTAGATGGTTTCTTCTTGAAAGGGTCATTTGGGGGATAATTGCTAGTTGATGTTACTATCAATACAAATTACCAGATGTATCCCATTGTTTGGGCAGTTGTAAAGAGTGAGAATAAGTCTAGTTGGCAAGAGATTCTGGAGCTTCTAAAAGAGGAGGCATTGAACAGTAAATCGTCCCTCGACTATCGAGTTTGGTGGCAGATAGTCCCTTGACTTTCAAATGTCCGTTGACAGTCCCTGGACTATCGCGTTTGGATAAAGTTAGTCCACCAGATCCTCTAATCCATGAGAGGCTGCCACCTGTCACCATAGTCCCCAGATTTTTGTATCACTACTAGTCCCTTGAGTTTAGGTCAAACCCAAAATGTAGAAAATTACAGAAAACTAAACTCAAGGGACTAGTGGTGATATAAAAATCTGGGGACTATGGTGACACGTGGCAGCCTCTCATGGATCAGAGGATCTGGCGGACTAACTTTATCCAAATGCGATAGTCGAGGGACTGTCAACGGACATTTGAAAGTCAAGGGACTATTTGCCACCAAACATGATAGTCGAGGGACGATGTATTGTTCAAAGCCTAAAAGAGGACGTTAACATCCAAAATGAATAAGAGTTTAACGTGGATTTCGGACAAGGAAAAAAGGCTTGTTCCATCCTTGAAAGAGTTATTCCTTGACTCTGAACACTATTTTTTTCCCGCCGACTCTACGCGAATATGAAGAATATACTCTCTGACAAAGATGAATACATTTTATTTTGGACCTGAGCTATGTCTTCCTTTATCCCATAATTTTACTTCCACATGGAAGAGATGAAGAAATGTAACCCATCATGTTATGAATTTCTAACACCATGACTTCCCTCTAAGTAAAGTAGGGATCATTATAAAGTTGAGAATAAGTGTTTCATACTAATATCCAATTTAGCTGAAATATTTAACTCAATTATCTTAGACTATAGAGCAAAATGAGTGATCAAATTGGTGGAAGGAATAAAGGAGCAAACAATTAGAAGAATTGTAAAAAAAAAACATACTACCTAAGTGGGATCAATCAATATTTCTATATATTTAAAACAGATTAACCAATAATTACAAGTAGACAAGTGACTTTGACGTGCTTCCTTGTGGAGAACTAAAGTTTCTGATTGAAGAGAGAAAGGTCGAATACAAGTTCGTGGTTGACTTAGAAACATGAGAATATGTTTGTAAAAAATGGAACTTTCAAGGATTTATGTACCCACATTGTTGCATGTATTTGGTACATGTGTGGCAACCCATTAGATCACATCTCTAAATGGAAATTATGGTATCAAAACAAAATGACAGATATTATAAACTAATCAACCTCATTAATGGATACCAAAATTGTCCAATGAACCCTCTATAGCATGTCCAACCTCTACTAGTTAAGATAGTTAAAGAAAAACAAAAAGCTGATAAGAGGAAGTATCCATTAGAGAGACTACAACCACGTTTTCAATCATCCACATCCAGAGTAACAAGGTTTTCTTGGAAGTACAACATCCCTAGATGCTCCAAGTGTAAGTTAGTTTGACATAACAAACAAAAATACACCTCTACAGCTAGTCAACCTTAGGTTGAAGGCACATCCATAAATAATGACTTTTATACACCTTTTATTGATCATCCAGTAAGTGTTTTTTGCTCTTAAATATTATATGTTATTGGTATATAGTGCTCTATAATACTTGAAAATGCTATCTAATGCTATATAATACCTGATAAGGTTATATAATGCTCTCCAATAACTGTTATTGCTATCTAGTGCTCTATAATACATGATAATGCTATCTAAAGATCTCTAATAACTATATTTTCTTTATAATGATCTATAATACTTAATAATGTTATGCAGTGCAATCTAATGCTTTATAATACATGTAAGCAAAACCC